>CM053793.1:366138734-366471234 GCA_028749045.1 Cupressus sempervirens
AAGCACCAACTCCTAGAGAAGGTTGGCATAGAAGAACTAAATCCCATTTAGCATTAACCCCTAGAAATGGACCTAAATTAAATGTAATTTAAGAGCCTACCATTTTGAAACCTGAAATAGCTAATCCAGAAGTGAGAAAAGAAACTTTCTGAAGCCTAAGATCCCAAAACTCTCAAAAATTAAAATTGAGACCTGGGGTTAGAGACAAGGTCAACCCTGCCCTAGGTCATCATCAAGGTCATCCTTGACCTACATCAGGATCGAGGTCAACCTCGACCCACCAAGTTGTCCTTGATCTAAAGGTCAAAGTTCTCAGTTTCAAAGAGTAAGTTGTCACAAATAGGCCAAAAATAGAGAGAGAGAGAGAGAGAGAGAGAGAGAGAGAGAGAGAGAGAGAGAGAGAGAGAGAGAGAGAGAGAGAGAGAGAGAGAAGAAGAATAGGGGGGAAACTACCAAATCCATGCAAAAACCCATTCAAGGTTCTTAACTTGACCCTAGACCACTTACTCAAAGGATTAAAAACTCTTAACAAGGAAGTGCTTCCATTTTAAGATGATACACCAATAAATAAATGTACATTGCTTTCTCTTTGTCAAATGTAATCTCTCTGTTAGCTTTTTGTACCTTATCTGCACCAAACACTTCTTTGATCTCAATATTAGGTTTGATTGATCTTACATCTAGGTTCGCTCACTCACATTACATATACTTCACTGACAACTACAATCACAATCACCTTCCACATAAAATCCATTTAACCACAAGGAAAACAACTTTCCTTTATACCAAGTCCTTAAACTAATTATTGAGTCAACCTTGAGGCTTTCTCAATTTACGCTTAATATAGGACCACATTAAGATAATACAATGCATTTTACAATACATCTTTTCATAATTACATAACATTCTCGGCTCACAGTCTTCATAATTCTTCACACATACCACCTCAAACTTAGCATAATCAACTATGCCATCTTTGTTGTGTCTTCTTCCTTTGTCCAACTACATTGAACCAGATTATATCACTATTAGAAGATAAAATCCAATTACTAGAAACCACTTCTCAGGAACTATGTTAGAACTCTTCCTTTAATAAATCTTGAATAACCGTCAATTGTCTTCATATTTTCTCACGTGCTCTTAGCCATGTCATCATGACAATATAGAACATGTCCTCAACTTCTCTTTTCTACATCTTCAATCCTTGGACCTCATAATCTCAATCTCTTTATGTTTCTATGTTAGTCTACACAAAATCATTGATATGTTGACATCAATGAAAAGCATAGCCATGAATGCAACACACAATCATGATAATTAATAATCTCCCAAATGCTCAAAAATGCTAGGATACTCCCCCATACGAATATCATTAGCTTTCATTCTAACTTCTAGTAAGTGTTGTGTTTTGAATATTTTATTCCTTTCATCATTTTATTAGTTTCTAACCTACATACAAGTTCTTTGGAGATAGATTAGAGTTTAGAACTATATAGTTGGGTGTTTTATTGATCTTTAGTGCATTCATTGGTAGAGGTATTAATCATATTTTAATTTAGTATATCACCCCCTTTCCCTTTCAGCTATTACTTTTATACAATCATTTTCCATTTTCCCTCAAAGTGGTAGTTTAGGTGCATCATGATTGTAGGGAAGTCAACCTTCTCTAGAGATTCAACCTCAAAGTGCAAGTCCCAAACTTGGAGATTGTTTTCATTTTACACAAGGTCACTCGGGGATAACAAGTCAAAGTTTTGTGTCAATAATTTTTGTCACACTCAATGGGACATTGATTCAGCTACATAATTCCATTGGTAGCCAGTTTAATCTTTATTCATTAAAAATTTGGGTTTTTTCTCAGTTCCAACAATATTTGGAGGTTTTCGTCATACACCATGGCAACTCTAAGTACAAATCTACTTGTTTCAAATAGACCAAGTGCTAGTATGTGTAAAGATCATCTTTTATGTTTTCCAAGTCTTTTATGTGATTTTGTAGCTTTTATGAAGTTCTAATCATGGACCTGATTCATAGAAATCATTATAATTCTCCCACATATCATGAATATGATATTCCTCATCTATCATAATATCAATATCAATCTCAACCTCAAATGCAACATGATTATGGCCAAAATTTATTTGCAACACCAAATGGCCAATGTGCCTAAAATTCTTTCTACCCTCCTACCCTTGATCCATCAATTCCAACATCTACATGCAATAAAATTAAAGCCATAATGTTAGGGGTGCAGTCTATGATGGATGATGTAAGAAAAATCTAAAGGTAGGAAGAGTTTAATATGAAACATCAAATGGAGGTCCAACATGAGCAATATGAACAAGATTATTCTTGTCATTTTTTTCCTCAAGAGCAAGAGCCCAATTAGCAGGTTCTTGTTCACTCTCCGGAGTGGGAGGTGAGAAAGGTCCAATTTGAGGAGGACCTTGCAAGAGAGTTAACTATTGCAAAAGAAGAGATAAGTCTCGAGCTTTCTAACATGTAAGACACTAAAGTATAAGAGCCTACTACAAGAAAATTTGCTAGCTTCAAAAGGAACGAACCTCCCCATATTGCCTTCAAGTTTCCCAAATCCTTAGTAAAAACCTCCCCATTTTGATGATTGTGTGCCTCTAAAAAATTATTGTCCCTTCTTTATTAATCTTGAAGAAGTGGATACACCTTTTCCCACATTAGAGACAACACAAGAGAAGCTTCCAATTGAGGAGTGTGTGTTGCAACAGGAGGTCAAAGAGGAGGAATTTCACTGGAGTGGCTCTATCCTTGAAGAGGAACATGCTAATATGCATGATATTGTTCCCAACCTATGCATATAATTGTATATGTGATAGAGGAGGATGGGGTGGTTCCTACCTTAGAGAAACCAAAGATAGTTAATCAATCTTTAAATGGGGAAGAAAGATTAGACTTGTTTTAAGAAAAAGAATCGAAGAACCATCACTTACAAAATGAAGACAAGAAAGAGAAGAAGAAACAAGAGAAGATAGATGTAAAGTATGAGCTAGAAGATGATTTTCTAGCATCATTATGGATTTATGCTCAAGGATTGACACTATACCAATAGCTCCCAAGGAGGTGGCTCATGAGCATCACAAGGAAGAGTTGGAGATCATTTCTTCACAAGATAAGGATGAGCCACTTTTAGAACAGAAGGATACCATCATTGTAGAGCACACTACTAAGGTCAAGGTTGATTTCTTAGAAGTAAAGCCATCAAGAGGATGCCCCATAAGGCATCTATCTCTAAAAAAAATTAGCATGCTACCCCTAGTTGAATATCAAGGAGGAGCAAGTTTTTGTTGCTAAAAAAGAGAGTGTTCCAATATTGGAGAGCTTCCTTGTTCTCATCATTGGAGGAAATTAAAAAATTCAATAGTATGTTTGTTATGCTTGTTGATCTATTTGAGTGTCCACATGAATGAAAGGAACAAAAAATTACTTAGAAAGGGAATCTATTTCAACAATTCAATTAATGGCTTAATATGATTTCTTTTTTTTTAGTAAATTCTTGTATATAGTAGAGTAGTTTTTTTTGGCTTTCCTAGAAATGTATGTGCATAGCTATTCCCTCCTGGATATAGAAAGTTTTACAATTTTTATTATTGGAGAGATTTCAAATTTGCGTGAAGTTACAAGTGGGCTAATGCATCATTCTCTAATGGTGACTCCATGTCCAATGGATTTCTTAAGGGCACTAATCCTATGCTTAGCAGGAAAGCATCCCCTTTGAATTGCCAGAAATGTAGGCAATTTTTTCCCTCATTCAGCCATCATAGATAACCGATTTTATTAAAAAATCAATGGGTTGATATTTGTCACAATGGTTTAACACCAAAAACCTATGGCTAACCTTCCTGTTATGCACTTTTTGATATTTCATAAGGGTTCCCTTTTACCCTTCCAAAATGTCGAAACTAGTTAATTTTTTTCCTCATGTTCTCCTTATGTTGGAATGACGAGTGTTGTGGGCCCGTCCTAGTATCCCATTTATCGTGTTTTATGTCATGCATATTTTTTATGATCAATGGCCAGGGATTTCTTTCGCATTTTTGCAGCTGCTTGTTGGAGATGCTTTCAAAATACTAATGGTCAATGTGTCAACTTTACATATGTGCATAGGTGGGTTAAGAGGGACAATATTTTTACAACAACACAATTTGATTATTTGTGGTTGCGATACATTTCTAGGGATGATTCTTTAATGAAAAGTGGCATTTTGGGCCTTGTATTCATCATGCCAATGCATCCCATGCATCTTTATTGATCTGTAGGGATTATCTTATGTCGGATTTATCCTTTCATTTGTTGGGTGCATTCATTTGGCTCTTTCCTATCACTTCTATGAGAAAGTTGCACATTAGATCATATTTTACTCTAATATTTATATATTTCTCTCCTCTATAATCTAACTCTAGTGTGGTTGGAGTTTGAACTTCAAGTTCTATTTCAATTATGCCTAAACTCTTTAAAAGGAAATCCTTTGTAAATATTTTGTGTTCTTCTATATTTTCACTTTCAGTAGCTTTATGCTCTAAAACTATCCCTTTTGTCTTCCATTAATGAAATACTTGTTTTACCTATTCTTTTACTCGTCTATCTTGTGCATATTTATGCCTTATGTTGGATGGTTTTTTTTTTTCCTGTTTTCTTAGTTTGCATGTTGTGTTTACTATGCTAGTAAGTGTTGTGTTGTGAAGCTTTTATTCCTTTCAACATCTTATTAGTTTCTAAACCTACATACAAGTTATTTGGAGATATATTAGAGTTTAGAACTGTGTAGTTGGGTATTTTATTGATGTTTAGTGAATTAATAGGTAGAGGTATGTGATATCCCCACCTTGAGAAATGATTTAATAATAAATTAACCATTTGATATAAAGTTTATAATATTTAAAGAATGGTCAATATAAATGAAAATAAAATAATAATCTCTTAGGTTGATAATGGCAGAGCACAAGCACGAATGGCGACCTCCACAATCGAGGGTTGGTTTAGGTTTCAGTGCCCCTGTCGCACCATGGATAGGTAGGTTGTATAATTGGAAATAGAATACTATTACCCAACTCGAGGCTCAAGATTCTCATGGATGGAGAGGTGCTACAAATGGAAACCCTAGAAGATCAAATGATAGGTCTGGGTTTAGACATAACAACAATGTCACTTACTTAGATTCAAGACTTCCAAGTCAGGTCATGAGATATGCTCCTTAAAGTCATTATGGTCGTAGTTTGCAGAATGGTGGAACTCAGAGGCCTGGGAGGACATGGAATGGTGGTCATAACTGCTTCACTTTCTTTGCCACAAAACTTTAAGTTTAATAAAATTGAAAAGAAATTTTGGCGCCCAAAAAATGCATAGAAAGAGTTGCAGGAGGAGATTGGTAATTCAGATCCAACCCTAGCAAGCTCAAAAAATAGTTTTAGGGTTTTGACTCTCCCTATTCATAATTTGGCTTGGAGTGATTTCGTAAAATGTCTTCAATGGAAAGCCTTGTTTATGAAATGGTTGGGCCCCTAGTCGTCTTTGCAAAAAATATAGTCATGGCTGGAAGTGAATTGGGGCAAAAATATCATTGTTAAACCTCTATAGAATGAATGTTTCCTGGTGGCCCTTATATGTTGGATGGGAAAGGATTATATATTTTTGATTGGTGCCCTAACTTTAATCTTGATGCTGAAAAGGTGAAGCAGGTCCTAGTATGGGTGAATTTAAAAAATCTACCCTAGGAGTATAAGGATGAGGATACCTTGTGGATCATTGGCAATGGCATAGGGGTCTATATTAGGTCTGAAGAATCTTTGGAAAGGAATCATCTTTTTCAATACTCAAAGATTCTTATCAGAAAGCAAGATTGTTATACTATGCCTGATTGTATTGCTCTTCATACCCCATAAGGTGTTGCACTTTATACCCCAGAAGGTGAATGTAAAGTGACTATTGATGCAGACTATGCGGATCATAACCTGACTTAGGTTTACAACGGGAAAGGAAAAGGCTATGAGGAGAATCTATGCCTAGATTTAATTAAATCTATTGAAAAGAAAAAGGGAATCATCCCCCCATGGTCAATCACTTATGAGGAGAAAATGAAAGTGAGACCTGGCAGTGTAACGTGGCTAGTTGATACCTTGGACTCTGACTTGGATCATCTTGGCAAGGATATAGTAGTAGAGGCTAGTGATGTGCAAGGGGCACAATCAACACAGATTGTTAAAGAAAATCTCTACTCTTAGCTGATTTCGGGTCTTTTCAATTAGGAGGATAATAGGGAGTGTTTGAACCCCCATCTTCATGGGTTATTTGTTCCTGATTCACTGGAGGTAAAAGGTGAAGGGGCTGTAGGAATTCTCTAGATGATAGAGGACATTTATCATAGGTTGATAGCTTAGGAGATGTTGATGTTGGGGGCTAAAAAACATGAAAGGTAGGTGATGGTGCCAATGATGACCTTTTCAAAGATATACAAATCTCACCAATCCAAAATTTGGACTTGGCCATGGCTGGTATTAGAGATAGTGGGGGGGACACTTTGATTTTAGAATCTAACTATTACTCTAATGATGATCAAACTGGGTTGGATGAATGTGGAATGATTGATAAATTAGAGGTTGAACAGGACCGCACCATCAAGTAGACACCTTCCCTTATCAGTAAACCAAAGATTTCTAAGAATAAGAAGAGGGGCCCAACATATCCAAGAATTAAACTTGCAATTACTGGTAATGCAGGGGACCAGGAAAAACTACTGAGATCGAGAAGAGGCTATACCTCTTCCCAGAAGCAATGAATCTCCTTTTGTGGTATGTCAGGGATTGCAATGCCCCTGACAAAAGGTGTTTGATCAAGCATGGTGTTGATCAAGCCCAATCTAATGTTATTTTTTATTCAAGAAGTGAAATTAAGTGTTAGTAGTGTAGACACCTAAATTTGATTACACTACTTTGGTAATCTAATTTAGCCATCTCTAAAGGCATCATTAATTAAATTCTTATTTAATTAATCCTTTGTCATCCCCTAGTTGATTAATTTAATTAATCATCTATAGTCCTAATTGATAAATCAAATAATCTATTATTTATCAATTAAATCCTTTTCTCCTATCTAATTCAAAAAATCCCCATTTATTAAATAAATCTATTTGATAAATGAAATCCTCAAATTCAAAAAAACCCTAACCTATCTCTAATCCTCCATTTAGCCTAATCCACCCCATCCACCCATACTAACCAAGCTTAGCCACTAACTCACCCACCCTCATTAATGCCATCCACTTGCACATCTCTAACATCCCTAATCTAATCCTAAACCCAAGCCTAATCCACCCCCTAATGTTGTCACATTCCTTAAACAAGTTTAAGACTTTCCTAATCCAAACCAAAGTCTCCCCTCAAAAAAACCCAACCACTAAGTCATGAGTGCTCTTACAAAACATAGAGACTCTTACAAGCCCACTCATGACTCTTACACCCATCTTCCACACTCTTCCCTCTTCCACACTCATTCCTCTTACATCCCTCTTACATACTCAACCCCACTCATCATGCCTTTAACCAACCCTTAACCCTACCCTCTCACACTCATCCTCCTTGTGACAAGTGTCACCTTCCCATTGGTGCTAAACAAGCACAATCCATGTGCTCCCCTTTGAGTGCATCTTAGCCCTCCTTAAGCCTTCATCCATCCTTGCATCTAAGCCCTCCATCCCTCTACCCCTTACCCTATAAATTGAATCCCATCCCAAGCCATTTCATCAACAATCTTTGAGCTAAAGTTACCATGCTATTTTGAGAACCAAAGCCATCAACCATACCCTTATAATGCCAAATTGAGAGCTCACAAAGCTACCAATTTGCCATTACCCATCTCCATTGAAGCAGCTTTTGAGCATCTTGAGCATACATCCACAGCAAAAGGACACATCTACATAATCAAGAAAGCATAGAGTGTTTTCTCTTGTGAGGTTTGCACTTCTTATTTTCTTTCTTATTCTAAGCATATATGTGAATTTAGTTTTTGGTTTGTGAATGTTTACTTCATTTGTTAATGTTCTTTGCATACTGATTCTGGTTCTACATTTTGGCACGCCCGGTGGGACCCCACTATGGGTCATTTAATCATCTATTTTCATCTATATGTCATTTTTCTAACCATCTAATGTTTGCTGTTGTTTGAGTGTGTTGTGAGGGTGTTTTGCTTGTTTTTGCAGGTTAAAGAACGCACTTAGGAAGAAGAAATACCATCTAAAAAAAAAAAAAATCGCATTTTCAGCTTTTTTTTGGCGCAGTTTTGGCGTCTGCAACCTGTTCTGTCTGCGAAAATCCGCGTCTGTGCAAATCGACATCTGCGAAAATTCGCGTCTGCAAAAATCGACGTCTGCGAAAATCCGCGTCTGCGAAAATCGACATCTCTGTTTTGTCCTCTTCGTATTTTGGCGCATCTGTAGTTCAGCGTCTTTGTATTTTGGCAGACTGTGTTCTCTGCTTGCTTATGTTCCATTTCTGCTATATTATTTCTGCACTTTGTAGCTAAAAAATTTTTTTTTTTTTTTTTTTTAAAAAGAGTATAAATCAAAATTTGACTTTTAGTGGTTCTGTAGGATTTAGACCATTTTAAGCATTTTTACGCGTAGAAAAAACAACAAAAAAAGTTAAAAAATTTTTTCCCATAGTTAAGCTCTCATTTTTGAAGATTTTGGCTAACTAACTAAATTGCTTTTTTTTGTCTCATTGCAGGTTGGAGCACATATGGAACCACTAACCATGTTTCTTGCAGGTTTTCATGTTGCTAAAAAATGAACTTGAATGTTTAACCATTTGTCTTTGAATGCATGTTGCTAAAAAAAAAAATGAACTTGAATGGTTAAACACATTTTTCATTGAATGAATGTTGCTCAAAAACACACTCTTGAATATCATGGATTAAAATCAACTTTCTTTGGAATGCATGCTTAAAACAAAAAAATCCAATCTTGAATGCCAAGGATCAATTAACCATTACAAATCTCTTTTTCACATGCAATCTAGGTAAAGTTGGATTTTTGGACATTTAAGAAACTTTGTTAAGTTAAAATACAAATTTACAAAAATCAATTTGAGTAGTTCCTTGGACTCACCTCTTTTCTAATCACCCATCAAATATTAACCATTGGTTGCAATCTCAGTGCCATTTATGGGGATGGGTCTACTTGAAAAAGGTGTTAAATGTTCCATAATCTAACTCACTCACTTGGTCTTTGAACGTTTGCTTTAACTTTATCAAAATTCTTAAATGGTCAAAACTCTAGATTAAATCAATCACACTTTGAGTTTGGGCACTAAAATTGAACAACAACTGACGTGGAGAGCCTCCGGGCGCGCGCTTGAAATCAAATCTCACACACTTTTGTTTTGGGCTTAAAACAAACTCACACTCAATCTTGAATGCCTTAAAAAAAAATTAATCGATACTTGACGTGGAGGGCCTCCGGGCGCGCGAGTTTGCTTTTGTTGACCCTAACTCTTCTTATTATGTGCATTCTTCGATCGATTTACTTTTGTTGGCGCTTCAAGTTGGAATTGAACATTGTCTCTTAAACATGAGTGCTTGCAAAGTCTAGATTAGCACACATAAGAGTCAGTTGGTAAAAGAACAAGCGTGTTTTTTAGCCCAAGGTCATCCGAGTCTTCTCTCCCCTTGTCGTCTTTCGAGGCCATCTTGGGTGCATAAGATTAGGATCCAAAACTTTGTTTCTTTTTTTAGGAGGCCTGCTTGGGGATTTCATCACCCCTTGGATGACCTCAACTCCAGCGTTCCGGCGGAGTATAAGAATCGAGAGGTGAATCGAAAGACACCTCTCTTGGGATCAAGATTTTGTCATTCGGGCTAAGCCTCAAGGAACTTTATACCCTTGAGAAGTGAAAGAGGAGAAGTGGGTTACCGCTCCTCTCGGCTGTGTGACATCCTTTTGGTATCATCTACGGATTTGGGCCTCACGTACCTTGCGTATATCGAGGACTCCCTAGCTAAACCAATTGTCTGCCTTGCAGAAAACCATCTAGTATGTTAATGTGTTTGGAGTGACTGATCGAAACATTTGTAGAACATACACACTCCTTGGCGCAAGTACCACATTCTGAGAACCACAAACTTCTATCTAGGTGTTCCTATCTATTGCTTGTTTTTATTTTACTTGTTGAATGAATGTTTGCCAAACTTGGTCAATCCTAGCTTAGGGCACACTTAGCGTAGTCACTGCCTATTTTGGAAGTTGAACAAGTTGAAGCAAAACAACTGAGATTTTTCCCAAAGCCAAGCAGATTCAAGAATTTATGTCGGAACAACCCAAACCCAAACAGAAGTTTCACAAGGTCAAACTCAAGCCATCTCTAGCATACCAAGAACTTTCAGCCAAGAGAAAAGCAATAACACCAAGCCCACGAATTTCCAAACTCCACAAAGCAGAGGACAAAGCTATCGACGAAGCACTTCAAGAGGCCTGGTTAGAGCGCACCATCAAATTTAGCCAACGTCTAGGAGTTAATCCTGCTTATGCCTTACCAACTAGGCATGATTTCTATGATTAGACACCCTTGTTTCTCCACATCTTCTTGGATAAGCTTCACTCTAGAGTCATCTTTGTAGAAAAGCCAGCCATCTTAGGTTATCCCCTTAAGCATTATTAGCTCATCCATCTCATTTAGAATCATACCATCTAGCCAGTAATCAAAATTTTGCATATCTAAGCTTTCAAAATTGTTGTCACCTTGCTAAAAGTTTGCCATTCCTAAAATCTTCCAAATCCACCAATCTCACCAAGGTTATCCCTTTGACATAGCTTTGTCTAGGTTAATCTAGCTTTGTCACTTGTTATCCCTCATCACCTTGAGCTAAAGGTTGGGATTCACAAGTGGTCAATCTCGTGTTCTTCCTAAAGGATCATCAGTCTATCCTTAAGTTGACACAATCACCACCAAGCTTCCACATAGGAAAGCAGACCTTTTGTACTTTGACAACATATCTTTGAAGTTAGAATCCCCAACCCAATCCTCCTTAGGTTTTGTCATATAGCTTTGCCTCAACCTAGGAAATCATTTGCATAGAAAAGCCTTCCCCCTTTTGCATCCATCAGCATTATTGCATCTCATCCCTAGGAGCATTTTTTCATGCCACCCGTCACTCGCTTAGCCAAGAAGAAAGAAACAATGGAGCCCTATCATTTAGATCGAACAGCCTCACCCCCCTTGAGCACTCAGCCATCCTTCAGCCCAGAGCCAGCTATGCCATCACCTACTGACATTGAAGCTTTCATGAACCAACCAGGAAATGCAATATTGGTAAACGCCATTATAGACAAAAACAAAGAGACAATCATGGCTAATTTTCGAAGGGACAATGTAGGAACCTTTGACTTTGGAAGACCCCCTCCATTATCAGATCCATCTCACCCATTGTTTGGGCAGCTACCACCACCCATAGGCTCTTATGATCCCAATTATCCTCAATTTATTCCAAAAGAAGAGCCTCCAGCCAATCCATATGACCCAACAGACCCAAACATACCATCATCCACCCAAGTTGAAATCTCCATGCCGCAAGCCAACCCAGCCACCACCACTCCATCCTTAGTTCATACCTCTCCACTCCAAACCCCCTTTACCCAAAACATCTCACCGTTCACCCCCTTCACTATTGCTGCTGCTCCCACACCTAGCCTTCCAAATCCACCCATCTCCCAAATTAGTGCTAGCATCTTTGGCCAACCTCAGCAATATACAACAGGGATGCCACCCATGGGGCCAAGTAATCAACCTTTCATCGCCCCCAGCTTGTTCACCATAGCCCAAAGCACAATCCCATCATTTCCATTAGGTCTTGGGAGCTCAATACCACCAGCCACAAATCCACAAGCTACTACCTTCACTCCACAAAGCTATCAAATCCCACAAGCTACTGCCAATCTTCTACCAAGCTCCCAAGTGACCCCAGCTCCCGCCACCACTATACCAAGCTTCCAAGTCCAGCCACCAAGCTATCAAACCCCATCAATTCCATTCCCAAGCTTTCAATTCCCACCACCAACTAATCCATTACCTCCAATTACCAACTACTTTTCAATGCCACTTCTAGGAGGTAATCCACCACCCCATCCAACCACCAATTATTTGTAGATGCCATCCCAAATGGGGGCACAACCCACATACATTGGTCAAACCCCACAAGCCCTCCGATCCTTTCCCCAAGCCTCACAACCACCTTATACCTTACCTCCACAAAGCAATCCATTTATCCCACAGCCAGCTTATGTTCCTCAATCCCAACCTCAAATCCCATATCAACAGCAAGCCTCGCAGCACATGCAGCAATATGCGCCACCTCCCCCTCAACAACCCGTCATCCACCATGCAGCTGCCCAAACAATGTACAATCCCTATCAGCAAATCCCTCACAGCCATCCATATTTAGTGGCCCCATCCAGCACATACCTACCTCAAGGCACTCCTACATTGGAGGCACCCCAACCATCACCTATCAATTCAGAGTGGGAGCAAATGAAGATAGCTCTGAAAGCCATCCAAGAAGGGAATGATCCAAAGACATTCAAGTTTGAGAATGTGTGTCCTTACCCATTTGACAGAGCCATTACCACGACACCATTTCCCAAACACTTTGAGGTACCTAAATTTGACAAGTTCAGAGGAAAAGGAGACCCTGTCACACATATCAAAGAATTTTACATGCATTGCCAGGATGTGGCATACAATGATGTCTTCCTCTTGCGCCTTTTTCCCAAAAGCTTGGCTGGACCAGCTCTTGAATGGTTTTATAGAATCCCCTATGGCACAATTAAAAACTTTGCTGAATTATCTGAGGCATTTGTAGCCCAATATGCCCATCTTGTTGAAACAGAGCTATCAATAGTTGATCTTGTCCACACCAAGCAAAAAGGTGGAGAAAGCCTTGCCGAATACCTGCAAAGATGGCAAACCCTTACCACCCGCATATCCTGCACCTTGCCAGAACGCCATGTGGTGAAAATGTTTATTGATAATGCACATCCCAGCTTGGCTCGCCACATGACCATGAACTGTTTGCAGACCTATAAGGATATCAAATAGAAAGGAATGATCCTTGAGCAAGGACTCATCAAAGATGGTGTGGTAAAGATTTACAAAGAGGCCAACCAAAATCAATCACATTCCAATGACAAGTCTAGGTATTGGAACAAAAACAAGCATGTTGCAACAGATGGGGTTACTGACACCAGACATGTGAATATCATTGGTCCTTCTCGAAACCAGTCTAACCCACCATATCAAACAAACAACCAACAAGCTACCAATTACCAACAACGAAATAACCAAAGCTATCAAAACCACAATACAAGACCCAACTTTCAAGGGTCTAACAATCAAGCTAATGCCATCAATGTAGCTGCAGGGCAAAAGCCCAGGTTCCAACCTGCACCTAGAAACTATACACCCCTTGGTGAGCCATTGGATGTTATTTTTGAGAAATTGGCTAAGGAAAACCTTATCAAATTTCCTCCTACCCAGCAAATTGATCCAAGCCAATCCAAAGCTGCATGGTACAAGGACAATGAGTATTGCAAGTTCCATAGGGTAAATGGTCACACCACCCTCAGATGCATGAAACTGAAAGACTATGTGCAAGACCTCATTGATCAGAAGGAAATCACTGTTGGTGCCCAAAACTCTCCCAATGCAAGCTTACGAATTTATCAAAATGCTTTTCCTCCACACAACAACCAAAATCTTGGAAAAGCACCTATCCAAAACAACACCAACAACCGCCAGCCAAACCAACAGCATGGGAAGAACAATGACCACACTTCATCCTATATAGACTATGGTAGCCTTATAGGTTGTATATCTGAGAAAGAGCCTTCAGTCAATGTTATCAATATCCGAGGACCAGACAATGAGTGTGCGGTCACCACTCGAAGAGCGCGATTTAACATCGCAGGCCCACCAGTTTCATCAACACCATCAGCTCCATCAAAAAGTCGGTACAATATCTTGGAACACCTTGGGAACATGCCAGCCCAAATATCCATTTTAGACCTTCTCCGCACTAGTCCTGTGTACAAAGACATCCTTGACAGTGCTCTCATAGAATCCCGTGTCCCTTCTGATATCAATGCTATTGATTTTCGTAATCTTGTTGGACACCTTTCATCCTCATGTGCCCTATCTTTCAAACCCACCAACATACCCGCGGTTGAGCCAGATCACACCCTCCCACTTTGCATAGCCATCATGGTATCCAATTTTGTCGTGAAAAGAGTAATGATAGATAATGGATCAGCCTTGAACATTTGCACCCTAAAATTCATAAAACAAGCTGGGTATACTGAGGCAGATATGATCAGTGAGGTTATCACCATCAAAGCTTATGACAACTTGGAAAGGACCACAGAAGGGACTATTTTGCTACCAATCAAGGTTGGGCCAGTCATTCAAGAGACAGTTTGCCATGTTGTTGATCTAAACCTACCATTTAACATCCTCCTCGGTCGCCCATGGATTCATGCTATGAAGGTCATTCCATCCACCTACCATCAGTGCATCAAATTTCCGCATCAAGGCACTGAGGTAACCATCCATGCCGATCCAGAACCCTTTGCTTATTGCAATGCAGTTGAAGCTTCATATACAAACCATTGCCCTGGAATAGACGTCGGCACAGCCATCGCCAGCTCATCCCACACTTGTAATGACGCAGAAACCATCCTTGCCTCTACCCTATCTACTGTAAAGATCAACAACAAAGGATGTGGAGAATATAGTCTATTAGATGCATTTGCTATCGGAGCAATCCCACTTGATCCACATACCCATGGATGGCCAACATATCACAAAGCTAAGGAGATTCCACCTCCTCAATACAAACAGTTTGGCCCAACCACCTTTGTGTCCTCAAAAACCCCTCTTCATGAGGAGCTCACTCCAGATATCAACAATTGGCTACATAAGGATGCACCTCCAAGAAATCAAGCACGCCTTGATCACTTCAGCCAAAAGTATCCCCAACAACATAAGCTCATCACTGAAAAATGGAACTATCAAGGAGGTGGACTAGGACCAGAAGAAAGGGGCATGCAATGTCCCATCGAAGCACATGATTGGGAAATAAAGTCAGGTCTTGGCTTTGGCATACCCACAACTGGGGGCACCAACGAGAATGGTCACTCTTTTTCGAACATCCATCGCGACCTTGTTGAAATCAAAGACATTCCTGAGGAAGTTGAAAAGAGAGCCTACGACGATATCCCAGACCAAATCTTCCTAGGAGACTCTGTTCTCCGAGAACTATCCATCCATCTCATTGACCTACCACTTGCTCATCCACAACTCATAGATTGGGACCAACCAAGTGTCATACATATTGATGAGTTCGCATTAGAGGAAGCGCTTCTAAGATTCATGGGAGCTGAAAATCCTCATAAGAAGACAAAGCCAGATTCTGCCTACATATACAAGCTAGATCCCAAGGGGTATTTTGGAGAAAATCCCCAACCTAGTTTTGATACACCCAAAACTGGAACTAAGGTAAATCTGGGACTAGCTAAGGCAGCGAAGAGAACCCCTCAGCAAGAAAATCCAGAGCCACAAGAAGAACATGAGGATTTAGTATTGCCTCCTCAAGATAATCAACCAGAGGTGTCTTCTATTCTAATAGAGGATACTAGAGAAGTCAACATTGGTTCTTCAGAGATCCCTAGAATTGTTCACATTGCTGCATCCCTATCACAAGACCAAGCTGACCTCCTCTTTGAGGTTTTACGAGAGAACATTGGCCAATTTGCATGGTCATATCAGGACATGCCAGGACTCGATCCAAAGCTTGTAGTTCATCATCTTGCAGTCGATCCAAAGATCAAGCCCGTCAAACAAAAGCTTAGTAAAATGCACCCCAAGGTGGCATTACTAGTCAAAGCTGAACTAGAAAGAATGTTAGCTGCTAAGGTTATCCGACCTATCGACTACTCAGAATGGATCTCCAACATGGTCACTAAGCCTTCCGGTGACATCAGAATCTGTACTGATTTTAGAGATCTTAACAAAGCTTGTCCAAAGGATGATTTTCCCTTGCCCAACATAGATATGATTGTAGATCTTACAGCTGGACATGAAATCCTGTCCCTTATGGATGGATTTTCTGGGTATAATCAGATCAAGATTGCAGAAGAGGACCAGCATAAGACAGCATTCACTACCCCTTGGGGAACCTTTTGCTACACCATGATGCCTTTTGGCCTAAAGAATGCTGGGGCTACCTATCAAAGAGCTATGACAGCCATTTTCCATGATCTTATCCATAGCATTTTGGAGGATTATGTGGACGATATCCTAGTCAAATCTCACACCTTCATGGATCATCTTGCTGACCTGGAGAAAGTCTTTGATAGGTTGGCCCAATATCATCTCATGCTAAATCCCAAGAAGTGTGTCTTTGGGGTCACATCTGGCAAGCTTCTAGGCTTCATAGTTTCTAAACGAGGTATAGAGATCGACCCCAAAAAGGTCAAGGCTATCTTAAACATGCCTCCTCCCCAGACACTACGACAACTTCGCTCTCTTCAGGGAAAACTTCAATCTGTCCGGCACTTCATCTCCCAACTTGCAGATAAGTGTACACCGTTTTCACACTTGCTAAAGAAGAATGAGAACTTCAAGTGGGATCTTTTATGTCAGCGCAGCTTCGATCAGCTCAAGCAGTATCTCACCAATCCCCCTATCTTGGTTCCACCAGTTCCTGGTCGTCCCTTGATCTTGTATATATCAGCAACACCTACTGCTCTAGGGGCACTTCTAGCACAACATGATGATTATAGCAGAGATAGAGCCATCTACTATATCAGTAGAACCCTAGTTGGTTATGAAATCAATTACACTCCTATGGAAAAAGCTTGTTTGGCAGTTGTTTTCTCAACTCAAAAGCTTCGCCACTACATGCTAAGTCATACCATCCAACTAGTCTCCAAGATTGACCCTCTCAAGTATATGCTCTCCAGAACAGCACTTACAGGCCGTTTGGCCAAATGGGTTATGCTACTAAGTGAGTTTGACATCCAGTATGTGGACAGAAAGGCAATCAAAGGGCAAGCTATAGCAGATCACCTAGCTGATGCACCTCTAGTAGATGCATATCCTTTGCTCACAGAATTTCCAGATGAGCATATTTGCCTAATTGAAGAACAGCCCCCATGGAAGCTTTATTTTGATGGCTCATACACCTCTCATGGATCAGGGGCAGGAATATTATTAGTTACACCTCAAGGAGATTACATTCCAAAAGCCTTCAAGCTACAATTCCCTAGCACCAACAATATAGCAGAATATGAAGCTCTTGTAGCAGGATTAAAGATAGCTGCAGAATGGAATATCACCGAGTTACAAGTCTTTGGTGATTCCCAACTCTTCATCAAACAAGTCTTAAATGAATATCAAACCAAAGATGAAAAGCTATTACCCTACAAAGAGCTCGTTGATCAGCTGACCCAGCATTTTACAAAGCTTCAGTTTACACAAGTGCCTCGAATGCAGAACAAGGCAGCAGATGCCATGGCCACTATCGGCTCGCTCTTGGAAATTCCCCAAGAAGCTACACAGTATGAGTTTTTAGTTGAGTAGCTCCTCACACCTGCCTATGCGAATGAGGATTCAAACCGTGTTTGTATCTTGGTTGGTCCCCAATCCCCTTGGTACCATGAAATTCACGCTTACCTTAACGATGGTATCATATCCCCTCACCTCACACGTACCCAACGCCAGAACCTCATCCGAAAATCATCCCGCTATGTTATCATAGCCAATACCCTATATCGTCGGGGTTATCACGATACTCTCTCTCGATGTTTAGATGAAAATGAGGCCGCGATGGCATTAAAAGAAGTACATTCCAGACTTTGCGGTGCCCACACGAGTGGTATTGTCCTAGCACGACAAATCCTTAGAGCAGGCTACTATTGGCCTACCATTGAAGAAGACTCTTGTGACTTTGTCAGAAAGTGTCTCCCATTTCAGCAGCATGCAAATCTTGTGCACGCTCCAGCACAGGATCTACAGCCTATTGCACCACCTTGGCCTTTCGCTTGTTGGGGCCTTGATCTAGTTGGAACTATCACCCCTCTCTCATC
Organism: Cupressus sempervirens; assembly: GCA_028749045.1. NCBI lineage: Eukaryota > Viridiplantae > Streptophyta > Pinopsida > Cupressales > Cupressaceae > Cupressus > Cupressus sempervirens. The sequence continues at coordinate 366,156,895 of CM053793.1, forward strand.
TGATGGACATAAATGGATAATAACAGCTACAGACTATTTCACTAAGTGGGTGGAAGCAGTCCCCCTAGTCTCAGCTACAGGAGTTCAAGTCTCCAAGTTCATCTTGTACCACATTGTTTGCCACTTCGGCATCCCATCCTTCATCTTCACTGACCATGGAGGTAATTTTGAAAATCTCAACATGGAAGAATTATGCACTTCCCTCCGCATCCATCACCGCTTTTCTAGCCCATATTTCCCACAAGGTAACGGCCAGGCAGAGGCAACTAATAAAACCCTCCTCAAAATCCTAAAGAAAGTTGTCAATGATTCCGGCCGTGATTGGCACCTTCAAATAAATCTGGCTCTATGGGCCTATCGAACTTCCTTCCGTACATCCACAGGCACAACTCCATACTCCCTAGTCTATGGTGCCGAAGTGGTATTACCTATAGAAGTTGAACTTCCCTCACTACGCATATCTTTGCAAGGGCAAATCTCAGATGAAGAATACAGAGTAGCTCGACTCACCCAGCTAGATCTCTTAGACGAGAAGAGACAACAAGCCTATGACCATCTCACAATCTATCAAACTCGTCTCAAAAGGAATTTCAACAAGAAGGTGCTCCCACGACACTTTCAGCCAGGTGACATGGTCCTCAAAGAAAATATGAAAGTCCAAGCAGATCGAGAAAAGAAAGGCAAGTTTGAACCTACATGGCTTGGTCCCTATGTGGTTACTGCCTCCTTTGGCTCCGGAGCCTATCAATTATCTACACCAGAAGGAGAACTCTTGAATGATCCCACTAACATCATTCACCTCAGGAAGTTCTATGCTTGAAGATCCTTGGTATACCCAGCTTTTGAAAAAATACAAAAAAAAATAGTAAAGAGAAATAAGCGTCCAATGGTGAAAACTTGGCAATTCAAGCGCCTTGGATAGGTACCTTGGTAAAAACCTGGTAATTCAGGTGCCTTGTGTGCTAAAGACTAATCCATTATCTATCACTATCCTATCCCTCATCCATCCACCCACCATCCCATAAAACACCTACTTGTTCCCTTGGTGTTCCAATCAAATATCCAAAATCTGATGGAGCTTGTCAATACCTCCTGTACAGCTTGTAAATCTTGTACCAAAGCTTGTATTATACCTTGTAAATCTTGTACCATACCTTGTATATATCCAAATCTTGTCCAAAGCTTGTACCATATTCCAGCTTGTAAATAATCTTGTACCCTAGCCCGTATCCTATCACATGCACACACAGAATCCCATTTTCCTTAAGCTTTTCACAAACCATCTACCTGTCCACCTATCAACTATTATAGACATCCCATCCTTCACAAAAATTTCCATCTCACAAAAAACCAAAACATGAACAAACTTGTACATTTGTAACATATCTTGGTCTGTCAGCTTATACATCCTCTTTAGCTTAGTATCATTGTATCTATCCGGCTTTCATGTTAGTTCATCCTTGGTCAACATCTTGCACACATTGCACACCTTGGTTAGATATTCCAATGCATCCTTTAGCTAGATCTCCTATCACCAAAGTGTTATCCTTCTTAGTTCAGCTTGCCAGACACATCACTCATCCAGATCCATCAGCTTAGGTGCTCTCTGATAGATTTTTGCAGGATATAGCTTTCTTCATGTCTGATCTTGGTCCGTTAGTACCTCGTCTTACCCATCTCGTTGGCAAATAGTTCTCTTTTGGATTTTCACTTTCTTTTGATTTGGGATCTTCCCTTTTGGGTCTTGAAATATCTTTTCCAAGCAATCTCCTTGTTCCCTCCTCAAGGTTGCCATGATCTTCCATATCATGGTATGCTGCGAATGGGGCAATTAGAGCGTAAGGTCTTGATCAGGTCTTTTGCTTGTTTTCTTTTTCTGCTTGTGGGTTACCTAGTGTCATTTCCACGCTGCCTCCTCTGGGATTCATGTGTGATACTGGGGCAATCCTTGTGTGTTTGTTTTGATTCAGTTCGTCAGTCCTCTGAATGGTTGGTGAAAAGGCCTTGATGTTCTTGGTAACCTTGGCAATTAACCAACAGTCCTATAGCAAATCTAGTGCTCAACTACATGGTGGTACTTCTCTTTGAAGTATCCCCCCGCTCAAAAAGCTTCAATGGATTCCTTTTATAGCGCTCTGCTCCTCCATCTCCCCCCCCCAATCTTGGAAAGTCTTAAGCTTGCTTTACTATTGTGCCTCTGATTTCCCTTTATCATTCTCCCGTAGTGAGAGTTTGAGCTAATTCAGCCCCTTCTCTTCGCCAACCAGCGTCTCAGCTCATCTCAATTTCTTGTACTTTTCAAGAAGTCGTCAAGCCTCATTTCTCTTCCCGCCGCCTTCTTGAGGGGGCATCATCTAAGTCTAGTCTCTCCTCTTCTTATCCGAGACTGGGGCAACATTGTTGCTAAAACATCTTCCTCATGTTGTTTTCATTCAAACTTCTTTGAAATAGTGTTGTCTCGACACTATGTCAAAGAGGGGCAAAATGTAGACACCTAAATTTGATTACACTACTTTGGTAATCTAATTTAGCCATCTCTAAAGGCATCATTAATTAAATTCTTATTTAATTAATCCTTTGTCATCCCCTAGTTGATTAATTTAATTAATCATCTATAGTCCTAATTGATAAATCAAATAATCTATTATTTATCAATTAAATCCTTTTCTCCTATCTAATTCAAAAAATCCCCATTTATTAAATAAATCTATTTGATAAATGAAATCCTCAAATTCAAAAAAACCCTAACCTATCTCTAATCCTCCATTTAGCCTAATCCACCCCATCCACCCATACTAACCAAGCTTAGCCACTAACTCACCCACCCTCATTAATGCCATCCACTTGCACATCTCTAACATCCCTAATCTAATCCTAAACCCAAGCCTAATCCACCCCCTAATGTTGTCACATTCCTTAAACAAGTTTAAGACTTTCCTAATCCAAACCAAAGTCTCCCCTCAAAAAAACCCAACCACTAAGTCATGAGTGCTCTTACAAAACATAGAGACTCTTACAAGCCCACTCATGACTCTTACACCCATCTTCCACACTCTTCCCTCTTCCACACTCATTCCTCTTACATCCCTCTTACATACTCAACCCCACTCATCATGCCTTTAACCAACCCTTAACCCTACCCTCTCACACTCATCCTCCTTGTGACAAGTGTCACCTTCCCATTGGTGCTAAACAAGCACAATCCATGTGCTCCCCTTTGAGTGCATCTTAGCCCTCCTTAAGCCTTCATCCATCCTTGCATCTAAGCCCTCCATCCCTCTACCCCTTACCCTATAAATTGAATCCCATCCCAAGCCATTTCATCAACAATCTTTGAGCTAAAGTTACCATGCTATTTTGAGAACCAAAGCCATCAACCATACCCTTATAATGCCAAATTGAGAGCTCACAAAGCTACCAATTTGCCATTACCCATCTCCATTGAAGCAGCTTTTGAGCATCTTGAGCATACATCCACAGCAAAAGGACACATCTACAGAATCAAGAAAGCATAGAGTGTTTTCTCTTGTGAGGTTTGCACTTCTTATTTTCTTTCTTAGTCTAAGCATATATGTGAATTTAGTTTTTGGTTTGTGAATGTTTACTTCATTTGTTAATGTTCTTTGCATACTGATTCTGGTTCTACAAGTAGTAGTGTTTTCTTTACTAAGAAACTCCCATCTTGGTGAAGTTTATTAGTGGAGGCTGATGGTGCTTCAAGGGGACTTTGCATTCTTTGGAAGGAAGCTACTGTCAGTGTTACCTTGGTGGAGTCATGTTCAAATTGGCAATTAGTGGAGATCTTCTCCTTCCATCTTTGCATGAGATTTATGGCCTTTAATATTTATGGACCTTGTATTTAGACACTTAAGACATAGCTTTTTTATTTTTTGTCTTCAAAATTGAGTTTGTTATAAGGAAAGTTGGTGGTTCTAGGGGGTGATTTTGATGCTATTTTATCCTCGGTTGAGAAGCTTGGAGGGAAAGCTGGTATTAACCAAAGTAATTAGGAGTTTTCTAACATTGTTTTTTCAAATCATTTATATGATTTACCACTATTGAATGGGAAATTTACTTGGACTAATTGTCGAAAAGGTTTCACTAACATAGTTGAGAAGATCAATTGTTTCTTTCTTGGAGGCGACTAGAGTAATACGGAGTGGCTATGTCAAGTAGAGGTCTTACCCCTGACAAGGTTGGATCACTTCCCTATTTGTATGACTATACAAATGGATGCAACACTTGAGTGTGCCCCATTTAGATTTGAAAAGATGTGGTTGTAGGAGGTTGGCTTCTTGGAGATTGTTAAAGGGTGGTGGGAGACTACACCAAGGTGTAAATGTACTCTTGCTTTCAAATTTTTTAAGAAATTACAATTTTTAAAAGAATAGCTTAAGATTTGGAATAGTGTGGTGTTTAAGAATATTTTTGATGAAAATTTTAAGTTAGAAAAGCATTTGGCTAAGATCAATGAGGTTGTATTGGCTGGGGGTACGGATGATGAGCTCTTTAATCGGGAACTGGAATTGAAGAAAGGGTATAATAGCATTTTTCTCAAAGAAGAAACCTTGCGGAGGTAGAAATCAATGAAATTGTGGTTAAAGGAAGGGGATAGAAACACTAAATACTTTCATAATTCGGTGAAGGAGCACAGGACTGTTAACAAGATTTTCTCTATTCAAGATAAGGAAGGGGTCACCCTCACTGAGAAGGTTTAGATTAATGGTGAAGTTGTTAGGTTCTTTACAGATTTATTAGGTACTAAACATAAAGATGTATCTGATACCAGGTTTAAAGCCATGTGTGATGTTATCCCTAAATTAGTCTTTGCAGAGTAGAACAAGAACTTAGTGAAACTAGTTTTGTTAGAAGAGGTTAAATCTACACTCTTTGGGCTGGGGAAGGATAAGTTTCCAGGGCCAAATGGTTTTCTTGCTTTATTTTTTCAAGAAGCCTAGGATTTTTTAGGTTTTGATTTGTGGGCAGTTGTGGAAGAGTCTAGGAGGATAGGTTTTATTTTTAAGGATTTCAATAATACTTTTATGGTGCTAATACCCAAGAAAGGTGATAAAGTGTTCTTTGGTGACTACAGACCAATTGCATTGTGTAATACAGTCTACAAAGTCATCCCTAAATTCATGGAGAACAAGTTGAAGCTGGTGTTGCCCTCTATTATCTTTGATGAACAAAGCAGCTTTGCCCTAGGTAAATCCATTTATGAAGGAATCATTGTGGTTCATGAAATAATACATTCCTTGAGAGAGAAAAAGGAAGTAGGAATGATGATTAAGTTGGATATTAAGAAGGCTTATGACAATGTAAACAAAGATTTTCTGTTGATGGTCTTGAAGAGGTTTGGGTTTGATGTGGATTGGTGTATGTGGTTCTCCTCTTGTATTTATTTTCCACATTTTTCTATTTTAGTTCATGGGAGCCCTCAAGGTTTTTTTGATATGGCTAGAGGGATTCGAAAAGGGGACCCATTATTTCCCTTCCTATTTATCATTTTGGTTGAGGTGTTGGGTAGAGCTATAATGAAGACAAAGACTGATGAGGTTTGGAAAGGTTTAATTGTTACTAGAGGCTTAGAGCTGGTTACATATCTAAAATTCATGGATGACAACTTCTTATTGGGGGAAGCCACTGAGAAGGAAGTATGTGGTATTAAAAGTGTCATAGAGGAATACAGCCTTGTTTCAAGACAATTTATCAACTAGCAGAAATCTAAGGTTTTCTTCTTTAATATACCCAGCAATGTCCAAGCTAAGATCTGTAAAATTCTTAATGTCAAGCAGGGGAAGCTACCTAATAAATATTTAAGAATACTACTTTTCCAAGGGAGAAACAACTCGAACATATGGAAAGATTTGATGGATAGTTATATCAAACACTTGGATGGTTGGAAAGGTAGGTGGTTGACTTTTGTTGGGAGAATACTGCTATTACAATTAGTTGTTTTTTTTTATCCCTACCTTTTCAATGAGTTGTTTAAAGATTTCAATAGAGGTTCTTAAGTATATCGAACAAAGGATGAGGAAATTTATTTGGAACAATGCTCAGAATGAAGAGAAAATACCTTTAGTGGCTTGGGAGGCTTTGTGTAAACCGAAGAAACAAAGTGGTGTAGGTTTGAGAAAGTAGCAAGATGTTAATAAGGATTTGGGTGCTAATTTGGTTGGGATATGTATGAGCAACCAAAGTAGTTGTGGGTGAAAATTTTGCGAGAAAAATATCTAGATTCTATGGATACAACACATATTCTAATAGTACGTAATCCCTGGAAGGGCTCGACAATCTAGAATTTCATACTGAAATGTCGACCAAATATTCTGAACCATCTTTCTTGGAGTATTGGTAATGGAGAGAAAGCTTCCTTCTAGCATGATTCTTGGAATGGTTTAAGTAGGCTAGCAGATCTTGAAGGGGTGCAAGATCTCATACCTATTCTAGAAAATGAATGGGGTGATACAGTAGACTGTTATGTGGAGGAGAAGGCTATTGATCTAGGATCTTGTTGGGAATGGAAAGACATATCTAATCTGAGAGTGACAATGGAACATAAAGAAATTTTGATAGGTATTTTTCAAAAAAGACACATCAATCTTAATGACAAGGAGGATAGAATAGTATGGTGCACTGCTAAAAGTGGTAGATATTCAGTAAAATTAGGCTACTAGATCAGTTATTTTAGTAATGTTCCCTATGAATGGTTGCATAAGCTATGTTGGAATAAACAATGTTTTCCTAATTCTTGAGCCTTTTCTTGGTTGGCCTTAAAAGGACATATTCTTACGGATGAAAGAAGGAAAAAATATGGCTTTGTGGAACTGTCTAGATGTGCTTTAGGAATGAATGTTATAGAAACTATTGACCACTTATTGGTCCATTGTGAATTTGCTCAACATTGTTGGGAGAAATTGAGATTGTGTATGAGCTAGTATGGACCTACACCTAAACCTCTGAAAGGTTTATTTCAATGTTGGCCTATTGGTCTTCCGAGATCAACCTTTTCAAATCTTTGGATTATAAGCCCTTCTATTGTTAAATGGGAGATGTGGAAGGAACGAAATAGGAGAATCTTTCAGGAGAAATTAGAAAATGTGGATTATTTTTGGGCCCATATACAGATAACGATTGTTGAAGGTATGAATGCTAATAGTATGGTTACACACCCATGTAGGGCCTTTAATACTTGGGATAGTAAGATTCAAAAATTCTGGTTGGGTATCAAAATAAAATGACTAAATGATGGGGGATGTGGGCTTAAATTCAAAGAAAATAGAAAGGAAGTTAGGTGGCGACTACCTAGCAAGGACTAGATTAAAACTAATTTTGACGGTGCCTCCAAAGGTAATCCACGCATTTCGGGTGTAAGAGCAATTGTTAGGAATGAGTTAGGGGATATTGTTGGCTTTGCGGCTAGATGACTTAGAGATGGCACGAGTAATGCGACAAAAGTGGAAGCCACACTTTTGGATGTTAATTTGGGAAGGAAGTTGGGTGGTAATTGTATTCATTTAGAAGGGGATTCTAAGATTATTATGGATGGTATTATAAGAGGTTCTCTACAAGCTTGGTATCTTCATGACTCGATACAGAAAATCAGAGACATGCTTGATACTTTTACAAATTTTAAAGTTAGTCATACATATAGGGAAGGCAATGTGGAGACAAACTGATTGGTGAATTGGGCCACTACTTTCATTGAATTAAATGACTTAGCATGTGAGGATTTTTGAGAAGTACAATGTTTTGATTATTATAGAAAGGGGTGGCTTTTTTGATGAAATGAGGTGGCAACTGAGGGCCTTTATTGAGTTGTAGTAGGAGTGTATTTGGAGATCTCCTTGCTCGTGCAAAAGGTAGGAAGGGCATCTAAGAGTAAGGTGAAAGGACATTAATTATATTTGTTAGGCGGTCTAAATCTGACGGCAGTTGTGTTGATATGATGTATCATTGAGTATGTTTGAAGTGGGAAGCATGTGTGGTTGGCATGCAAGTGAAGTTTTGAAGTGTTATTAATTGTTAGGTTGGTGCTCGTAACTTTAGTCTTTCTTTTTTGTTACACCTTCACTAGTTTTTTTGTAGAAGGAATGGAGGCATCGTTTTATGTTGTTTCTAGAAAGCAATTCAAGGCTTTTAAGGGGCTCATTAGTAAGGAACATATTAAGGGCCTACTGAACATCAAAACTGATGAGATGATCTCCATGGTGCTAGCCATTATTGGTGCTCAATTCCAAAGATCAAGTTGTGAAACGTCAGACAAACTTGGATGTCATTTCGATAGTCATTGCTTGGGACCTAGACCTAAATCATAGTATAGAAGAGGTCAGGCTTATGGCGAAGACTCTATTTGCAAAAGAAATGCTCGGTGGGCTGGTCTCTTCCAACGATAGGATCAAATTTCATTGAATGCTCTGAGGACAAGGAAGAGAGTAGATGGTATGGATATATCCCTTTCCTTCGGTGGCGAGCATAGGCAGATAAACCCTCCCTTTATAAAGTTGTAGGTGATGCATGGTCCGATATGCTGGTGGAATTGCATAAACATGTTGGGAATGCGATGTAGGGGGAAGGGGCCTAGGTAAACTTCCCTTGATGACAGCAAAGCCCACAGGGCCTACGTGTTGACTACAGTGCTTTCTGAGGTCTTGGTTTTTATGCACAATGTTTTTCTACTTCGAAATATATACTCTCTTTGTTTGAAGTGGGTGGATGAAGTATTTTGATTGGTTGTGGTGGTGTCACAACGATGTTGTAGATGGTTTGGTGGATGGCTTATGTGGCTTTTCGGTATGGGCGATGTGAGGGTGATGTCGTTATTTTTTTTCTATGGTAACTTTGGTGGCTTTTTTGGATGTTGCAATGGTTGGTAGGCTATTATGTGGTTTAGACAAGTTTAGAGTTGGTTTTTTGGTTGTATGTAGTTGTAATGCTCCTTTGATGGTTCTCGGTTTATGACTGGTTATTGTAGGTTTTTATTAGTAAGGCAGCAATAGAAGTGGATATAATGTTGTATGCTAGATGAAATTTTGTAACTGTAATATTTTCATATCCTTAATAATATCATCCTTTTACCAATCTATATATATATATATATATATATATATATATATATATATATATATATATATATATATATATATATATATATATATATATATATATATATACTAAAAATATAAATTAGTATACATCATAAATATTATCATATAATTATATATATCAATTATTTTAATACTATAATATATTATTAATTAAATAATTAAATATTAATGATATTAATAAATTAGTAGTAACATTAATATTAACTATAATAGAAAATTCTTTTTTGGTAGGAAATGGAAGGAAATTTCTTTTTTGGGAAGACATTTGGATCTTGGACCATCCTATTTGTGATGATCCAAGGTGGAATAGGTATATTGAGCAATGCAAGAATCAGTTTGGTACTTTTGTGGGTGATTATTGGAAGGATGATATGTGGGTGGATCTTCATAATGTGGACCATAAATTGGTTGAGCTTGGCAAGTGTTTGAATGCATTCTTTTTAAACCATGAAGAGGATGTTTTGATATGGAAGGCAGGAAATGGTAGGACAGTTCTTTTTTGGGAAGACATTTGGATCTTGGACCATCTTCTTTGTGATGATCCAAGGTGGAATAGGTATATGGAGCAATGCAAGAATTAGTTTGGTACTTTTGTGGGTGATTATTGGAAGGATGATATGTGGGTGGATCTTCATAGTGTGGACCATAACTTGGTTGAGCTTGGCAAGTGTTTGAATGTGTTCTTTTTAAACCATGAAGAGGATGTTTTGATATGGAAAACTAACCCCAGTGCTATGCACTCTATTGCCTCAACCTATGCTAACTCTTTTGATGATCATGATGAACCCTGATGGGCTAAGGCTTGGGTGAAAGGCATGACACTCAAAGTCAATATCTTCTTTTGGATTCTTCTATAGAATAAAATTTTAACTCTTGATAATCTTAAGAAGTGAGGTTTCATCATTGTTAATCAATGTGTTCTTTGTAAGAATGATGGGGAATCAGTGGATCATATTATGTTGCATTGCCCCTTTACCAAGAAGCTTTGGGATAAAGTGTGTAGCTTATTGAAAGTGGATTGGGTTTTCCATGCTACCATCCAACTATTCTTTACTAGTTGGATGGCTCCTTCCAATAATGCTTTGATTGTCAAATTGTGGGACTTCATTCTACCTTATCTATGTTGGGGCATTTGGAAGGAGCACAATGATAGGATCTTTAGAGGAGTGGAATCCATTCCTAATTAGGTGTTCTATAAAATTAAGGTCCTTATGATTGAAAATATTAAAATTATTAGTTCTAGACAGCAACCTTGTAATGAGTGGGAAGAAGGGGTGCTTAATAGCTGAAATATAAGGAGTTTTGGAATGAATATTAAGGATCTTAATCCAAGGGATAATGCTAGATGGGATTGTCTTCCAATGAATTGGTTTAAGATAAACTTTGACGAGGCCTCGAAAGGGAACCCAGGAAAAGCAGGATGTGGAATTGTTGTTAGAAACTCTAATGGTGACTATGTAGGTTGCATGGCTATTCCAAGGGGATCAAACTAATCATGTTGCAGAAGCCTCTACTGCTCTTCATGGTCTTATCTATGCCAAAAGTATGAATTTGAGGAACATATGGTGGAAGGTGACTCCCTCAACATAATTAATTGTTTAAATAAAATTACTCAACCATCGTGGACTATCAACAATATTATCTTCAAGGCTATTAACATTATAAATTCTTTTCAAACTTGCATTATTACTCATAATTTTAAAGAAGCCAATCATACTGCTAATTGGGCTACGAATGTGGCTTGTTTCAGTGATCATAAAATCATTTGACATTTTTATGAGTCCTTACCTCCAAATGGCTGCCAATTTATCAAGTATGATAAATGGAGATCTAAGCAAAAATATTTTAATTATGATGGTGTCAATGATTTGTAATTTTGAGGGGAACTTGTTTGGAGTGTGGTGGGTTATGATTTTTAGAAAGTTGAGCATTTCACATGGATTCTGGGTAGTTTTTACCATTCCTCTTTTCGTTTGTGGTCTGGCATTTAGTTACAGAGTGATTTGGGGTTTTCAAAGAATGAAAACAAGCAAATTTGGTGCAAAGAATATGGGGGAAAGAGGAAAAGGGTGGAATCAGCTAGATGCTCGGAGTAGAGGAACAACTCAGAGGTGTGGGATATTATGAAGTGAGGCAATTTCACAAGGTATATGGAAAGGCTTAGAGGTAACAATTTGGCTATTACGCACCAATTTATCAAATCCTGGAAGGATGGATCTGTGATGGTTGGTAACTTGCAAATGGATGTTACCGAAGACGTAATTACAAAGGCCACGGGGTTGGACATGGATGGGATTAAATTTTATTGGGAAAGGAAGCTCTCAGACAAGGCCATCGATGATTTTGTGGAGATAGAGCAGGAGAAAAGTCACCTGGTTAAAATAGGTAGCTCATATTACAACCCAACCTCTGTTTCTTGACCACGGCAATTTGTGCTTGTTGTGATAATGGAATATCTAACTTTAGATGAGAGATTCACTAAGTTGTATGGGTATCATTTCATGTTGGCAAATCACTATTGGCATGATGTTAGGATCATTTTTATATTTTATTTATTTTAGTCTCTTAGTATTTCCACTCAGGCTATTCAGAAAGACCCAAATGGTGAGCATGTTTTCCATGAGGGTCTTATGGTCCTGATAATGAATGTGTTAAAGTCCAAAAAGATTGTGAAACCTAGGGGTAGTTTGAAAGGGGCTGACCAAGATATGGAAGGGAGTCTCCCAGATGAGGGTTATGATTTTGATACCCAAGATGAAGTTGAAGGTGGTTTGGGTAGTTTTAAAAAGGGCTCGGGTGGTAGTTCCAAAAGGAAGAAAAAGATTGTTGAGGAAGGTGATTCTCATCGAGAGAGCAACTTCATGGAGGAATTAGTGAGAGACCACTATAATAAGAGTGGAGGTAAAGGAAATAGTAGTAAGGGCCTTCAAGATTATTAGGTTTCTCCTCTTTTTGATGATGAGCCTAGGCTCGCCAGCTAGAAAGGAATAGAAAATCTTTAAGGCGGTAGGAGGATAGGTTACAGACTAGGAAGAATGGGGACTTGGATAATGAGGATGTTGGAGAATAGGGGCATATTCTAGATTTGGATGATAATATTCCAAGGGTCTTTTTGGTAACCCAGGTTCAATTCTGAAGGAGATTAGCTTCCTTAAGCAACAAATGCAGCTGTTGGGCAAGGAAATGGAGCAAGTTAGCAAAACTGCCAGAGGTGAGCGTACATTGGGCCAACATATAGACAGACTTTCGGAGGTTATTGGGAATGTAGAAGAAGTTAAAAATCTCATGCATAAGATACCACTACTCAAGGCCAAACAAAGGGTGATGGATAAGGAGATTAATGGTATTTAGCGGAAGGTGTCGAAAATGGATATTAAACTAGGTAAGTTGGAAAAATTGTTCAAACAGATGGCAAACAATGTGGGTAACCTCTTGAAGAGGAATGAGAATGACAAAGGGCAGGACTCCCCTCTGGTGGAAGAGACTCAAGGACCAAGCAAACACACCCATGCTCATTCTTAGAAGAATGAGGATGTTTGTAAGAAGGATGAGGTGAAGGCTGGTGCTAATAATATGCATATTCTAGCGGACCAGGCTGTTGACCTGATAAAGACTTCTTAGTTGGTTGATTGTTGTTCTTTTAATGTTGTTTTGTTGTCTTTTCCAGCTCTATCTTGAGTGACCTCATGGTTGTTCTTTTTGGAGGTTTGTTTCATGTCGTCCTGTGCTGCTATTCTCTGATGTTTACATCTCTTGTTTATCTCTAGACTTTTGTTTTTTGTAAAGGTTTTATATCCTTTAAAACCTATTTTTACTTAATCAAAACTATAATAGAAATTCTACTATATTTTAATATAAAATAATAAATAGTAATCACTTAGAAAACATATGTATAAAATATTATATAATTACATATTATTAATTAATTATAACATCTCAACTATGAAGAGGTGTGACATTTGGAAGATTTCTTGTCCCATCATAAATATAAAAGGAGAATTATTTGATTTTAAAAGGGCATCAAATGCTAATAGAATATTTTTAAAGCACGTTATAAAAGATCCAAAATAAGGGACATTACAAGGAAGTAGCCATATTTTAATCTAGTGCATTGTCCCCTTTCCCTTTCAATGTTTACTTTTATGCAATCCTTCTCCCTTTTCCTTCAAAGTGGTAGTTTAGTTTCACCCTAATTGTAATGAAGTTGACCTTCTCTAGAGATTCAACCTCACAGTACAAGTCCCACACTTTAATGTTATTTCCATATTAGACGAGGTCTCCTAAGGATAACATGTCAAGTAAAGGTGTAGACTTTTGTGTCAACAAACATATCAGATCCTAAGTTTCTACACTGGAAATACTATATGTCTATTGCATGTCAAATGGTCAAAATATAAACTTAGAAAACAAAGCATACGGAACAAAACTTTGGATGTATAGCACTCTTGTACCTTAAACTCATAACTCTCTTATGTTGGAGAACCATCGAATCAATTAAAGCTAATTGTTATCTTTATTATCTTTTGTTGTGTTTTAGGGCATTTATTTTCCTATTTGTTTTCATAGGTGAAATACCTATTGAGGCATGATTGTTGCTAAGACCTTTGTTACAACACCAGGATTCTCGTGAAGTTTGTAATTTTCTATGGGAGTGTATTATTGTAAGTGCACAATAGCTTACTTTGTGCATCCCTTGTGTGGGTTGTGTGTATGAATGCTTAGTGACCATAGTTGGATTTCCTTGTTCAACTTAGCATAATAGTTGATGAATGTTGTTGTTAGCATTTATATGACCCTCTTTGATGTGGTGCATGTTGGCATTACTAATATAACTAATGGTGTGATGAGTAGTGATGTTAGTAACATTGTGATACATATTTGATTGCATGATGATCAGTTATTATGTTGTCATTGATGTCAAGTTTTGACCTGGTATTCCTAGTATGTTGTTATGCATAATTATGATGAACCAGAGTTTTATATTGAAGTTAAGTAGGTGTGATCATTAAGAGAGCATTTAAAAAGTCTCTTGAATTATATATGGTGACTTTTTCTACTGTAATGAAGAGTAAGATGATTGATGAATTCATTGTGCAACCATTAGAACAATTAGTAACAAGCAATAGGTTATTTGATTGGTTTTTCAAATCCATGTTGAAAAAATTAGAGCGATTGCAAGTTGATATGAAGAAATCAATGAAGCTAATGTGGTTACAGAAGTAACTCATTATCATAATAGGTAAATTAATTCCAAGATACAAAGTTGACTGGTGAATTTGTGACAAGTTTGACAAATAGATTAAAGAAGAATGGTTTCTTGAGTAACAATCTATTGGCATTTAGCATTAACAAGACAAGTTTGATTGGTTGACGAAGCCAAATATGTGATAGGTTTTCATTGATGGTAACTAAGATCAATGAGATTGGCAACCTATCAGTAGAAGGAACTAGATTGATTGGTAACACTTAGTTACAACTGGTATGGTAAGGACAAGCAATAGGTCAGAAGAAATTTTTTGGCAATAATTATAAGTCTGACTAGACCCATTATCCAAATTGCTTCAGAACTAATCTTACTAAAGAATTTTCAAGATGACATATCCAAGGGTGAAATGACTAGTACAATAACTTATCTTTCCAATATAGCTCCTTTGAACTTCTCAACACATCATCCTCAACATTATATGCTCTGATCTCATCAAATTCGCATCCAAATTTCACATACAATAATGATCATATATTAAAGCACATATGACTACAGTTTACAACCAAGGAAAACATCTTTCCTTTATAGCAAGCCCTAAAACAACCAATTGAGTCTTCCTTGAGGCTTCCCCAATATACAATGAATAATATATGACCATCATAAAATATTACAATTAAGTTCCACACACTACAATACATAATACATCAATTCATAACAACAGTCAACCTAATAGTGAATATAGAACATGTTGCACGTCAGTGACCATCATGGAATGATCTTCTGATTTCACTACCTCGAACACATAACCATAAACATGTATCCGACCAAAATCCAAGCCCACTGAACAAGCTTCAACCTTGCCAAAATGATACAACTCAAACATCAATATGCAATTTCCTGTATACTGTCCTACAACCTGTCTTCCATAAATTTCTATAACTCAATTGAATCCTTATAATTTTTCTGTGCATTCAGACACATCAGAAAGATATATCCAAGAATACTTTGCTAACCCTGTTGAATACAACTCTGCTAATCCTGTTGAATGCAACTCTGCATCCTCGAACCTTCTCAAATATAATTATCTCTAGTACTCTGATTATTTCATCCAGAAATCCAATATGTTGACACCAATGACAAACCATGTCATGAATGCAACACCTAAGCACCCAATCATCTCTCCAAAATGGTAACAGACTCCCCCAAAGGAATACTCTTAGGATTTATGCTAACAATCTCCTCCTTTGGAATTGATGGTAACATATGATGAAAAATTGTAAGTGCTAAAAATACCAAACTATAAATGCAATTGCTCCCCCATTGATGGTAATCAATGTTTAATATATTTCTTCCTCATATCCTTACTCCATCATACAATACTCTCCCCCATATATCAACACATGTATCTCCCCCATTCATGTCTAAGTTGTTTCATGTATAACACTCCTCCATTGACATCAATGTCAAAGGTGTCATTATGCCAATTCTCTAAGTTCAATCATCTCCAATACAATCTGGAAAATCTCACTAGGTGTCAAAATAAATTGTTAAAGACTACATTACCGAAGAGTTCTCAATAACTCTTCCCAAAAGTGACCACTCTCCTAATGGAAGAATCACCAACATCTCATCCAGATGTAAGAATAAGCTCTAAATATATTGGACTAATGCAATTATGCATCAACTACTCTAAAGAAGGTTTTGACACAACCCCAAGCATGCCTCTCAAGTACTCAAAGTGTCCTTGGCCAAAGGTTTGGTAAATATATCTTCTATTTATTCCTTTGTGCTAACATAGTCCTATATGATTTCCTTTTTTCCTACCTTCTCTCTCAAGAAATGATATTTTATTGCAATGTGCTTAGTCGATGAATGTAACACTCGATTCCTTCACAAACTAATTGTACTTGTGTTATCACAATAAATGATAATAGGTTCTAGAAACTTAATACCAATGTCTTGCAACATCTACTTCATCCAAATAATCTAATTACAGTTGTTCATTTACATAATCTACTTCTAATGTAGATTGTGATATGCAATTTTGTTGCTTACTAAGCTATGAAACCAATCTTCCTCCCAAGAAGAATGTTCCACCACTTGTATGTTTCTTGCTATCTACATTTCCTACCCATTTTACATCATTGTATACACATAGAGTCATGGGATATGTTACAACATAAGTTGTAATCTGATGTACCCTTCAAGTATTTAAATATCCTCTTTATTATTGTCAAATGTGTTTCTTTAGGATCTGCTTGGTATCTTTCCATAATTCCAACTACATTAGCTATATCCGGTCTTGGATGAGTCAAATATTGCAATCCTCCAATCATAAATTTGTATATTGTTTGGATTGCACTAAGAGACCCATCTTTACTTGATAATTTGCATCATATAACCATAGGTGTCCCAACTAGTTTATAATGCTCCAAACCAAACTTTGTCAAAAAATCCTTAAGATATTTAGTTTGTGATATGAAAATGGCATCCTTATTCTAAGCTATTTATAATCTTAAAAAGCATTTCATCTCACCAATCATACTCATCTCAAATTGATTCTTCATTTCTTTTAAAAAATTCTTACAAGCTTCATCATTTCCTCCAAAAATAATGTCACCAACAAATACTACAATAATTAGTATTCCATCTTCATTCTTCCTTAACTACATGTTATTGTCTACATTACCTTTCTTAAATCCCAAATTTTGCAAATGCTATCCAATCTTGCATACCAAGCTCTAGGTGTTTGCTTCAATCCATACAATGCTTTCTTTAGACTGCAAACCATATCTTTATCGTATGTCAATGGAAAACCATCAGGTTGCTCAATGTAAACTTCTTCCTCAAGTTCTCCATTAAGAAAAGTTGACTTAACATCCATCTAATAAACCTTAAAATTCTTGATAGCTACTTCAAGTCTACCAACAAGGGAAAAAGTTTCCTCAAAATAAATTCTTCATTGTTGTGAGTAACCTTTGCATACTAACCTTGCTTTGTTACTTGCCACTTCTTCTTGTTCATTCATCTTGTTTTTGAATTCCCTCTTTGTGTCAATAACATTCTTATCTTTAGGTCTAGGGACCAAGTCCCATGTATTGTTCTTTTTAATCTACTCAAGTTCTTCTTTCATAGCCTTTATCCAAAATTCATGGTTTAGGAGCACTCTCACATGTAATGATGAAATAGGGGTGTTGGGTCATTTATGACCTTGTTCAAGTTTATCTTTTATGTTTTCAATAAAGAAATGATGTTAGACTCCTAGGTTCACTTTAACCCTTTTGTGTGGCCCATTAGCAATTTGGGTGTTTTTATGAACTCATTGCTCAATGAGGTCACAAGGGCACAAATCTATGTAAATGGATGCATATTACTTGTAATCTAGGGTCTAGTAGTTTTTTTGAGTCAATTAAGACTCATTTGGGTAGTTAATATGCCTTTTAGGCTCTAAAATGTAAAAAATGCAATAAAAGGGCAAAAGTTGCTATGCAACTTTGCAACTTTTAGCATAACTAAGAAAAAATGCTTCTAATCATTCCTCCAACAGTCAGAACCTTTCAAATTTGGTCGGATCAATTGGAGAAGACTTTCATATAGCCCTTTTAGGCGGGTGGAAGGTAGAATGTAATGTTTTGGCATTAAAATCAATAAAAACAACCCTGTTTTCTGCATTTTAATTGAGTTTTTTGAATGGTACAGACGTGTACAAATGCCTAGGGATCTGTGCCTGGTATGTTTGGATGCATGCTTGAATCACCTTTCTAATGCAACTAGTTCAAGGCTCTAAGACTTTTTAAAACTCAAGTTATACCTATTTTTGTGCAAACAGCCCGAATTTTGAGGGTTTGTAGGGTTTTGAAGGAAGTCGGGCTATAACTCTAGATTCCACCATAGGAAATTTATGGCCTTTGGTGGAATCCTTGTACTTCTAATGCACTTTGAGATTATTTTGGTTTCAAGTTTTCATATGCAGGGACAAGGGAGAAAGGTGATGCCCTAGATGCATATATCTTGTATGCATCAGCACACAATCCTATTGTAGCAACATTTTGCGACTACAAAACTTGTTCCTAAGACCTCTAACTCTGGACTTAATATTTGAGATGTTTTCCATCTAACCTAGTTACTCTGAAGATTTTACCACATGTTTAATTGGTACTTCCTTTGAAAAATCATCCTAATTAGCCTTAGGCCTAATTGTTGATTTCAAATGTTTGGGTAGTATCATTGATGATAGGGTCTTATCACTTGGAGGTCTTGAACTACATTAGGAATAACTTTGGGTGGTTAGTTTCATTATTCCAATCCTAGGTTTTCAAGTTACAGGCCTTATTCCACTTTCTTGGGCTGCTAGCAATCCAAGGGAGTATTGAAGGAACTATGCATTATTTTTGTTTTGGAGTCCTCAAATCCAGTCAACATGACCCTGCTGGTGTAAGAACAATATTTCGTGAGTCTAGTTTCATGATTCCATGTTTGTAATAGGTTTCATGTATTAAGCAACTTTGGTGATTAAGGTGCAAATATGGGGTCTTCAGCCTTGTTTGGGCTTTCAAACCTTGTGAAGGTGCCCTTGTAGGTTGATCTCTCCCAACCTACCTTGTCAGTACCCTAACCACTTGCATCAATTCACCTTTACAAGCTTCATCTGAAATCTTAGGTTCAACTTGTGATATCAAACATAATTCCTCACTTACCTTATTTCTTGTCATCACTCTCTTGTTTTCACTTCCAATGATTTGATTCACATGGTGACTTCTTGCAACATATTTAGGTGTTCCTTGCTATGTTTTGATCTCTGCTCTAGGTTATAATCTAGATTCTTCTCTTGATTTTTCTACCTGCAAGACATTGTCAGTCTCATAAAATAGTTCATGGTCAACATTACGATTGTTAGGTCTATGGTCAGTATTATCATCTAATTCATAATTAAGTATTCTTTCTTGAATTTTGAACTTCTCATCAACTTTCACATTAGTACTTTCAACAATTCTTCAATCTCTGATTAAAACATCTATATGTATTTCTTTTTTAAAGAATATCCAAGAAACATACCTTCATCACTTCTAACTCAAAATTTCCAATGTCATCTTCTCTTTTAATATACACGTACTGATGCAGGAGTATCTTGCATCCAAAATAAAGGGGAGGCATGTTGAATGTAAAATTTAAAATATAAAATATTTAAAAATAATAATAATAATAATCTGGAGGAGAGAGAAAGTGACGAAAATTAGAGGAAATAAATAAATAAAAGGAAAAAGGAGAAAAGAAAGGAAAAGGGGATTTCTATTTCGAGGTGCATAGGTGGCATTATAGAAAAATAAAATAAAAATGGTTGTCATTCCATTTATTGAGGTGTGTGGGTAGAATTCTAGAAAGTTGTGGATATTGTAGAAGGTTATGGAAGTTGTAGAAGGTTGTGGATATTGTGTAGGTGGAATTCTAGAAGGTTGTGGATAAGTCATGTATTGGGTGGTAAGTGCCTATTTAAGCAAGACATATGAGCATTTCTAATCAAGCTCGAGAAGTAGAAGCTAGAAGGCATGAAGACTTCAAGGTGTGAAAGTTCTAAGGTGTAGCTCTTCAAGTAGAAGTTCTTGGTGAAGCTCTTGGTGTGAAGACTCTTATTTGGGATTTCTCTTATGTTGAAGAATTTGTAAACTTCTTGTTGAAGAGGTCATATCTATGATATCATCTTGTGGATGTTGTAAGGATTTTCAAGTATAATAAAATTGCTTGTGAAACATTTTTTTATTTCTCTTGGTCTCCATATTGTTGCATTCTTGGTTATGAGTTGGTAAGGGTGGTGTGGCCCTTCATCAAGTGGTATTAGAGCAGGAGTTCTTGAGTGTACAAGCAGATTGTCGAAGTGTGAGGCAGTTTGTACCAGGACTTTGGTTGGGTGAAGTTCATCAGAGCAAGAGTTCCTGAGTGTGTTGACAGATCGTTGAACGTGAGGCAATTTACACCAAGATTTGCAAAGAAGATTGATCTTGTGGCTTATTGATCTTTTAGATTGGTGGATTTGTTGCTTAGGGTTTGCTAAATTTTTAGAAGATGCCTCCAAGAAGATTGGACCCTAAGGAAAATGATGACCTTAGTGAAGCTATGGAAGAAAGAATGTTAGAGAAGATAAGAGCACAGGTCAAATCAGAGATTGCATTGATGAAGAGTGACATGATTGCTGAAATTGTGAGTGCTTTGGGTGGTGTACTTAGGCATGTGGGTACTGAAGATAGATATGACGAAGTTGCCGAAGACTTTGAAGCTGCTAGTGAGGATAGAAGTGATCATGAGGAGAGACCTATTGGATTTAGGGTTAGTCAGTTTGCTCGACCTGGATCTCAATTGAAGTTGAAGCATAAGATGGAGGTTTCTAATTTTTCAGGTACTTTGAATCCTGAAGACCTGATTGATTGGATTGGTGAATTAGAAGACTACTTTGAGCTTGAGGGTATTGAAGATCCATTGAGAGTAAGGTTGGCACAAACTAAGTTGAAGGGACATGCTACTCTTTGGTGGAAGGAACTACAAAGAGATAGAGAAGAGGAAGGTGAAATGAAGATCACTAGATGGAAATTGATGGTGACTAAGTTAAAGGTAAAGTTCATTCCTGCTGATTATGAACTTGAATTGTTTAAGAGGTTGCAGAATCTGAAATAGAAGGATGTGACTGTGAAGGATTACACTGAGGAGTTCTACAAGTTGACTATTCAGTCTGGGCATAGAGAATTGTCAAAGGAGAAGGTAGCACGATACATTAATGGTTTGAGATTCAATATTCAAGATGAGGTTGGTATGCTGAATATTTTCATAGTGGAGGATGCTTATCAGTATGCTTTGAGAGCAGAGGAGAAGCTAAAGAGGAAGAATCAAGGTAGTTCCCGAGGGAAGGAGAAGCAGGATAGTTCGGTACAAGCTAAACCAAAAGCAGAAGGTGAACCAAAACCTATTGAACAAAGAAGAAGGACAAGTGGAGGTGTATTCAAAGGTAATTGTTTCAAGTGTGGTCAAGAAGGGCATAGATCTTTTGAATGTTCTATTGGTAAGACAGCTACTATTGTGAATGAGGTTGAAGTCCAGGAAAGTTAGCCTGAGAAAGGAGAAAGTTTGTTGGCTCGGCGAGTACTAATGGGTAAGAAGACATTGGATTCTTGTCAGAGGACTAGTTTGTTCAAAACTTGTTGTAAGTCTGGTGGGAAAGTTTGCAAGGTGATTATAGATGGTGGTAGTACTGATAACCTTGTTGCTGAGGAGATGGTTCAAAAACTTGGTTTGAAGAGATTGAGACATCCTTGTCCTTACAAGATTGGCTGGTTGTAAGGTGAGCATGCTTTGGAAGTGAGGGAGCAATGCCTTGTTAATTTTCAGATTGGGTAGTATAAGGATCAAGTATTGTGTGATATTGTGGATATGAACAGTTGTCATGTGTTACTTGGTAGACCTTGGCAGTATGATTGCAGGGCTATGCATGATTGTGTTAGGAATGTGTTTACTATTGAGAAAGGTGGTAGGAAGTTTTTCTTGATTCCTTTGCAGAATGAAGCGCTCGGTAGGAGAAACCTGAGTATTGGCAGTCGAGTTGAGTTGGCAAATTTTGAGAAGATTGAAAATCAGCATGGGAAGTAGACCTATGGAACACCTATGGTGGATGTGAAGGAGAAGAAGAAAACCAAGGGAAAGAGTGTGCAAATTGAAGATTTGGAGGACATATATATGAAAAACCAGTTTGGGATTTATGTGCTGAATCCCGAATGATGTTCTTCCAATTATTAGAACATCTTTTTGAACCTGAGGAGTCTGATGTAGGAGCATCTTGCATCCAAAATAAAGGGGAGGCATGTTGAATGTAAAATTTAAAATTTAAAATTTAAAAAAATAAATTGGAAGAGAGAGAAAGTGACGAAAATTAGAGGAAATAAATAAATAAAAGGAAAAAGGAGAAAAGAAAGGAAAAGGGAATTTCTATTTTCAAAGTGCATAGGTGGCATAATAGAAAAATAAAATAAAAATGGTTGTCATTCCATTTATCGAGGTGTGTGGGTAGAATTCTAGAAAGTTGTGGATATTGTAGAAGGTTATGGAAGTTGTAGAAGGTTGTGGATATTGTGTAGGTGGAATTCTAGAAGGTTGTGGATAAGTCATGTATTGGGTGGTAAGTGCCTATTTAAGCAAGACATATGAGCATTTCTAATCAAGCTCGAGAAGTAGAAGCTAGAAGGCGTGAAGACTTCAAGGTGTGAAAGCTCTAAGGTGTAGCTCTTCAAGTAGAAGTTCTTGGTGAAGCTCTTGGTGTGAAGACTCTTATTTGGGATTTCTCTTATATTGAAGAATTTGTAAACTTCTTGTTGAAGATGTCATATCTATGATATCATCTTGTGGATGTTGTAAGGATTTTCAAGTATAATAAAATTGCTTGTGAAGCATTTTTTTATTTCTCTTGGTCTCCATATTGTTGCATTCTTAGTTATGAGTTGGTAACGGTGGTGTGGCCCTTCATCACGTACTTCCAAAGATTCTAAAATATTTTGCAATATGTGTATGTCCAAACCATAGTTCATAGGGTGTCTTACCAGCACCTTGCCTGATCTGAACTTTGTTCAATGTGCATACTTTTGTGTTCACTGCTTCTCTCCAAAAAGTATGTAATACATTGTTCTCAAACATCATAGCTCTAGTTGCCTCACTAACTAATATGTTCTTCCTTTTTGCTACTCCATTCTGTTGTGGTGTTTTAGAAGTTGAAAGTTGTCTTTTAATTCCATTATTCTCACAAAAGATGTTAAAACCATTTGAAATGAATTCTCCTCCTCTATAAGATCTTAAACATTTTATCTTCATTCTTGATTCACTCTCAACTCTACTTTTGAATAACCTAAACTTCTCAAAAGCTTTGGATTTTTCTCTAAAAAATGCTACCCACATCGCCCTAGTAAAATCATCAATGAAAACCATAAAGTTCCTTTCACCATAGAATGTTATGGTTCTTGTAGGACCACTCAAAGTTGTGTACACAATATCCAACTTTAGTGAAGTTACAAAATCTTCCTTGGGAATGAACTCTTCCGTTGTTTTGTCATCACACATTCCTTACAAACTAATGAAGGGTGCTCCCCTTAAAACCATAAACACATAAAAGAAACAAAAAAATAATAGCGTGAGAACAAAATATGGACTTCTTATTTGCTCCACGAATGTGGAATTATAGAATTCATAAGTACAATATGTTAACCCACATGAGCATCTTCATTACAGTAATCTGCAAGATTAAGCTACAAACTACCACCCAACTGTTCTAGACAATGTTTGGGCCTTTCTTAAATAGACAATTTTATGTCACCTGGTAAGGTTCTAGATGCTCAAACATAATACCTAGGGCCGACAGAGCCTAACAATACATATAAAGTTGACCAAATACATCTTCGACAATTATTTTAGATATTTTGGCTAGCCCAACTTTGAAAGACCATAACTCACGAACCGTTGCTCTGATTGGATATTATAACCACTTTTCGAAAATGCTAGCTCTTGATCTAAAGGCTTAGAATTGCACAAGCACCCTTCCATTGAGTTTTTGAACCTCATTCAAGCACTCTAAGGCCTCCAACGATGAGCGTGAAGATTTTTCTACAAATTTTTCCACTGAGAATCCACAATAACTTTTCTGATACTTAAGCTAAAGCAATGAGATTTTTATGGTAGGTTTATAACTCTAAAATAGACCTTCCTATAGAAAATGAGAACATTCCGAGCTCATATGACAAACATACTAAAAATAGCAAGTTCCCATAAATAGTAACCACCCTGTCTACTAGTCCTTATTAAAATAGAAAAGACTGAAATGAAAATATTTTTGGGTGATGCAAGATTGCTCTTACACCAAGGATGCTCCTACATCACAAACCATGTTAGATGATTTAACAATCTTAGGTAAATCTTTAACTACATGTGTAGTATTGATCTTTACAATGTTATCAAAGTTAATGTGACAAAATCTCTTATGCCATAACCAATTGTCATCAACTTTTGCTACCAGACATGTCATCTCAATAGGATTCAATTGGAAAACTTTACCTCTAGTCCTTGTACCTCTTCCAATCAATTTACTATCTTTGTCCTTGATTATACTAGCATTCTCTGTGAATTGTAAGTGGTAACCCTTATCCACAAGTTATCCAACACATAAAAGATTGTGTTTCATACCATACAAAAAAAACATCCTCGGTGTTAATTTTTCCATCAAAAGTAATAGATCATTTTCCTTTAATAGGACAAGGTGCATTATTTTCATCTCTAACTACTCCTCCATCATAACTAACTCAACAAATTTATTCATATCTCCTATCATATGATGAGAGCATCAACTATCTATAATCCAATCAGACTTTTTCTTCTCTGCAAGTGATACTAAAGTTTTCTTTCTTTAACCTCTTTTTTAGGACTTTCTTATTTATTAGCAACAAATCCAATTTAATCATCATCATCATCATCATCACTTTCCAAGAAATTTATCATCTTAAAATCAAATTCATCATCTTAATCAACAAAAAAGCAATCTATTGTAATCTTTGACTTATAAGGCTTCTTAGTTTTTGTTTTATTTTCTCTTTTAGGGCATTGAAATGAAAATTGACCAAGTTCTTTGCAAGTCCAACAAACAAAAGCTCAACTACCTTTAGGTTCCCTTTTCGTAAGTAATGCAAGTCCTTCATCAATCTTCTTGTCTTATGCTTGCTTAGTTTCTCGTTCTCTAGGATAATCTTCACTTGTGCTTGAACTCTTGGTTAATATAACTGTCCTTTTGTATACTAAAAGAGGTCTCTATTTTGGTTACTCCTTGATTCAACTTTAATCTTTGTTCAAATGCCTGCAACTTCCAAAGAAGTGTTTCTTTTGTAAAACTATGTATATAAGGAATAATCTCTTCAATAGTTTGTACCTTGTTCTCATAAGCAAGTGGCAAAGATTTCAAAATCCTCCAAACAACATCATCTTTAATGACAACTCCATCACAACTCTTAATTATTGCAACAATCACACATCTCCTAACACAATATCCCCTAACTAATATTCATCTTCCTGCATCTTAGCAATATCAAATATATTTTTCCAATTCTGAAGTTTAAATTTCTTTGCAGATTGATCACCTTTAAAGAAACTTGGTAATTTAATCCAAATAACATGTGCAAGTTGTAATATTTTTATCTACACATTCTAATTCAGAAAGAGCTGATTGCAATGCCTCTCTAACATACATATTGTACTTGAATAGATCTTTCTCCTCTTGTGTATATAATCCCAACTTTGTTTCATCTATCAATGTCATGTTTTCTCTTATAACCATCCGGTAGTCAACTCAAATGCATAGCATATGAGTCTTTATTTTCTCCTATATTTTGACAAATGACGCATCCTTCTCTATATACATATATTCCTAGAGACATCCCCTAACTTTTATCTATATAGATATATGGACACACTTGGATATCGTCAATAGCAATTTGCGCCTACCCATTTAAATATCGAAAGATCGTCTTTACAATCTTCTTCCAAAAAAATAGACCAAGTCTAAGTAGCCCACTTCATTTTCCTGCCCCAATCTAATTACGGGCGTGCTTTGCAAATTTTGCTCCTGTGTAGTAATGGTTAAACACATAAAATTGCATTCACTTCACATCATTTTTCAATCATTTTCGCCCATCTTAAGACAAGGAGTGAACTAATGATATATTTAAATTCAGTGCACTAAAACAAATGAATAAGAAACTTATATGAATCATTCTATGGCCTTCATCAATTGTCTCGAAAAAAATCATATTTTTTATAAAAAAAATAATTTAAGAAAACGCGTCTCCATACAGCATAAAAACACTTAATTATACTTTTCAAAAATATGAATATAAAAATATCAGGTCACCAAAGTAATGGTTGAAAAACATAATGTAAAGAGACAAGAGTTCTACTTAAAAGTTTTTTATTGTTTTTGAGCGGTGCATGCGTAGAGATGCTATGTTCACTTTAGTTATGGAATGGGTTTAAGATCTTTCAATTATGACCTTTTCACTATGATCAGTAAAAGCTTAGATGTTTACAAACTATGATTTCCTGTAGTTACAAACAGTTGGTGTATTGTTTATTTTTAACAGTTTGTTATATTCAACTGCAAGTTCAATTAAAATATATTATAATTGCTAATTTTTTTGGCTAAGGACGAAATCTCTGGTCTTGCTCTAAAATTAACAAAATGGTTGTAAGAAGTTAAGAACCTGCTGTGAGATTTTTCAGTTTTGCTTAAAATTTTAGCATAATGATTGTATGGCCCCGATGTAAGTATCTTCTTCACGGTACTCAAACTTCTTGATGGGCCACTTAATTGGTACAGATCTTCCATGTTCAAAAAACGGTGATCTCATAAGGTTTTTTCTTCTGGCAGTAAAAACCAGAAGCAATAATTATCATTAAAACTTTATTTTATCCAGCTGGTTTATGCCAGAAGCTGATATCAGTTCCGTAAGGTGTGGTCCTGATATTGGCACTCAAATTTCCGCCAACAAGTGTAAAATATACTATAATAATTGTTTGAAGTTTTTTAAGTAGGAAATCTTCCAGATATATGGAATTATTTTTCAGTACATGAGACCCCAGTAAACTGAACAAATTAAACAAGATGAGCATTGGCTGTAATTGTTTGGCAAGTTTGATTGACTCAATATTGAACCGAGCTACAAAAAAGACTATCAAATAGATGAATGCACCTAGTCAAATACATAGAATAGACAATAGATGTTCAAATCCTACCCTACAACCTAGAAAAAATCAAATTCAACATACGATCCGGAAGAATTTGCATCAGAATCTTCAGCTTTCTTCTCTGTAGTGGCACCCGAGGAGGTAGTCTTGTTCACTGAAAAGCTTAGATCTAGTGGTTTTGGAATTTCAGGAGGGGCCATGCTGCGAATGAGAGCCCAATTTGTTCCCTCAAAGAAGGGATGCTGTTTAATTTCAGAAGCCCCTCTTCTAAAGGCTAGCCTATGTTGTGGATCTTTCACAAGGAGCCCCCTAATCAAATCTTTGGCTGCAAAACTAACAGATGGGTTTTCAGGGAACCTTAATGGCTGACCAACAACATTAATTAATGTTACCCGATTGCCTGCACCCTTGAATGGAGTCTTTCCATGAAGCAGCTCATATAGAAATATCCCGAATGTCCACCAGTCCACAGCACTCCCATGGCCCTCTCCTTTAATTATTTCTGGCGCCAGATATTCATGGGTGCCCACAAATGACATGGAACGAGCACTAGTTGGCTCTGCAATTAGCTCTGGAAGAAATGTTGCTTGATTTGCAATCTCATTCTTTAGCTTTCGCGTTTTCTTAGATTTTTGAGGTAAGAAACGAGGTAGAAAACAAGAAGGCTGAATGCAAGGTGGCCTTACACAAACTGGGGTCACACATGCAGGCTCACAGGAGGGCTGAACACAGTATACAGGGGTCCTCCTCGAAGGATCGACACTTGAAGATGCTGACTTAACAAGTGTAGGACTCACAAAACACCTTAATGATAGATCAAAGTCTAGAAGCATGATATGCCCATCCTCTCTAACCAGAACATTTTCAGGTTTCAAGTCTCTGTAGACAATTCCCAACATGTGCAAATACTCCAGGGCAAGCAGGACCTCTGATGCATAAAACCTGAAAGAAAGAAGCAAAAGAACATTGTTAATCAAAAGGTCACACATTTTACCATTGGGATATCCTTGCCAACTACTAGCAGACAAACACAAATACAGACGGAGGAAATTTTGATCAATACTGCAAAGCGTGTAAATTCCAAATAAAAGGCAGAACATAAAAAATTCTGAAAACCCTTCGGCTCCAGAAAAAAGTAGAAAGAGTAACATTTGGTGTAGTAAGTAGACACTTATACACAGAAATTAATTACATAAACAGTACCCCAAGTTTCACACTACTCATCACTTAATTCCAAAAAGTTCATAACAATACAAAAGAAAGGTGGTAAGTAGGCACTTATACCCAGAAATGCAAATTACAAAAACGATATTCATATTTGATCGTCACAGTTACAGCATTCATCACCTTAAAAACTCTCTAGAGTTCATAACATTACCAAGGAAAGGTGTATCTTCAACAGTGAAACTGATCATACAGAATGGAAAATATAACATTTTTCTCCATAGAGGTGTAGGGTGGCAATGAAGATGGTAACCGCATTATTATTATTACATAAAGCATGTGGGTAGGATTGGCCTGCCATGAAATGTATTGTAAAACTGATTTCATATTATTGAAATTTTTAATTTTATTGTTGGGTTTACCATATTACATACTGAGGTGCATGCTTCATGTATATGAATGGGTGCTTGAATATGTGGGCTGATATAAGAGACACCTTTTACTTTGAGCATTAACCACAAAGCAAAACTGAAATTTGCACTCCGGTGTTTAAGAGAAATAGGATTGGTAATAATGCTCAACAATGACAAAAATAAGCTAAGAGTCACAAAATTTAGCCAGCAAAGTATCAATGGAAGGGATATATAAAAAAATCCCACCAAAGAAAAAAAAAACAAGAAAAAGAACCTTAAACCTCCAAAAACTGTCACAAGCATCTTCGGAGGAATTTTGTGTAGGGTTTTCTGAATTAGCATCTACTAGAATAATCTGCCTTTAAAATTCAAAAATTGCTATGTTCCATGGCATTTAGGGGATGGAGACATGGATGGGGGATGGCAGGGGACGTATTTCCAGGACATTTCCTCAATAACCAGAAATAGGGGACGGCAATACACACATTTTTTAATGTGTTTGTGTGTGTGTGAAATTTTTAAAATAGATTTAAAGACGGAGGGAAAGAGAGATATATCAATAAATGATAACAAAATAATATGTAAATAAATCACAGATTCACCAGTTACACAGTAGTATAATGACATTATAACAATAGTCTCAAACATCAATACCATAGTTGTTTTTAACTAATGTCTAATAATTAAATATTTAAAAGATATTAATTTATTAAAAAAATACAATTATAGTAACATACTTTTATATAATACTATATAATATAATGAATATTAAAAACTTAAATTAAATTACTATTAGTATTATTATATTATAATCTAATATAAATATTATTTAATATATAAATTTTATATATATACATATGTATATATATATATATATATATATAATGCATACATATATAATATATTGAAATAAAATTTTAAACATATTTAATCACCAATTTTTTCCCATGCAGAACTTCATTCGAATTTTATCATCCGCAAACAAGACCTCTAACCTTGTGGGCCCCCAAATTGCCACTTTGGCAAAAGAATCTAGGAAAAAGAAATGATTTTTAAAACCAAAAATGGTCCAAAGGCACATGGGACAGCAAGCCATCTCGGGGACGGCCAGGGAGTGTTTTGGCATCTCCTCGCCATTTCAAGGATGGCTAGTCATCTCCAAACATTCAGGGGCATTTCCAGCAATCTTTCGCAATTAGGGATGGCTGGGAGACATTTCATTTACATCCCACCATCCCCAACGCAGCTCGGGAATTGGGACAAGGGGTCTGGGGAAAGGGGTTGCATTCACGTGTAACATATTGTTAATATAAGCCTTGAGTCCTTCAACAAAGAACAACTAGATCATTAGAGGATTCTGAGATACACAACTCTTCTCCAAGAACATTCAAAGCCCAACAAAAATATAAAAAGGTCACTATTGTCATATTAAGAAGTTGTATAAGGAACACAACAACTTGTACAGACAAAATATCAAAGCAGAATTAATCTCCATATGCAACTCAGTCTGAGGACTTACCGTGCAGCAGATTCAGAAAAGTGTTTGCCAGGCTGTCTCTGACGAAGTGTATGGAGATCTCCTCCACTGCAAAACTCCATAACCAAGCATGAGAATTTTTCTGTCTCAAAATGTGTATACAGAGTTGGTAAGAAAGGGTGGTCCAAACAAGATAGAATCTCCCTCTCTGTCTGTGCCCTAAGCAGTTTTTTCCTGCTTTCCAGTGATCCTTTATCCATTACTTTCATGGCAAAATAGCATTTGGTTCCCCTTAACTCTGCTAAGTATACATTTCCAATATCACCACATCCCAAGCGCTTTAGAAGTCTGAAATGACTTAAACCTAAATCACCATCTCTAGCTTTAACATATTGAATAGCTTCCCACCGCGGATCATTAGCTTTGTGTGGTTTGTTAAGAAGAGTGCTAAAACTACTACAGATGCTCTCAGCACCATCACTCATGCTGCTGCTGGCCATGCTCATACTGCTCTTCCCACTTTCACTACATTCAACCCTCTCATTCTTTAAACAGTCAGCAGGTTTATGCTCAAAAGTTGCCTTACCTGTGCCATCGCTTACTTTACCACTAAAGCTGCTTTTGACACTACTGGTACCAGTAATGGTGCTGCTTAGGCTGCTCTTGAAACCCACATCAAGAATGCTGCTTGTACTAAGATTCCCACTCATAGGTACAACTGAATCTGTGCTCTTCTCTCTCCCCGACTCATTCGATACCATGCTCTGATTGCAATCATGTGCCATCTCAACATCAGGGCCAGCCATCTTACATATGAGCACAAACTATTGTCTCATGCTTGACTCTTTTACATCCACCAAGTTTAAATGAAAACAAATTTGGAGAAGCGCCTTCTAACAAGACCGCATAACAGTATCTACCAGTTTGATTAAATACTAGACAATCAAGCAGCCTGCACAAAGAAATGCAAGGAATATTATTGAAAAATTAAACTTCAAAAGCAAATCATTCAACCTCAAACAGTTTGCAAATCACATGGAAACAAAACTACATAAATGTTATACCACCATTTTGTCAAATGGATGAATAGTTTCTCAATTCACTTACCTGTCTACTAATTACATTCTGTATGATTTAGGCATTTTTATTACACTCTTATGAATACTCATTTCAATGATGGTCATGACCATCAAAAAGTTAAGCATAATGCATTAAACTCATTTGGTGAATGACATAACTTAAGATCAAACCAACCATAATTGTGACCTTAAAATAAAATTGAAGGGTCAATATGCCCCACATTTGAATGAGGCATTATTTAAATAACAGAAAAATTTAAGGTATACTGCACCCTGCCCAATAACTTTCTAACATCTGTCTATTGAACTAATCTTGGACTATCCACTATATTTTCCGGTTTCTACTGCTATCTAAAGTTTAAACTTCAGTATTTTTATCCAACTCGATATATCTTGCCTAGCCATGCCAAATATGTCTTCAAATCTCATAAATTGAAGGATGATATGTATGCATGGAAAAGGGGCAGAAGCAATAGTTTAAACAAGCCATGCTTATCAAGTACAGTACCTTGCACATTTTGATCAGAGTTGGCAAATTTCATACCCACAACATCCACTAAAATACAAGAGCATTAAAAGAAACCCGATAACTGAAGTACCATTACCACATTGCACAATGTTTTGTTTAA
The DNA here is from genome assembly GCA_028749045.1 of Cupressus sempervirens. Lineage (NCBI taxonomy): Eukaryota > Viridiplantae > Streptophyta > Pinopsida > Cupressales > Cupressaceae > Cupressus > Cupressus sempervirens. The sequence goes on from CM053793.1 coordinate 366,188,723, forward strand.
TACGAAAACAACATATTCGGCCAAATTTCATTTACCCAATTGTTACTTGACAACCATCTGACTCAGCACCTAGGCACATGCAGACATCATTTGCACTTGAAAAGAGTCAGTGATCAGTAATGTCAATGTTAGGCCTTATAAAAGGATCTAAGATATATTGTTCATGAACAGTTGAGTAAAAGGATCATTCTTTTTGAAGATCTCAACCAAAAGCATAAGCTAAACTTCTTCCTTGAAACTATCAGCAATTAAGGAAGGTACAACTTTTGTCCAGGCATAATCCTCAAACAAATAAACATGCTATGTGAACAATTAACTGGAAGAATCGTCCTTTTTTAAGATCTCAACCAGTATCCTAAGCTAAACTAACAGTAATTGAGGTGCAAAAGTTACCAACGTCCATAGTCATGCACTGCGCAATTCCTTAGGATACCAATAAAATGAGTACAATCACAAATAATTGCTTGTCTTATTTCATTTTTCTCATTCGCATAGGGAAACAAATACCTAAATAGCATTACCCTAACCCAACAAGTGGGATTTACATATCTATGCTCTATACTTTGCTTCTATTATAGAAAGACCAAGTCAAAAAGCTGATTGCAGAGCTGCAGTAACCTCTCTTTACATGTACTATTGCTGATTTCTAATAACTTTTATCAAAACGCAAACTTTATCTAAACTTCAAAATTCCTATTTCAATGCATCCCGTTATACATGCACAGCTATATCCTTGCCTAGTCACGAACACAAAAAGAATCATTTTAAGCACTACAGTGCAGTTTATTGAATGAAGATAGTCTTTGATAAGCATTGATCAAAGTATCTAGGTCTAAAAGAGGATTATACTTATTTCCAAAACAGGATGTCCAATCTCTGTGTGTTCCAATGTCATTATGAAACCAATCTGTCAAAGATTGGCCACATTCGACAATGGAAGCATGAAACTGCCCCTTTGCCACTCTTCCATTTATCTGTTCGCGGTGCCATCTTGGTTTTTAACCCTTTTTCCATCGTGTACAGCTGTTGGATAACCTTGTAGAGCAACAAGTTGATGACTAGCCGGAACTTGCCTAATTGGAGCGATTTGTTTCAAAATGCAGAATTCTTCGGTGCTAAATTACATTTATTTATATAAATAAGTATATAAATAAGGAAAGTTAGCAATCTTCTCCAAATCTCCCTACCCACATTAGAGTTCCGAATCAAGATATAAACAGTTAAAACAGTTCACTTTTGAAGGCGATTCTAGAGGCTTTTCCGTTTTGTTTACCAATGCTAAATAATGAAAACGTACTCATGAACTCAAAGGTAGAGAGTTTGAGAAAGTCAGCGAAAAACTCCTAATATATTTCCGGGTGCATGTCAAACAACACAGATAAGGATCCAGAAATTGTTGCAGTTATGTTTAGCTAGGGATCCTGTATGCATAAAAGAACCTATTTTGAGAGTTCTGATAAGTATATATTAATATGATTCAGCAAAAAGTTTGGTAAAACGCAAGCATCACATTACCCTTGATAAATATTCAACATACTCTCGCTACCAGCAACCAACACCCATCACCCAATATATCAGACCCTGTTTGGGTTGTTGCCATTTTGTAACCACCAAAACCATTTCACACTGCTACAATCTCTCCGGCCCATGAAACATTTCATGTGGGAGCTGAATCCCGTATTAAAACAAAAACGCGTGCCCTTACTAACCTGAGGTTAAGCAATGCTGAACCACGCCACTCCAAGCTCCAGCTTACAGATCCAAACGGCAGAGCCCAACCTTAAAAATTTGCAGTGTTGGGCACGGTGGTGAGGCATTAAACAAATCTCTCTACTCCTTCAAGTGATTTCCCCGCTGGATTTCAGAGCGCTTTGGGGTCCGCTCTCTCATAAGTAGAGAGAGAAGAGGAAGATACAGCATAGATTTGGGTCAGAAAGAGAGAGCGAAAAGCAAGGCAAAGCTATATAGAATGTGTTGGCGTCCGAATTAAAATAAGTATGTTGGAAGATGGGGCAGAGACAGATAACGACAACAGATGAACAGGCGCTTGGCCTTCCGGCTGATGATGTGTCATCATCTCTGAGACATTCTGTAGGGTTCCCGGATCATGGAATCCCGGGTCGTCCAGCTCAGAAAAAACCCTAGATGAAGATGAGTAGGGACTGGAGGGATTTGCGGCAGACTAATAGAAAAGAGGCAAGATCTCTGTCCCCCAAATGCCCATTGAATTCAAAGGAACAAGAATGTGGGTCCGCTGGGTTTTCTTTTCCTCTTCCTATGTGATTGGAATGGGTTTTTCCTCCTTTGTCCAATCATGCTGACTGCCGTGCTTGGCGGCACACTAATTGTATATATGTTCTGTTTTGGCATAACCACAACCACAAAAGGTCAAAATTGCTGTCACAGATCCAAGATGGAGCACCCTCAATAGTAACTAGGACCATGAGAGGCTTCCTAGTGGGGAAAGGCACACATCATGGGCCAAAACTAAATTCAACTAATCTATATATTAAATGCATTTATGTCTATGTATTAACATCAAAATATTTATATTATGTGTGGTTAGGTTTAAAAAGTCAAACTATTATTTACTTCAACTAAATATGGGTTATTGTAGTTGGAAATGTCATCATCTATGTGTAATAATTTGTTAAATATGTTATGGGTTTATATAAAATGTCAATGGGTCATCTTCTAGTGAAGTTGAATGGTTCATAATGAGTTTAATAAGGATCAAGTCTCAATGAGTGCAAGACCTTGACACCAGTGATCAAGTCTACTGTGTGCAAGACCCCAATATCATAAGGTATGAGATTTGGTGGAATAGATGTTCCTTAGTTAATGACTCTTAGCTAAAATCCTAAAGACTCATGCTACGTCATGTAGCAAAAAGTTCTTTGTAGATGATAAAATCTTTCTAAAAAAATATTCATAGTATTTATCAAGTGACAAGGGTGCATCTATATTTTAATTGTTAAAGTTGTGGTTTGTATTTCATGAATTTGCATATACACACTTCAAAAATATGTAAGTATTAAACTAAGTTATGAGACACCTCATGTCCATTTTTAATACTAATAAAAGTATTCAAAGGAGGATTGCAAATATCTTTAGTTTCTAGATTTTGAATCATCCCAAATATTTAGGAGACCTATTAATGCACTCCATTGGGAAGAAATTATTAGTCCCAATATAGGCAAGGTACTAATGTTTTTGTTTACTAATTTGTGCAACCCAAAAAAAATACTAAGTTCTAAAGTTCAACAAACTTAATATTTTTTAATTAATTTATATTGATTTATTACCTTTTTCTAATTGGTCTGTTGCATTTTTGGTGGGGTTTATTTTATTTTCCCACTTCAAAAAATACAATATTTTCTAACATGCATTAATGAATTTATTAATTACAACTCTATATTTTCCATATTTGTAACAAGTTCATTATTAATTACAACTTTATCTTTTACATATTTGTCACAAGTTCATTAGATTTATAAAATAATTACAACTTTATCTTTTGCATATTTGTCACAAGTTCATTAGATTTCTAAAAAAGTCATGTTTTTATCTTTCACAACAAATATAATGTTTTATCAATATTAATGTCATAATTTTCAGTTTTCAAAATAGTTTTTAAAAATGTTAACATATTTTAAATTATTTTTAAAATTAGTTATATATAAATTAATAATTATTAAATTTAATTTTTTTATTAAAATATATTATTGCTATTAAGAGTTGTATTGCTTTATATATATAGACTTTAGTATATACTAATTTAAAAAGTAAAAAATAATTAATTTCTAAATTTAACTTATGCAATAAAATTTTAAAAAATTTAAATTTCTTCATTAAAAATCTATTAATTCAAATCTCGTGATTTTACAATGCATTACATTAAGTTGTATATTTTTAGACAATGGCTAGTCACCACATTATTCTGTAAAACTAAAATTTAAAATATTAATAAAAAATCTAAATTAAATTTGCTAAAATTTATAACTTTCTTTTCAAAACCATAATTTTTAATATTACATCCAATTTATTTCCCTAGAGGCAGGGACTCCAGCTCTCAAAAAGCTCTTGTTGCTAGATATAATTTGAAGGCCTCTTTGTGGAAAAATAAATGGTTGTGTTAGGCGAGAAGAATTTTGATGATTAAATTAGTTTTATCTAGCAATTCCTATATATGTTGCATCTTGTTGTAAACTATCACATAAGGTTATTTCTTCCTTGGATAGCTTATTAAAGAATTTCCTATGGGCAAGAGCGCAAAAAAAAAAAAAAAACAATTCTCTTACTAATTTGGATAGGGCATATCAAGCTAAGGAAGATGGAGGGGTCGAGATCAAGCAAATAGAATTATAAATTTTGGTATTAGGGTCCAAACTTACAAGGGACATGTATAGATTTCCTTCTAAATTGTGGTGCAAAATAATGAGGATGGGCCTAATAGAACCCTCAGCATGGAAAACACTTCAAGAGGATTAGCAATATGAAGATTTATTTGGAACAGTAGATGTATCATAATTAATCATGTCGCAAGGAAAGTTGGCAAAATGATAAGAAAGGAAAACTTTGGAGGGACTCTTGGAATGGTGAACATGCTACGATAGGAATATTCCAAAATAAAGAATGAGTGTATAAAGTAGAGAGGGAAATTAAATGTTTTGTGTTAGAGTATATTGTGATAGATGAAACAAGATAGGTATGGCAAACTATACATAGGAACAACACATCATATGAGGAAGCATTGATCCTAGGGGAGATTTTAAGAAAGAGGAGAATAATGATTGTGTGAGATGAAGATGACATCATTTGGTGTGCTTCAAGCTATATAGAGTATAGTGTAGATTTGTGATATGAGATTCACGGCATATAGAGCACTATACTAGATTGGCCAATAGCATCATATTGGTACAAGAGTGATGCTCCTTGTGTAGGAGTCTTCCTATGGGTGCCTCTTTATAGGAGAAAATTGACATGAGACAGATTAAAAACTGTTAGTATAGTTGGACCAAGTATTTGTCCATTGTTCTTGAATCATGGAGAGGGTTTTAAATCATCTATTATTTTGGTGCCCTAATGTTGTGGCATGTTGGGAGACACTTCTAGAATCAATCAGGTGGATGATGGCTAGGAATGAATCATTGTTGGATTCTTCAAAAAGTTGGTTGATTGTAAAAAGGTCAATTTGGGGGGCATCATGATGGTTGGTCCTTTTATGGTGGTGTAGCATCTCTAGAAAGAAATAAATAGGTAAATCTTTAATTGAGGCAAGTGTAATTTTAGGTCAAGGTGGTCTACCAGGTGTTCAGGCTAAAGGATCATCTTATTTAGGACCATCTAAGGGCAACTAGTCTTAGGGAGCTGGAAGCTCTAAGAATCCTCCTTACTTCTCTAAGGGTAATCAAGAGTAGCAAGGAATAAAATTCTTTCATGGTAACAACGGTGGTTCAGAGTCAGGGAACTCTCGCAACTAGCAGTGTAGTATGTGCAATAGATTAGATCGAGCTCCTCAAGGTCATAGTCAAGCTGCTAGTGTTGGTAGTTTTCATCAATCGCATGCACTTGGAGCTCAGGGAGACTTTAGCGAAGATTACTATTCTTGTGGACAACGTGGTCATAGAGCGACCAACTACCCCAAGCGTGCACCTCAGTTCTCAATTCAAAGGCCTATAGCCTCATAGCTTATAGTAGGGAATAGTCCAAGAGGACCCGCACATTGAGTTTTGAGTTTTTGAGTTTGAGTCATGTGTCTTTGTAGTGGGCTTCTAGGTGTAAACCTAATTTTAGGGGGGTGGATATAATTTCCAAACTCTTTGAGGCCTATTTCATGCATTTATTAGTTTCAAAGGTATTTGATTTTAGCTATATGATATTGTTTCATAGCTTGGATTACAAATATATCAGTAATAATTACTTAGTTGATTTCATTTCATGTGTTGTTAATGATTATGGCTACTTATGTGTTAATGACACTTTGATGATTCTTAGTTAGTAAATGTGGTTTCTTTCATAATGATGTTAAATGAGATGTCTTTAATGATGACTATGTTTGTATTCATAGAGAGGCATTACTATATCTAAGCATTTGATAAGTTGAATTGGGATTTATTATGGTACTTACCCCATACTTGCATGTGTGTGTTGTGTGTGTCTATTTTACTTTCCTATCTATTATGTTTGATATGGTTAAGGGGGGCAATTGTAGTCAGCTACTAGTCGGGATCTACATGATGTACCACACCTTGTCATTGCATGTTTAGTTTAGATATATTTATGTACATGTGCATGCTCATCTTTTATGCAGGATGTAGATATCAGGCATTGACTTCCTTGAATTGCCACTATGATCATGCACTATCGCAATAACTCAATGGTAAGAATGGGAAGATAATGATTAGGTCCAATCCTAGCCATAGCCTAAATACTTGTCCTGTAATGAGGACTCGTAATTGACTATCTACCCTTTTTAAAACTTGTGAGTCTTTTGTGTGTATGTGGTTTGATTCTTTCTTTCATTGATTTTCCTTATGCATTTCTTGAGGTTTGACTAAGTGAATTCCCTGATAGAATAGTTATTTATGATTCTTGGATCGATTGTTCATATTGATTTATCAAATGTTATTTAATTTTAAAAACTGAAAAAAAAATGTTAAAATATGATGATTTTGCATTTATTGGAATTATATGGATTTTCAGTTAAATTAAAAGGTTTAATTTAAAGTACTTAATTACAAAAGTACATTAAAAGGATTTTAAAATTAAATATTAAATTATTCAACATTAATTATTGTGTAGCATTATTATTTAATTAATAAAGATTTAGAAATTAGTGGCATTTAAATAATGCACTTAAGTTATCTTTATTCATTAAATAATAATAGATGTCTTATTATGAACTTCCTTTAAATGTAATGTGGAGAAATAAATAAAAGAATATTTTAATTAATAAGTGGATTAATCATGCATGAAAGCAATAATTAAATTAAATAATTTTAATTTTAGAGCTTGTGGAGAGAGAGATACCCTAAAAAGTAATTAGAATTATATATTAGAGGGTTTTTGGGTCATTATTGGGGAGATTGGTTTTGGGGAGAGCATATTTTGGATTTGGGAGAAGAAGAAATTTCTAGTAGTTTGAAGGGTTTTGTTTCAGCAAGGTTGCCAGATTGTTAGGATCAGTGTGAGGTAAGGTTTGAAAAAACCCAAGGTTGAATATTTTATTTGAAAATATCTATTTGCTTCATGTTTTCTAGGTGCTTGAATCTTGTTTGTTATTCTAGATTATTTTCCTAGATATGTATTAATGGAATCAAAATTTCATTTGTTTCCATAGAAGAAAATTTTAGAGAGAATGAATTTTGAGGCTAGGACTTGATTTGAATTTGAATTAAATTGAATTTTCAATTTGACTTAAATATGTTTGTATATATATATATATATATATATATATATATATATATATATATATATATATATATATATATATATATATATATATATATATATATATATATATATATATATATATATATATATATATATATATATATATATATATATATATATATATATTGTTGAGTTCGACCTCTAGGCCTGTACCTACAGATTTTTCAAAGATATATATAATGAAAAAACATTATATTAAATAATTTTATTTTAATAAAAACTAAATTAAATTTAAAAAATTGGAAGGGGGTGGAAACCCCATCCCCCACCACCACGACTGCTAAGGCAGCACTGTCCAAAGGATAGGTACGTTACCAAGGCAGCACGCAGTTGTCCTTGGACAATCTGTCACTACCAAGGTAGTGTGTGTTGCCTTTGGTAGTGCAACTGCCTTGGGCAACGTGACCACTAGGGCTGCACCCCTTAATTAGGGGTCAGGCTTAGTTTTTATTTTTAATTATTTTTTGATTTTTTTTAATTAAATTTCATATTATTATTAATTGATTTTTTTAGAAATTAATTAAATATATTAATATTTATTAAATTAGTTTTTAGTTAATAATTTGTAATAAATTAATAAGTAATATATATTATTGAGATTATATTTATAAAGGTGTTTGGAGCATATTTTAATTGCTTTAAATTGGAATTGTTTTAGAATGGAAATATGATGTGTTAGACTTAATGATATTTTTCCTAAAACCCTTACTATGTTCTTAGAGATATAGTAAAATCTAAATATCATTATTTTCTAATGAAGTTTGGTATTTAAAATACATCAGTTTAAGTATGATGATCTTTTGACTTATAATATTTAACTTAGTCGGTGAGTGTGACTGTGATTGCATATATATATATATATATATATATATATATATATATATATATATATATATATATATATATATATATATATATATATATATATATATATATATATATATATATATATATATATATATATTGAGGTTGAAGGAACAATGTTTAATCTTGAAGGCATATTTAAACCTAGCAATTAAAAAGACATTCTTTTGGCCAAATCAAACAAGTGCTTTTAACTATGTAAGTTGATCATCTATGTTTCTTCTAGTTTATACTTCTAGTCTTATGTCAATCTTTTATGATGGTTCTTTTCCTATGAGTTGTTAAGTTGGCCAACTAGGACATACACTAGAGGTTGTCTTCGTGATTTATTTTATGATGTTTCTCTATTCCTGATATTATGACGAACTTGTGTTTCAATTTGGAAGATGCATTTATGAGTTTTTCTGTGTGGTGCATTTATGTTTACTTGGGTTGGGAGAACCAACTTGTTGTTGGGTTGTCTGTTAAGGAACCGGGTTTGATCATCATGGGTGTTGTGGTATGGGACACAACTATGTTTTATGTACTTATGAGAGGTTGTCTAGGTACGTGCCTTTGGGAGTGGCTTGCAGTAGGGGTTTGAGACCTGAAGTGGTCAGTGCCAGGGTAACCTATTGTAAGTTATGTAATAAGTGATAATCTAGTAATTAATATTTTGAGAAACATGCTAAAAATATATGTTAGAGATATTGTCTTGCTCATGCCTTGAGTGCTTGTATAGAATAAGGATGGGAATTGGATGACAATGTGATTGGGTTGTCTCATCTTCTTGAGAGGGTTTTCTAGTTCTGCATGTGTCACCTTCAGGATCCAGGGTTCAAAGTAACTAGTCCAAGGTAACTCAATGCTTGAGGGTCTGGGGTTTATTGAGAGATCAGTCTAGGCTAACTCAAGTAGTTTGACCATGTGATGACACTCCCTAGTATGTATCTTGAGTCTCCTCTATAGATTTTGTTTGTACCTTTGGTGGTGTACTTATTATTGGATGTATTTAATGTGGTTATTTACTTTCATTGATGGTGATTGGTGATTCATGGATGATGAACTTTTGACATGTGGTTCTTGACTTGAAGTGGATATCTTTCATTGTCTTTATCTCATGATTTTGGTGATTTGATCTATTTTTGGTATATGAATGAGGTTTTGTTATGCAGTGTTGGTATTGGATTGAGTCTTCTTTCTTTTTGGATTATCTTATCTTCTTGAGTAGTAAGTGTTACCTTTGAAGTAGTTTTGGCTATTCGGGCTCCTTTTCCTAGGATTTTTTTATGATTGAATACTCGTATGTGGATCATTCATTATCTTTCCTGCACAATGGGAGTGGAAGCCTGCCTAGGTGACCACATAGTTGAGAGGTAGTGTCTTCTTACCATTTAGGTCCCCCTCACATTGTTAGTTGTTTGATGCTCATTGTAGCAGATTTACCTTTATCATTCATATTTAAATCTTTGAGACTTCTATTCAATTGATGTATTTATGCTCTTTTAGTTGATATACTCATTTATTTTCACATACCCTACAACATTTGTAGTATATGTTACTTAATGAATGTACTTTCATTCTATTAGTTGTACTTGTGCATTCCTTATGAGATAATGTACATGTTATTTTTTTATGATCATGAGACCTTGTACTTAAAACTTAAACTAATTAATATAACTTCTTAACGTAACTCAACGAGAAGAAAAATTTGAGGAATTGAAACTGTAATTGTAATTTCTTATGTGTATTTGATGTGTATGTTTGTATTTCTTCTGCATTAATGTTATCTTGATGTTGTTTAAAATTTTAAAAAATAGTTTAGTAAATATTGTTACATGTTAGGTTTATTTCTCTTAAGTTCCTGAGTAGAGCATTACACTTTAAATCATTTATTATTTTGGTGCCCTAATGGTGTGGCATGTTGGGAGATGCTTATAGAATCAATTAGGTGGATGACAGCTAGGAATGAATCATTGTTGGATTCTTCAAAAAGTTGGTTGATTGTAAAAAGAAGGTCAATTTGGGGGCATCTTGATGGTTAGTCCTTTTATGGTGGTGTAGCATCTCTAGAAAGAAAGAAATAGGTAGATCTTTAATGATAAGAATTTGTCAATTAATCAAATCATTTTGGAATTGAGAATGGTATTTGTGAGGTAGTAAATATTATGGTTGCATATAAAAAGATTTTCCTTTTGTTCACTACGGGATAAGGAGATGCAAGCTTCAACCCTCTTCAAAAATGTCATGAGTAAATATTAAAGAAGATTGAAGAATAAAAGGTTAACACATTGTATGTATCTTGGGATAGGGAGATATAAGTTTAATTTTTCTATGGCTACTAAAGAAAACCTAGGTATTATTGGAGTGGGAGATATTATTAGAGATCATTTGAGTAAATATGTTGGGGATCCTTATGTGTACATTAGGAAAGCCATAAATAATGAAGAAGAAATAGGGGTATTGGAAAGAGGTGTGGGTGTATGTGTCTCCAAAGGCATTTTGAAGGTGGAAATTGAAGGAGATTCCTAGTTTTGCATTTTTTTTTTGTCCAAGGACAAATTAAAAATTAGAAATTGAGACAATGTATTCTTAAAATTGAGGCATAGCTAGAAAACTTGTCAGATTCTAGCATCACACATGTGTATAGAGAATCCAATAAAGAGATTAATTGCTTAGCTAATCTAAGGGTGAGGCTTCACCAAGAAAATAGTGTTGTTATCAATTTGGTAAGTCTTAAGGAAGTCAAATATATATATATTTAAACAACAAGACATTGATAGAAATTTGGTGATAAGTGAGCTATGTGACTAGTCATGGACAATAGGGAATTCACAATTATAGGCACCTGAATATTTAGAGACACCCAAAATGGTAGGCATCTGGTCCTCAAATCTCAAAATCATAAGTATTTAGCCATTTTGACGATAATCAAGATTCTTCAAAGGGATAGGAGGTGTGGAAATGGTACAAAAGAGATAGATCATATTGGGAATAAAGTATGGGAAGGTGTGACCAATGTGGATTTTGTCAGAGATTTATTGACTTAAAAATTTCATTTCTTATTTCTCAAGATAACCTCTAAGGTAGCATTTATGTTTGTGTAGACTAGTAGGTAGGAAGGTTAAAAGAAAGGAATGATAAGAATTAGAGGAACATTGTAATACTTGTCCATTATTCATCATTATAGATTGTGTTATTAAACCCTACCAAACCCTTCTTGTTTAGTTATAATTGACAAGGGAGTAATTTGATATATATAGTATTGGATTTTGTCATGTTAGTAGATAGTGATAATTACTTTCTCATGATAATGATATATTATGTGCTTTGCAGTTGAAGGTTATAGATATTTTCATGATGATATCCTAGTACGTACTTTCAGTTCATGATTATATTTATAGTTATGAGAATGGAATTTATATGTTAGGAGATGATGTTATTTATATTCACAATTGCTAGTTACTTAAATATGTATGGTGTGTATGTGTTTTATATCTATATTTGACTTGATTGATGTGGTTGAGGGAGGGAGTCATAGTCACCTACAAGCTAGGATTTACACAATGTATCTATCCTCACTAGTGTATGTTTAGTTGTGTGTGTGTGTGTTTGAGAACATGCTTATATTTTATGTAGGTTTTTAGGTAACGAGCATTGGCTTTTTTGAATTGCTAGGATGAACATGCCCTATCATCATATCTCAATAGTAAGAGAGGAGAGATAATGCTTTGAGTTTGAATCTCAACCTAAGCCTATTATTGTTTCTGAGAAAAAATAAGTATCTGACTAACTACCCCTTTGAATTTATGGAGGTGACATTAATTCATGAACTCACTCCTTGTGTATGTTTAGTATTTAGTATTTTGTTAGTTTCTTGTTGGTTGTATGTCATATGATTTGATGTGGATTTGATATTACAATAGTTGAGAAATTAAATTAGATTAATTATGTAATATAAATAATTATATCTTATGAGTTATTAGAATATTAATTATGTAGATAATTAATTAATGAGAATAAATTAAATATCATTAATTATTTAAAATCTTAAGTAATAGTATAATAATAAGAGTAAAGGATTTAATTAAAATATTAGATTAAAAAATTTAATTTGGAAATGGTTCTGCAGAAAAGGAAATGTGAACTTTGGCGTAGACTACAAGAAACTTTCATACTTTGGTAAAATAAGGTATGCGGAACAAGAAACGTTACCTACTTTAAAAAAATTTGATATCCTTCATTCAATGTTTGAGTCACCAAACCTAGGAAGGAAGTGCGATATCAAAAAAAATGCCAGAGCCAAAGCTTGGTACATCCACTCTTTTCTTAGAAAAATCCAACGATCTTCATGATGGAAAAGCAAAAAAACCACTTTATTAACACCAAATATGTGAGAATGGGTGAGATAGAAGATCTAGTATTACCTACCCATCTCTAGGCATAACAATCTCATAAAAAGGACAAATTGTAATTTACAAACCATGGAAAAAAGGTTAGGAACCACACTAAAAGTCCTAATCCTATAGAAATTGGTAACATTCATAAAGAAGTAGAATGGACAACAATAACTAATAGAAAAGGTAGGAGTAGGAAAGTGAATAGAAAACCCTTGATCAATGTCTCCCAAGTCAATCGACCAAAATAAATCTAAGAAGAAAACAAAGTTCCAATTGGCAAAAATGATAGAAAAAATGAAGAAAATAGTGTTAGTTTATATTCAAAACTAGGGAATTGTTTTTTCAAACCCTATCCTAAATAATCACTTAGTAGTCATGTCCCTTGGTCATCTAGAATAGCTACAAATCAATCTAATTTCAATAAGGAATTGTATCAACCAAACCCCAGAGCAATCGACAACTTAGAGTTTAAATCAATTAAAGCACCTTCAATGCAATGTATTGGCAAGGAACACAAAGGAATCAATCACAATAGATGAGACAAACCCAACAAATAAACCACCAAGGTTTCTAAGCAGTAATCAGATAGAAAGCACAATATATTAATCATCAATAATAAGCATAGTGAAGATTGTTGGCATGAATGCAAGAATTTGGGTCTCTCTGCTTATTGGAACAACCCCAAATTCAATAACCCAAGTCTAGTTAAGTGGTTAAAAGATTTTTACAATGACCAAGCAAGTATCTCTCCCCTTTCACATTGCTTGATTTATTTACAATGTAGAAGTAAAATTATCAGAGATGATTTTCTATTTGGGCTTCTATATTTTTATAAAGGTTTCAGTGTAAATTTTATTAAATGGTCACCTAAATTTGATGAAAGCTCTGCAAAAAAATGAAATATTCCTACATGGGGTGTTCTTAGATCCTTGTGTAGAATTACTTCAAATGCAAATTCTAAAATAGATAGGAAATTATGTAGGTGAATATTTAGGCATTGAATCTAAGTACTAGATTCTAATCAAGATCTTAGTTAACATAAAATGAGGAGTATGTGATTGTAAACCCATCAAAATCATCACAAATAGATCCATATAATCTAAATTGTACGCTTTTTCAAGGCCACGCATATAATACAATTCTCCTGGACTCATAATCCATAAGTGACCCTAACATTTCAAGAATCAAAAGAGTACTCATGAATTCAAATATAAAAAAGGTATTTCCAAGAATAACCATTTTCAATTTGGATAAAATGGAAGACCAAGAATGGGAGAATTCAAATTATCAAACAAAGGATTTAGTAGAAACATTTTATCAAGAAGATATCAGGGAACCAGGCTATGTTTAGCAAGTAAAACTTATTTCCAAAAGGGGACATAGAGGAAGGGGAAATGGTAGAAGAGGAAGATGTAAATTTACAAAGAACAAAAATGAGGTTTCAGTGCAGGAAAAGGGATAGCAAGCAAGTAGTGATTAAGTAGAGAACTCAAAAAAATTCCAAATAGGGATTCTGAGAATATTAAAGATAATAACATATTTGAAGAACACATTAACAAACTACAACAATATGAAAATTGCATGTACCAAGATGTGTATGTTGAAGACATCAAAGAAAATATGGCCATGTATATGAAGTTGATAAAGGATATTATCTTAATACATAATTACATGAGTGATCAGCTAATTTTATGGGAGGAGGCCCACAAAGAACATTAGCAAGTAAATATCTAGTATATTCTACCAAAGACTAGTATGGAACAAATAAGAAAGAGCAAGTTTGACAACAAAATTCACTCCTCATTAAACAAGGAACAAGAATAAAAAGGGCAGTCAATGAATGAAATGCTACACCTAGACCATAGGAAAATCTTACAAATGGCGAGGTTTTAGATGTACAAAAAGATAAGTAAGATTCCCTAATAGAACTATTGGCAATCAAGGATTTGGAAAAAAATATCCTAGACATGACAACAATCAACATCAACCAAAATTCAAAAGGAAAAAAAGAAGCAAAATTCCAAGAGGAAGGAAAGTTGTGAGACAATTTCCAACTATATTAAGAGAATTAATAAGGAAGATTGTGTATGAAAAAGTATAGAAGAAATAGAGTGAGAATAACTTGACGATATCAGATTCAAAGAAGCAACTCAAAAATAATATAATTAATTGTAATAAGGAAAGAGTAAAAGAGAAAAGATGGAAACCATGTAGGAAAAATTGGATAATTCCAGCTGGAGGTAAAAATCCTTTTGCAAAGAACAAAATACTAAGTGTCCCAAATAATGGGATAACTAAGAAAACATAAGAAGAAATGGTAACTGGCATAAAAGGAAAAGAAAAATACAAAATATCAATAGATGAAGCACAGGTCATTAGGGAGCATAGTAAGAGATGGATACATAAATTAAAAATAATTTTCAAGAGATTGAAGATCAAGAGGAACCTAATCACATTCTTATTCCTGTTGAACTTGATAACCTTGCAGAGAAACATAAAGCACATAATCAAGACAAAGAGATCATAGAAGAGGGTAAGGATAGTAGGTAGAAAAAATAGATAGAGTTAATCTGAAACTAGGTAGAATTTGGAGTCCAAGAAGATGACAATTTGTTTGATGAAGGAAGCTAGACAACTGAAGAAAAATTTACAGACATGGATGAGGGGGATAGAGGAATCAACAATAGAATTATAATTGAATTGAGAGAAGAGATGGAAGGAAAAGAGGATGATGAAACTATAGTTGCAAGTGTGTATAATGCAAGTAGCTATTGAGATTCCCTAGGCATAAAAGCAAACTTGGAAGGTCTAGAGAACCCAAATTATGAAAAGCAAAGTAAAAAGTGAGGAAGGAAGTCCTTAGCATAACTCATAGCAACTATATGTAGGGTGGAAATGATCAATGACTTACTTAAAGAAAGGAAGGTGAAGGTCCTTCCCATACACATGGAATTTTAGGTGTTTGAATGCTCTTAACAAAAAATTCTTTCTCAATTGCAGTTTATCTCTTTTTTATTCTGACATAATTCTATTACAATAAACTAAACTTAGCAAAGAAGAGGGAGAGAAATTCAATAGGAAAGTAGGAGTCTCAAAAACTAAAATGGTAGAATCTACAGGAGCTTTAGGAGGAACTGGGATCCTATGGGACCCAAGAAAGGTATATTTCATAACACAAATATCTAACAGCAACTGGCAGGGTGGAAAAGTAAGAAATTTTAGAAGTGAGCCAAGCTTTACACTCATTAATATGTATGGATCAATCCCAACAAAAATTAAAAAGAGCAATTTAGAATGAGATAAATGATTTCATGAAAGAAAAATCGAGAGAGGCTTCTTTTTGAGGGTGATTTCAATGCCTTCTTGACTTTAGAAGAGAAGATTGGAGGAATTAAAACAATAACACAAGTAATGCTAGACTTTTAAAATTAGTTTGTAAATAATCACCTACTAGACATATTGACCTCCAATGGGATGTACACATGGAACAATAGAAGAATAGACTTCTACAATATAATGGAAAGATAAGATAGATTCATCTTTAGAGGGGATTTATCTACTTTCAATTTCTCCTTTAACACAACTATTATGCCTAGTGTAGGTTTTGATCACTTCTTGGTAAGATTAGAGATAGGAAATCTACACAAACCATCTAGGAATCCCTTCAAATGCAAAAAAGTGTGGTTCTTAGATGACAACTTCCTAAATAAGTGATGTGAGGGTGGTTGGATCAAAAGCCACTTCCAAGCTACCCTTGCTAGAGTTACACATGAAAGCCAACCAATATAGGAGAAACCACAAGAAATTATAGAGATATCAATGTAGAAATTATGAGATAATATTCGTTCAATATGATAGGCATAATCCTACTTGGTTGTAGCCATATACATTCAAAATACAATTTGTGAGCTTAAAAGATCAGGCTTACAAAGCCAAATGTTAGTATTTTCCTTCTATCTAACTTCATTGTACTTATCCTAATCCTATATCTCTAATTATATAGCCCACAAAACCACAAGTTGACATGTTAGGAAGTTTATTATAAAATGCAGGTCCTACCCCAAAGGAGAAATTGAAGACCATACAATTTAGCAAATCAACTTCTACAGGGACAAAGATAGGTTTACATGCAATCCAAGAAGAGATTTCCAAGGACTTAGAAAGCCTTGATGCCAAACAAAACCTCACTAAAGCTAAACCTATACATTACTCAAGCTATCAAAAAATAATCATGCCTCGATCAAAGATAAGGATAACTCTCATGAATGATGGAATTAGTTTCTACGAGCTTAGATATAGGATCCATGACAGGTCCACATTATGAAGCTAACTACACAAAAAGAGGAAACTTGAACAACAATGAGCATTCCTCAAACAATATACATGAACAATAAAAGAAAATTTGTTTGGTTGATGCAAGATTGCCAAAGTGCCCAAGATGCTCCTACATTAGACACCTAGGATAAATAAGAATTGATGTCCATACCAGGAAACCTAGATGCTCTTAGAAGTATCATAAAGATCTAACTCAACTTCATATTTCCATGAACTATCTTCAATAAGTTTATTCTACCACTCAACTAAGTTCTCTCTGTAATCCTTTCCTCAGGTGCTTTTATTTATTTTGGTATCCAAAATCTTATCAATTCCCTTTGTCTTCTTCTTAGGATAAGTATGTTTATCAACTATCCCTTCATTAGATTCATGATACTCAAAGATGTCTGAAAGATTGAACATAGGTGAAATATCCATATACATGGGCAATTCAAGTTCAAAAGCATTACCACTGTCATGTTTCTTCAAGACTTTACAAGGTCCAAACTTCTTCATTTTTATTTATTATATGTACCAACTAGAAATCTATTCTTCTTCAAACGTAGCATTACCTTATCTCCAACCTGAAGAGTCTTATGTCTCCTCTTCTTGTCTTCTTTGTCTTTATACCCTTGATTATTGTCATGTATATTATTCAACTCTTCTTCATGCAAATTAATCATAAAGTCTAGAAATTATTTTGCTTCAACACTATTATTTACTTTAGTATCCAACTTTCTTAACTCAATAGCTCCTCTAGGACTCCTACCATTCAAAATCTCAAAAGGAGTCTTTGTAGTACTTTTGTTCACTAAATTTTTATATGAAAATTCTACTTGTGCCAAAACCAAGTCCTAATTAGAAGGTTTATCTCCAATTAAACATCTCAAAAAGGTTATCCAAAATTTTGTTATCAACTTCATTCTCTCCATCTATTTTTGGATGAAATGGAGCTAAACTTAAGCTTCATATTCAACTTCTTCTATAGTGCTCTCCAAAACTAACTAGTAAGCTTAGTATCTCTGTTAGAAATAATAGTCTTATAGATCCATTTAATCTTACAATTTCTCTAAAACATAAGTCTTCTATGTGTATTGTATCTAATGTCTTCTTCTAAGGTATGAAATGTGTCACTTTAGAAAATCTATTAACCAATACAAAGAAAGAATAATTACTTCTTTGAGTTCTAGGTAATCCCAAAATAAAGTCCATATAGATATCATCCCAAGGTCTACAAGGAATAGGAAAAGGTGTATACAATTAAACATTTTGACTACTTCCTTTGGCAACTTGACATATTTTACAATCTCTTTACCATCTTTTGAACATACTTATTTATATGTGGCCAAAAGCATCCCTTTGAAATCAACTTCACTATCTTATAAATCCCAAAATGTCCTACAAGTCCACCACTATGTTTTTCTTTAATAATACTCTCCCTCACAAACCCTCTAGGTATACACACCTAAACTCATTCAAAACAACATGTCTTCCTAAATGAAATAATCAACCCATTTATCTTGTTCATCAGTTACAAGGTACTTACAAGCTTTCCAAATGTTAGTAAAACTAGGGCCAGGTTCATACAAGTTCTTCAAATTTTTAAATCCAAGCACTTTGACTCTCATCTCTGTTAACAAGCATCTTCTTTATTTAATGTATTTCCTACCTTATTTGACTATCCACTCTTATGTTTTAATACAAAATAAAATTTATGCATGTATTCAACTGACTTCATATGTCCTTGATTTAACTATTTTCAACTTCCCAAATACTTCAAAGCTTGATAATCAGTATATACAAAAAAAAAATCTCTAGGAATCAAATAACGTCTCCATCTTCAAAGATGAAATAATTGCATAATTTATTTTTTATCACAAATTGGATATTTTCTCTTAGCATCATTCAACTTTTCACTCTAGAAAGCTATAGGCTTACCTTCTTGACTCAAAATAATGCCAATCTATGAAATGATCTAAGTTCTCCAACATTCTTAGGTGTAGACCAATCAAGAATAAATTTTACCTTTTTCAAGGTCCATCAACAAAAATCATAAAACTAAGAAACACAATCTCCTTTCTCATAAAAGATCATTTCTTCAAATTTATTAACAACTTCTCCTCTTTCAGCCTCTACAAAACTTGTCTGATATGTTCAAGTGTTCTTCCCTTATCTTAATGTATATTACTATGTCATCAAGATATACAATCAAAAACTTACCCAAAAATTTCTTTAGGACCTCATTTACCAATCTCATAAAAGTGCTAGGTGTATTAGTTAGACCAAGAGGCATAACCTACCACACATAAAAACCTTCATTATTCTTGAAAGAAGTCTCGCATTCATTCTCTTATCTGATCCTAATTTGATGATAGCCACTTTTCAATTAAACATTTGTAAAATACTTTTCTCTACTTAATCTATCCATAATGTCACTCATTCTAAGCAAAGGAAATATGTACTTAACTATAATTTTATTTATAGCTCTAGAATTAGTGCACATTCTCCATTCTCTATTCTTATTAGGTTTCAATAAAATATATATCACAAAAGGACTCAAACTTTCTCTGATCAAACCTCTTTCAAATAATTCTTGCACTTGTCTATTCAATTCTTCATTTTTTGCAGGTGTTAATCTTATGGTTCTTTATTAGGAAAATTAGCTTCGGGTATCAAACCCATACAATGACTTGCACTTCTCATAGGAGGTAATCTATTAGGTACATTACTAGAAATAATATCTTGAAATTCAATCAACAAAGATCTAACCTCATGTGCATGCTCAAGTTCATCTTGTTTCTTAGTCTTTCTAGGAGTCAAAGCAAAATAAATATTCTATCTTTTCACATCTTTCACAATTTGATTTCCTTCAACCAAACAAACTCCTGCGGTAGTACAATTATTATCTTTAGGTTTCTTAATCAAAGGTAACAAGACTTGTTTCTTCCCATTAGCCCAAATAGTATATTGATTCAATCTACCATCATGTAAACCCTTCCTATCATACTGCCAAGGTCTTCCCAGAAGTATATGACAACAATCCATAGGCATAATATCACACAAAACTTCATCAAAACAAGACATTATTTACTTACCTATAATTTATGTTCATCCTTGATCGAAGTAATGTGATAAGGGTTAGGGTGCTTCAATCTTTGTAATTTCAACTTAGGTACCAACTCTTTAGATGCCAAATTATCAAAACTACCATTATCAATAATCACTTTGCAACATTTATCTTCAATCTTATGTCTGGTTTCAAAGAGACTTTTCCTCAAAATAGGTTCATTATCCAATTGTTCATTCCACAAAGTTCTTCTCATCATCAAGTTCTCTTTTATGTTAGGTTCATTAGGTGCATTAATAATTTCTATTTCTACTTCTCATCTTCTTACCAGAAAAGTTACATTCAAAAGCTCTATGTCCTTCTTCACCACACTTAAAAGAAGTACCTTTAAACCAAGACCTTTCCCCCCCCCCCCCCCCCCCATTATTGTTATTTATAGAGCAACTAGTATAATTACCTCTAGTGCAATTATCTCTTCCTCTGCTTCTATAATATTCTTTCCATTTAGATTTTCCTTTATTGTTAGATGTGCTATTAGTTTTCTACTTTCTCCATAAGATCTTCCTCTATTTTTATGAAATATTCCACCTCTTGTCTTTTATTTGCACTCTTGTTTCTTTTCCAAATTTTCTTTAGGCATTAAGACATATAGGTATGCTTCCTCAATACTTTTCATTTTCACAAAACTAATTTCCTCTTGTATAGAAGCCCTCAGACCATTCAAATATCTAGCAACTTTCTCAACTTTGTCAACATGTCTTGATCTAATGCCCAACTGATAGAGATCCTTAGTATAATCTTTGACAATCATATTTTTTTGTATCAATTTATACATTCTTATCAATAAATTAACTTGATAATCTATAGGAAGGAAATCCTTTTTCAACTTACCAACCATCTTTGCCCAAGTCTTGATCTTTTCTTTCCCCATTCTTTGTCTACTATTTTGCAAGTGTTCTCACCAAAGAGATGTACATCTTTTATAATCAAATACTTCTCAATATTAGATATCCAATCCAACAAAGCCTCATTGTTAAGCCTCCACTATAAGTAGGAAGTTCAAAATTAGGTCTTGAATTCTCTCTTGCCAAAGCCTTAAAGAGTCTTTCTTCGTCTTGTTCTTTTCTAGGTTCAAGATTAGGTGTTGCTTCTTTTTCTTCTTCACTAACATCTTCATGATGTACTCCTCTTCTCTAGGATGTTTCAACAACTTCAAGTCTAGTTGCAATTTGTCTCAACATGTCCATAATATCATTGTTTGCATTTCCTTTACCTCAAATCATTTTGACAATAGTTCTTGCAAGAATTTTAACCCTTTGCAAGTTATAGGTAAGAAACCAAGTCTACCACCCTACAACCAATCCAATCAGGGTTCTCCACGATCCCAAAAATTTGCAAGGAAATAAGCCTTCACTTTGATACCACTTGAACAAGAGTGGTTGGGATAAAATCCTGTCATAAGCTACCTTCACTAGAGTTATACACGAAAGCCAACCAATATAGGAGAACCCATAAGAAATTATAGTGATATCAATAAAAAAATGATGAGACAATGTTTATTCAATCTGTCAAGCATCAAACCTACTTGGTTACATCCATATACATTCAAAATACAATCTATGAGCTTACGAATTTGGGCTTATAGAGCCAAATCTTAGTATCTTCCTTCTATCTAACTTTATTGTACTTTTTCTAATCCTATATCTCTAATTATATAACCAACAAGACTACAAGTTGACATGTCAAACAATTTATTATAAAATACATGTCTTGCCCCAAAGGAGAAATCATAGAGCTTACAATTTAGCAAATTAACTTCCATAGGTACAAATACACGTCCACACATGATCCAAGAAGAGATTCCTAAGGTTGTAGATAGCCTTAATGTAGAACAAAACCTCGTCGAAGACAAACATGCACATTACTTGAGCAACCAAGAAATAAACACATCTTGAACAAAGAGAAGGATAACTCTTGCAAATGATGGAATTAGTTTCTACAAGATTAGATACATGATCTGCAATAGGTCCATATTATAGAGCTAACTACATAGAAAGAGAAAACTCAAAAAACAACAACCATTCCTCAAACAATAGATATGAATAATAAAATGAAATCTTTTTAGTTGATGCGAGATTGCCAAAGTACCCAAGATGTTCCTACATCAATCAATAAGTTAAACCAATAGTGGTACAAAGAAAATTACAAAGGTTGAAACTATTTTATTTCATGGGAAAATTGAAATATCTGAAAAGGGAGTTTTTCATAAAGAATAAAGATCACTTCAATAACATATTTAAAGAAATATTAGATCATGAAGAAGAACTATGGAAACTCAATTAAGAAGTCATTAAAGTAGGAATGGATAGTGAGGAATACTTTGAGATAAATAACTACTAGATAAATAGGGAAATGTATTAGTAAAAGAGGCAATATGTGTTTCTTTATGTTTTGTTTAAAGTCTCATTATACTTATTTCATGATTTTTTTATGTGACTTGGGTAGTTGACCAAACTAGGTTGTACACTAGAGGTTTTAAGTTTTCTTTTATGATGTTTTATTTGACCGAATGTCACAATGCACTTTATAATTTGAATTGAGATTTATGCTATTGGGCATTTTAGTTGACTTGGGTTTGAGAACCATTGCATTTTGGGTTGCCTATCATGAAACTAAATTCAATCTTTATTGCTTTTGTGGAATGACACACAATTTTTTTTTTATGAACTTAGGAGATGTTGTCTAAGTGCATGGCTATGCATGTGGCTTACAATAGGGGTATGGGACCCAAAGTAGTTAGTACTAGGGTAACCTATCATAAGTTATTTCAACAAGTGATAACATAGTAATACAAATCTTATCTCATCCATGCCTTGAGATAAATTATATAGATAAGTTAGAGATATTGCCTCACCCATGCCTTGAGTGCTTGTATGGGCTAAGAATGAGAATGGGATGATATTTAGTGAGAGGTATTCCTCATCTTTAGGAGAGGATATTCTGGTTTCACATGTGTTATGTTGAGAGTTTAGGGTCCAAAGTGCCCAGTCTAGGGTAACTACATACTTGAGGGTCTAGGGTCTAGTGAGATAACTGTCCAGGATAACTCAAGTGGTTTGACCATGTGATGACACTCCCTAGTATATAGCTTGAGTCTCCTTTGTATAATTTTGTGTTTTACTCTGGTGGTATTTCTATTGTTATATGTTATTTTATGTTGGTGATTTACTTTCATTGATGACAATTATTTATTTTTTGGTTATTATGCTTTTTACATTTGGCACCTAGTTTGGAAATGATTATTCTTTTAGCGTTGTATCTCTTTGGGTTTGATACTTGTTTTTTACTTGGTATTTGGATATCAATTTTGAGATTGGTTAATTTTATTTTTTATTTTGGTTATCTTTCTTTCTCAATAGTTTGTGCATCTTTGAGATAGACTTGGGCTATTAGAATTCCTTTCCTAAATTTGATTTATGACTTGATAATCTATATGTGGATCATTCATTGTCATCCCTACATGGTGGGAGTGGTGCTTGATTAGGTTTCCATGAGGTTGGGAGGTAGTGACTTCTTATCATTGGTTGCTCCATAGATCGGTAATTATTGGATGTTCATTGATGTATTTGTACCTTTATCATGTTGGAAATACAATAGGGAAAGTAAACTCTCTGGGGGGGGGGGGGGGGGGGGGTTGGATCAGTACTCCAAAACTTTATCCATTAAAATATTCTCCACACATCCATCTCACTTAATTCATCCCTCAATCTGATTGGTTGCATGTATTGCATAGGGATTCTCAATATAGATTCATTCTTAACATCTAGAATCACAAAACAATCCTTAAGTTGGCCCAAAAATGGTTTACATAGGAGTTTGTGCCATTACAAACAACTATGTCCAAAATAGTTTACTTGATACTTGAAACCTCTGATGCTTGACATCCACTATATCGTCAATGTTGTAACACAACCTCTAAATGACTTGGCATCCACTGTTCACTTGGCATCTAAATCACTCGACATATATACTAACTTACTCATCACTGGACTGACTTGACACTAACTATCTGCTTGATGCATACTATATATCTTGCTCAACATGTATTCTCTTACAACTTATGCTTGACATACATTACTTATTCAACATGCACTAAGTACTATTAAGTAATGACTTAAGTGTATTGCTACTCATATGTCAAAACCACAATGATATCAATAAATCTCCCCCTTTGACATGAGTGGCAAAAATACTTTTCCATGCATATATATAACCTTAACTTAAGCATAACTTAGATAATCTTTAATCTTTACTCGATTTGCATACAAAATTTCAAAATATCAAAATTTTGCAAAACTAATGACTTATCAGTCATACCTCAAAACTTCATAACTCCCTCTAAGTTGATTTTTCTATGTTATATATGAATTTGATACTCTTAGTGAGTAAATTTGCTTCAACTGCTGGCTTACTTTGTTTCTACATATACTCCCCCTTTGTGTAATCTCTTCTTTTCTTCAATATCCTCCTTTTTTTGACACTTATGTCATGGGTGGTACACAAATAATATTTTTGTCCAAATTATTTTGATGGACCTCCATTATTATCTTAAGTGTTGTATCCCAATTTTTGCATGCTACCTCTAGAGATTGAATTTGAACATCTATCTTGGCACCAAGGTTTACTAGGCCTTCATGAGTAGAAAGATGAGAATCTTTCTTCATCAATGTTTCTGTAAAGGCTAGTTCCTTGTGCAACACCTCCATGTGTGGGGTTAACATGGATTGAATATTTATCAAGGTAACCCTTGTATTTTCATCTTGTGGTTGTAATGCAACTAGTTGACCTTGAGTAGATAACAATTTTTGAAAATGAGTTTGACTATGACTAGGAGATAACTTAAGAATATTACTTGTTTTCTTTAAATCTACCTGCAACTAGTCAATAGCTCTCTATGCTTCTTGTGTGAACAAATCCACATCACAAAGCTCTCCCTGGTGATGCATTATCAATCTCAACTGTACTGATTAATATAGGATTAGTGCATAGTTTGGAAACTAAATTGGAATCCTATAGTATCCTTTTCAAATCATCCTCTGTCAAAGGATTGCTATTCTACACTGCGTTATCAGAAACATCCTTTATCTTGATAATATCTTGTTGACTTGCTAGGTCCACATGAGGGGGACTAGCACTTGACATATGTACCTCAAGTACTGTAGCCTCTGCATCTACTTCCTTTTCTATGCCTCCCTCATGTCCAACTTTGACAGATCCATCCTTGGTAATCTCCATTACCTCTTATTCACATTCTTCCTCACCTACCTCCTCAAGTGCTTTCTCAATTGCCTTTTTCGTTTGCAACCCATAGAGAACTTTCATATTTGGGTGCTCTGTTTGACAACTTCCTTAATGTTATTCTATAAAATGTTGAAAGCTTTGTATTTGGGAGAAAATCTCCCCTTGTATTTGTTTATGGCCTTAGTCATAGATGTCTTGTCTAATTCTAGCTTCACATTTTCTAGAGTAGTTTCCTTTGTATTTCTTTCAGTAGTTAAATTGTATTGCCACTTTTTCTCAACCCTATCATAAAGACTTTTGGGTAAAGAGTTGACAAGCTCAATAGGAGTATTTTTAAATGTGACCATAATCTTATATATAGATTCCTCAACCTTATTCATTTCTAACTTTCCAAGTTTGTCAAACTCAACATGTGTGAAACCTGATAAATCTGCATTGTTCTTGATATTATCACACAAGTTGTCTAAATCAGAAGAGGGACTACCACTTGAAATTGATTGTTGTCATTTGATTTTGTCATCTCCTCATCTGACTCAGTTGGAGCTATATACTTCCTCCTCTTTGGTTGATCTTGTTGACTCTGCAGTGCAATAGCAATCATTCTTTTGCCTTTAGATTTGTTATATTCCTGTGTATTCTTTGTAGTAACCCTTGTGCTAGCCCTAGTAACAAGTATTGTTGGCTTTTTTTGTGTAAGCTTCACAACCTTCTTTGATTTCCTCACTGTAGTCTCCTTACCTTTTCTTTTCTTCTTCTCAGTTGGCTTAGGTGCTTCATTAGCTTCTTCTTCCTCAGGACCTTCATCATATTCTACTTCTTCTTCTTCTTGGTCCTCTCCTTGACCTTGTGTTAGTGCAAGTGGGGCTTGAGTTGGTTTCTCATATTCTTCATCCTCATAATTATCTTCTTCCTCCTCCTTTCCCCCTTCACCAAATCTTTCCTTAAGCTTCTTCACAATTTTATGTTTCTTTCTCATTGCAAAAGTTGTATCCAAATCTATTGTAATACTTGATTGGGTTTCCTCATAATTGCCAAATGATGTTGGACTCTTATCAACTTCCTCTTCTAATAGTGTTGTGATGGCTATCGATGCCTCATCCACATTGATTTCATAGGGCAATAGCTTGAGCCATCTGACCCTAGGAAAATCTACTTGTACATAAGTATAATCAACAACAACTAGAAAAAAAATGTCATCATAATATTTCTCCACTAGTGACACTTGTATCCTTAATCCCTACTTCATAGAGTTCTTAAAGTCTTCAAAATAGCTTGTCATGATTGACTCAAAGTTGTCCCCAAGTTTCTTTATGAAATCTCTAATCTAAACTACAATAGACTGATTGGTCTTCCGAGAAACTTTGCCAAATGAAGGAAATGTGTTCTACACATAAAAGAATATGCAAACCAGTAATGAACCAAATTTGCATTGTGCACTCTTTGTCTTTCTTATGGCTCCCAAGTTTTTTGATAACTATTGGGGTTGTAACTCAGCAAGGTCATAAGAGTGATCCTTCTTTACTATCGTGTAACCTAGATCCATAGCCATCTAAGACACACTATTCAATCTACTAGATTGAAAGAACTTGTGAGCAATTATTCTCACTTCAAATGCAATTAGGGGATATAAAATTGTGTCTATTGTCATCCCTCTTTTGTTCCATATAACCCCTGTATTCTTCTCAATTACCTCCTTAGCATCACTCTTGCATGGTCTTAGGTCTGTCAAGGGTTGGATACCCTATTACTCATTGAATGATCCTTTTTGTGATCTTGGTAGGGCCATTTTCCAACCATACAGAGTGACCATGTATTCTACTTAGTACTATCTTAATCCATTCTATTTTGAATACATTTGGAAAATCTAGGGCACAAGTTAACCCTTTTCTCTCTACAATTTTATTTTCTTCCTTCAACACTTCATCAACATACAGTTTTCCATACAAATCTTTAATTTCCATCTCTCCAATACTTCCAACCTTAGAAGTGTAACAAAATCTTACATCTTGTATCATCAAAACCTGTGGTGATATCATTGATAGCACACTAGTTGGATCTCCCTTGTATGAAATCTCAGGAATAGCTCGGAAGGGTGGTTGTTTAATTTGATTGCTTATTAATTAAACATTAAAAACCTCTTTTCCTTCCTTGCTAACAGTAGTAGAAGAATGAGACGCCATTTAAAATACCTAGTGTTTGTGATAATTTAGACAACGTAGCTTGGCACATGATAAATTCCTTATGAATCCAATGTTTGGTGATGAGTGGCAGCTGAATCTAGTTCACAAATTCTTGAATCCTTTCTCTCAGTTTACCTTATGCTCTTCATGCTCTCTTTGATCTCGATTGAATGCAAATGAGTCAAAAAATTGACATATAACCCTTAAAACTTAGCAATAAATTCTCAGTTCTTACACAACTGTAAGCTTGACTATCATAGAAATTTCAACTCACTTGGCTTACACATGATTTCTATTACACTCGGTAACCACAACAAGCTCAGCCAATACTATCACCTTTAATAGCTTGACATCAACTAAATTTCATTTTCACTCAAAAACAACATGAAACTTTTCATGCTTGACAACAACATGAAAACTAACATAACTTATAGATTTCTTCCAAGTTCTAACCAATACATTGCATCTTAATTTATGCATATATAATCTTTTCAGAACTTAGATTCTTGGAATTGATGTAAATTATATCAATGAAATATTAGTCCCACATACCTTTTGATTGCCTAGTTGGGGGTGATGTGATCACTTGATCCATTGGATGAAGTGATTTGATTTGAAATTGATGTGTGGCAATCTTTCTTTTTCTTCCATGTCTTATTCATCTACACTTTGACTTTCCTTTGTACAATTCACTGCTAGGTGTGTTTGACCTTGTTGGATAGTTTCTACTAATGTGACTAGTTGCCAAACAACTAGAACATGTAGTTTGACTCAACCATCTACTGTAATCACTTCTAAAATGTGTTCTAATGCAAAATTTCTTAGCAACGTGTCCATACTATTGACAATAGTGACAACTATACCTTGTATTGTAATCCCCATCATAGGGTTTTCCATTCTGTTATCCCTTTGTTTTCTTGTTTGATGTCTACTTGGCATTAGATCTACATTCATATGCTTTATGTCCACACTTTTGATAATTGTGACAATAACCTTCAAATAATTGTATGCTTGAAGTATTGGTCCTGCACTTATGTCCTTGCTTGTTGCACTTATGACAATGACTCATGAATTTATGCTTAGGGTTCTAATTTGCATTGTTATTCCTCTAGACATTTGTTGTATGAACTAACTTTCCACAATTATGACAAGTGGGTTTGTAGTTCTTACCTTTGTTGCTTTTTTGTTCACCACTTTTGGATGATTCTCCTTCCTTAGACTAGTGTATCCCAATCCACTAGTATCATTGTTAGATCTAGGAGATCTCATTAGTTTCTCAAATTACTTGATGACTTCCCTAGGTTTGTTGAAACTTTTAGCAAATTCTTTTTCTCTTGTTAGATCATTTCTCGGTTGTTCATTCTATAAATTTAGGGTTGTGATTTCAATATCCTTACCATTCAATTCATGATTGGCAATCATCACTTGATTCATTGTTTCTAGTTGCATGCTAGTAATCCTATGTACCTCTGATGTCTTCTCTTCTAGTCTGTTGGTCAGTATCCTTTTGTCATCTTCAATCATGACTTTGTCTTCCTCAACTTTCTTTTTTTTCTCAATCACCTCACATAGAAATACTGATTGGACTTCTTATTCTATCTTAAGATTTCTAACCTCTTCATCTAGGGCACCATTCTTTTTCATTAGATCTACAATTGCTGCACCAAATTCACTTGAGTTTCTATCTGCAAACAATTCAGTAGTATCTTCCTCTTGGTAATATTTGTCATTCTCCTCAATAGCTATCTCTTTCCTTCTCTTTAATGAGCTCATCAACTCATTTCTTACTTCATTTAGCTGATGTAAGGCAAGCTAGATTTCAATCTTCTGGTTGTCAATGAATTTTCCCAACTTAGAGACTTCCATCTTCAAGATCTTTCCTCAAAGCTATAAAACTTTCCTTTCTAGAGAACAAGGATTTTATACCAACTATTGGAAACACAATAGGAAAAGTAAACTTTGAGAGGGGGGGGGTTTGAATTAGTACTCCAAAACTTTATCTATTAAAATATTCACCACACATCCATCTCATAATTTGTATGTAAATTAAAATACCAAACTAAACATATTCATCCATAACATGAAAACAAATAAGCATTCAACACAGATGACACAAGATATTTGGTTACCCAGAAACCCTCCAATGAGAAGATAAAACTAGGCTGGGGATGATACCCACAAATCTTCACTACTGCAATTGTAAAGTGTATCTAATAAGGTTACAATGTTTGATCATAAAAATACGATCTACCCTATGAAAGGTATGCCATGTTAAAGGCTTACAAAGATTGTTAGATATTACACTATTAAATGATTTCAACACTATAATAACCCCATCTTTTAGCCTTCACGTTCTCCAAAGTCCAAGTGGAGCATAAGAGGAAATTAAATTAATTTCTTTTAAAGTCATTAAATAAATTAAACTTAAAAAATTAAAAGGTGGCTTTATATTTAATTAATTAAATTAGTTATTGTATTACAAAGGGAGAAGCTTCTAGAGTGTGTATTAATTATTGGAAAGGTGGAAGCCTCTAGTAATTTAATTTTCTAGAAGCACAATTAATTATTGTATTACAAGGGAAGAGTTTCTAGAGAGTGTGTCAATTATTGGAAGGGGGAAGCTTCTAGCACTTGCAATTAATTAATGTTTTAGTTCCTTCTAGAAGGGTGAAGGAAAAGGATAAATAGGGGTGAAAGTCTCATTGTTGAGCATCAAATTTTTGTAAAGGACATTTGATAAGAGTTTGGATGTGTGAATCACATATCTTTCTTGGCAATAGAGGATGTTTATCCTCTCTTATAACATTTTAGATGTCATTCCCTTGGGGTTTGGCCTTTGGAATAAATTGCTTTGTATTTGATTTCATCATTTTGAGAATTAATATAATTTCAGCATTAGTTCAATTTTTAGTTTGCATAAAAAATCTATTTCAGTAGTTGGTTCAGTTTTTGGGCATTCCACGATGCCCATTACAGTGGTATTAGAGATACACGTCCTTCCATCCTGTGAAGATCTTCAACATCTATGTTTGAGCATGTGACAAGGGCTTTATAATTTTTGCAAAACCAGAGCAAGACAAAGTAGGAGTTTAGACTTGCAAAATGAACAAGGTAGTTCATCTATATAGAGGGACATACATTCCAGTCATACAAACACAAAGGAGATATTCTTTGAACAAGATAGTAGTATGGGTGACTGAGATGATAGGAATATCGGTCTAGATCAAGAAAATGTAATGTTTAGGTTACTGGGTACATTAGAGGAGGGGCAACAGATGCAATAAGAGCATAATAGGTGAATGGATATGATGCAATAGGAGCAAAATAGGCAAATGGATATGATTTTGCAACTAATGGCTAGATAGATGGGCATCAATATTAATCCAGGTGATGCCAACAATGGAAACAACAATAATAGGGGAAATGATAATGGAGGCTGAGACAACATTAATGGTAATAATGGATATGAAAATAATGGAAATGAGGTTGATAACTTTAGACATGTTGCACACCCAGCTCAAAACCTCTTCTACCCACCTTCCCACCCAGAGATCTAGTTTAGCCGATTAATGAATTGCAGATTGCAAAGTTACAGGATCAGTTCAGGAGGGATTGGGAGGCTAGTAGACTAGAGTTTCAGGCAGCCATTTCTCGTAGAGATTAGTTGGACTTGAGGATGAGACACATGCCTAGATTAGGAGGATGAAGTCAAAACCTTGAGCTGAGAAAGAAAGTTGGGAAATTTTCATTACCTTATTATGATGCTTCAAGGAAGATGACCACATGAACTTGGGTGCAGAAGATGGATACATACTTGTAGCTAAATCCTATGCTTGAAGAGGAGGCTATTAAGTATGCGGCTATTCACTTGGATGGAATGGCACATGAGTGGTGGCACCATGGCATGGTAACCTTGGGACATAATTAGATCACATCTTACGAGTTCACTGAGAAGCTTATAGAGAGATTTGATACCAAGGATCTTGAATTATAGTTTAAGGAGTTGACACAACTCAAGTAGTGGAGATTATTTGAGATGTATATCAGTGAGTTTCAGAGGTTAGCTATGTTGGTCACAAATATTTTAGAGAGGAGGTTAGTAGTTTTGTTTATGGATGGACTCTCAGAACCCTTGCAAGGTTGGGTCAACAGGCATGACCCAACTACATTGCAGGAGGCCACTAAAAAGGTTCATGACTTAGCACCTTCTTCATTTAGGAGTAGATTTCAACACAAGGATTCTTATATGAAAAAGGACAAGGACAAGGACAAAAAACCTTTTCACAAGGATGCTAAGCCCAAAAGAGATAAGTTGGATAATGACACCTTGAATGATTTAAGAAAGAAGAAGTTATGTTTTCATTACAGAGAGCCTTGGGATTTATCTCATAAGTGTCCTCTCAAGGCTAAGGCAAATCAAATGGAATATTTCTTAGTAGAAGAGTCACAGTCAGAGAGGGAGGATCAACACTTTGATTCAGATGAGGATAGCACTATAGAGGAGAGCAACATTCCTGAGGATGAGAAGTCATTAGCACAATTAATTGGAGCTCAGAAGGCAATCACATTTAAGGTAAGAGGTACTATCAAGGGAAAAAAGTGATCTCACTCATTGATACTAGGGCTACACATAATTTTATAGATGCACAATTGGTAGCCAAGAGAGGTCTACAAACAGAGGAGCATGCCAGATTTAGAGTTATGATAGCTAATGGTGGTAAACTATTATGCACTCGGAAGATATCTAATCTTCACATTAGGTTTGGAGATGGCTATGAGTTGGAAGATGAATTCGATGTGGTAGACATGGGAGACTATGATGTCATCCTTGGCATGGTATGGATGGCCTGGCTAGTAGAGTTCACACTTAACCTTGCAAAATTGGAGATGAAGTTTCAGCATGAGGGAAGAATTGTTGTACTTAGAGGAATTTTAGGTGGGAGTTGTAGAGTAGTTTCCCTAAGGAGAATGCATAGACTTTTTCGGCATAATAACATAGAGTGGGTAGCAGAATGTTTCACTATGCCAACTTCACAAGAGCCACAGGTGAAGAGTCATCCACCAAATATCCAAGATATACTTGATAGGAACACTAAGGTATTTGGCAAGATTTTGCATGGGGTTCCTCTTGACAGGGGGATAGAGCATGTTATTGAGCTTGAGGAGGGAGCCAAACTAGTCATGATTACTCCCTATCATCATCCTAAGAAACATAAGGATGAGATAGAGAAGGCAATTAAGGAATTGTTGGAAATAGGGCATATCAGGCCTAGTAAGAGGACCTTGCTTCAACAATAGTGTTGGTAAAGAAGAAGGATGAGACGATGCACATGTGCATCAATTACAAGGCATTAAACAAGAAGACCATTAAGAATAGATATCCCATCCCACGAATAGATGAGTTGATTGATGATTTTCATGGTGATTCTTTTTTACAAAGATTGATCTATGGCCAGGGTATCATCAGATTAGGATGAGGGAGGAGGAAATTGAGAAGATAGCTTTTTAGTGTCACTATGGCCACTTCAAGTTTTTGGTTATGCCATTTGGGCTAACCAATGCCCTTGCTACATTCTAGAGTTGCATGAATAAGGTATTTAGGGAGAAGCTTAGGAGATTTGTCTTGATTTTCTTTGATGACATTTTAGTCTTTAGTAAGACTTGGGAGAAGCATTTACAACATCTTGAGATGGTGTTGTCCACTTTGGAGAAAGAGTCAATGTATGCCAAGGAATCTAAGTGTGAGTTTGAGATTACTGAGCTACTATACCTTGGGCATATCATTAGCACAGATGGAGTTCAGGTAGGTCCTAAAAAGATTAGGGCTATTGTTGATTGGCCTACTCCTACGAATCTTACACAACTTAAGGGATTCTTTGGTCTCTGTGGATTTTATAGGAGATTTGTTAAAAGATTTTCATAGATCGCTGCACCCTTGATAGACCTTACCAGGAAAGGGGCCTTTACATGGACAAAGGTAGCTCAAAGAAGCTTTGATTATTTCAAGAAGGTGATGTCATCATGTCTAGCTCTAGCTCTACCAGATTTCACAAAGCCATTTTAGCTTCATTGTGATGTGTTAGGAGATGGGATTGGTGCGGTCTTGATGCAAGAGAAGCATCCCATTTTTTTTGAGAGCAAGAAGCTCCGTGGAGTGGAGAGAAGCTATTCCATCTATGATCGAGAGATGTTGGCTATAATGCATACATTGGCTAAGTTTTAGTCCTACCTAGTTGGGGGAAAGTTTGTTATCAAAACCAATCACAACAATATCAAATACTTCATGAGTCAACATGATTTGAATGATAGACAACAGAAATGGATTTATGAAGTTATAGGCCTATGACTTTGATATTGAGTTTGTCAAAGGTAAGAAGAATATGGTGGCAGATGCTTTATCCAAGATACCTCATATTTGTGCTCTAGCTAAGATTATAGGAGATTGGAGAAATAAGATCACAGAAGAGTATGCGAGGGACACTTGGGCTTCTGGAGTAATTGCAAACACCATACATGATGATTGTTATGTAGTGATGTATAGATTGATAAAATTCCAAGGTAGGATATATTTGATTCCTTCATCATAGTTTAGGGAGGTAACATTGAAGGTATTTCACAATGCACCTATAGCTAGACATCTAGGGGTCTTTAAGACCTACAGGTAGATTCATGAGTGGTTCACATGGAAAGGGCTCAAGGATGATGTTCAGAAGCATGTCAGGGAGTGTGCAATTTGCTAGTAGAATAAGGAAGAGCACACATATCCTATGGGGTTGTTATAGCCTTTGCCCATTCTAGATAGGAAATGGGAAAGTATTTCTATGGACTTCATCATTAGGTTACCATGAGTACAAGGGAAAGATTGCATCTATGTGATAGTCGACCAACTGATGAAGTTTTCTAATTTCTTTGCTATTCCATCCACTTACATAGCAGCACAGGTGGTTGATCTTTTCTTCAGAGATATATTCAAGTTACATGGGCTACCTAGTTTCATTGTTAGTGATCAGGACAGTAAATTCATGAGTACTTTTTGGTAGGAACTATTTAGGTTGTGTGGTACATATCTTACACCTAGCACTATTTATCATCCACATACAGATGGGCAGATAGAGATTGTGAATAAATGGGTGGAAGGATATCTGAGGAACTATGTGACTACACAACAGAGGGCTTGGGTCAAATGGCTACATATGGGAGAGTGTTGTTATAATAGGACTTATCATATGTCCATCAAGATGATTCCATTCATGGCACTGTATGGTTATGAAGTGCCTAGTTTCATGGATTTGGTTTTGGGGGATAGTAGAGTGCCCAAAGAAAAACACTTCTTGTAGGATAGTCAGGATATTTTGAGGGTGCTCAAGGAGAATATACATCAAGCCCAAAATTAGCAAAAATTGTATGCTGACCAACACCAGATAGAGCCCAATTTTGATGTTGGGGATATGGTTTACCTGAGGCTACAACCATATAGATAGTCATCACTCAAGAAAAGAGGAGCAGAGAAGTTGAAGCCTAGGTTTTATGGCTCCTACAAAGTGATTCACAAGGTGGGCGAGGTTGCTTACGAGATTGAGCTTCTAGAGGGTAGTCGGGTGCATAATGTGTTTCATGTGTCAAGGCTTAAGAAAGCCATCGGTCAGAGAGTTGTGCCTTCAATAGAATTACCACCATTAGATGAGGAGGGAAAGCTCGTATTGATTCCTAAGGCTATTATGGATACTAGGGAAAGGACTCTATGACTTGTAGGTTGATTAAAGAATATTTAGTCAAATGGAGATATCTTCTAGAGGAAGATGCTACTTGGGAGAGTGAACAGGTGCTATAGCAAACAGGACTGAGATTTCTTGAGGACAAGCAATTTCAAGGAGGACGAACTGTAATAACCACATCTTTTAGCCTTCACATTCTCCAAAGTCTAAGTGGAGCATAAGAGGAAATTAAGTTAATTTCTTATAAAGTCATTAAATAAATTAAAATTAAAAATTAAAAGGTGGCTTTATATTTAATTAATTTAATTAATTATTGTATTACAAAGGGAGAATATTCTAGAGTGTGTATTAATAATTGGAAAGACGAAAGCCTCTAGTAATTTAATTTTCTAGAAGCACAATTAATTATTGTATTGCAAGGGAGGAGTTTCTAGAGAGTGCATTAATTATTGGAAGGGGGAAGCTTCTAGCACTTGCAATTAATTAATGTTTTAGTTCTTTCTGTTGGAAATATTTAAGATATGATAGGTTATTGAGAGGGGAGGGGTGAATCAATAACTTCAAAAATTTAAACAATTCAACACTTTAACCATATATACTATTCACCATTCATTCATCTAATCTACTGCATATATGAGAAATCAAACATCCATAACACATGTACATAGTGATTTGGTAACCCAAAAACCTTCCAAATAGAAAGTAAAACTAGGGTGGGGATGATACCCACAAAACTTTGTTACTATAGTATGAGGTTGGCCTATTAAGGCTTACATTGACCACTTTTGGTGATCTACCCTGTTAGGAGCACAAAGGACTACTAGGTCCACCTTGTTAGAGGATTTTACAAACATACATTGAAGTATGCACTCTGTTAGGAGATTTATACAAAGACTGTTAAGTCTACCTTGTTAAAGGATTTACAAAATTGATTCACCAGTTAGGATGAAACAATGGATCTACTTACAACTTGATTGCTAATTAGATCCTTGAAGTATAGATCACCTCTTATGACTGATGAATCTTTACTGCTCCTTGTAGACCTTGCTAAATATTTTGCTTTGCTGTTGATTCGCATTTATTCACCTCAAAATATTACATGTCCATCTTGACTTTTACTTGCATACCTTGTAAATGATATAATACATTACATATATACCATTCCAATAATTACAGTTGCAAGGTCGGCCAAAACACAATTGAACAAAATATTACTGAGTCGGCCAAACAGTAGAAAACTCGGGTTCTTCAAGTTGACTTGGTAACCTTCTGATACTCGATGTCCACTGCATTACTTGGCATTGTCATGCACTCGGTAGAAGTGAAGGCTCAGTCCATACTAATCACACAACATAGCTTGGAACTCGGTAACCATTGGAGACTCGGTAGATATAGTATCACTTGGTAAAAATTGAATCCTTCATTTACCTTGCTTTCACTCGGTAAACACTACACTTTCATTACTCAGTAAACACTGGACTTCCATCACTTAGTAAACACTATGAAGCTCGGTGAACACTGTATGCTTGGTAGATACTACTAGGTTGCACACCCACTTGATAGCTTCATGAATGATCAGTATGAACTGCTTGACTGCACACTCACTCAGTAGCTTCAGGAATGCTTGGTATGAACTACTTAAGTGATGAACCTACAAGGTAACCACTGAATGCTCGGTATACACTGTAGATTGATTGATGAACTCGATAATCATTCAAAATTGAGTAAGTGTTGTCACTAATAACAAATACAATATAATGCCAATAATCTCCCCCTTTGGCATTAGTGACAAAACACTTATAAGCCAAAACATATGTACATAACCTGACTTAATGAATTTTGGTTTTTCAAAATTGATCTTTGTAGAAATACTGCATATACATTTCTATATATATCTTTTTGATGATGTATATACAAAGATACTTATGTACACATGCTAACTCTATTGAGTGCGAACTCCCCCTATAAATTATAGTGATAACTCTCCTCACTTATTATGTTGAATCTCTCCCCCTTTTTGACAATAATGCCAAAGGACTACATATATATACAGTTTATATGACTACACCAAAGTGAGATAGAAATTCTTGATGTACCTTAAGGATGGTGGCAAAAGTATTATCCCAAGTCTGCTGCAAATTTTGACAAGTGGAGAGAGCAATTTGAACTTCTACTGATAATTGGATCAAGTGATCAGCCACTGAGAAGTTCTGATCTTGGACCAATGTTTTGCAATGAGTAATATGTTTTTGCATTGTGTCCATGATAGGAAGGATCATGTGTTGGATGTCTATGAGTGTAGACCAGAACCTTGCTTCCTCTCTCAATAGTTCTACCTGTACATCTGCCAAATATTTGATTTTGGTGTGATGGGAGGTTGTGGAGGAGGAGTCCACCTTTAACTTGGATGCACTTGATTGCATATCAATGTCAATCTTATTTAGCTTATCATTTATTTCTTTAGTAAAACCAGAAACATCACAAAGTTTGGCAAAAAGTGATGCTGCATTATTAAAAGAATTGTCAAAATTTTCCAAAAACGTTGACAATTCAACTTGCTTGATTGCTATCTTTTGAGCAATATGCTCTAGCACCTTATTATCAAATTTCCTTTCAGCTTTCTCAATAAGTTTCTCTTGTCTGGAAGAATCTTCAAAAAATTTCTGTATTGCCTCTTCTAATTGAATCAAAACGTGTTGAGTAGAATCTACTTCAACACCTATAGCATCTGTAATTATATCCTTGGCATTCTTAATTATTCTATATTCCTTATCCCTTTCTGATCTTAACTATTTCTGTGTAGCTTTCATCTCTATGAGTTGATTGGCTAACCTCATCTCTTCAATGGTAGCAGTGTCATAGTCAATCTTAGGAATCACTATTTTTGTGTCTAAGTCAATGTCTTCTCCAATTTCCTTTCTAGTGATCAGAAGTTTTAATGGATGCTTTTGTTTGACTTCTGTGATTACTGGTTTGACCTTAGGAACAGACACAATAGTGGAGATAAAAGGGCTAGTAGTGAAAACTGGGATAGGACTCAAGGATTGAATGCCAATAGAAGTGTTAACCAAATCAAAAATTGAAACACTTCCCAAAAATGGTATCACACTCAGTAGAGTACCCATAGTAGTATTTGAATAGATTGGAGTTGAAGTGGATACAGATGATGCTGATGGAAACAAAATTGTAGAACTTACTAGAATTGATGAAAACAAAATTGTGGAACTTTTTGGTACACTCATTGTTGATGAAGGAGCTAAGGAGGCTAACTTGGTGGCTGAAGAGGTGATAGACAACTCAGTAGATAAAGTGCTTGGCACTTCAATTTCAGATACCTAGAGCTAGGAGGTGGCTAGTGAAGATTGAGTAATTGATGTGACTGTTGTGTTCACAATCTCACTTGCAGAAGTTGTCTCCAAAGTAGATGTAATAGTCTTTGGTGAAGAGTGAGGAAGGGATGCAATAACTTCTATTGCAATTTTTACTGGATCTTCTTCATCTTTTTCTTCCTCATGTGCTTCTTCCTCCTTGTCTTCTTCCTCTTTCTCTTCCATTAGTGCATACATCTCTCCTAGAGTAACTGTGATGGATGGAGTGCTATCAAAATCATCATTGTCACTGTTGTCATCATTGTTGATTTCAACAGGATCATCACTGGGCTTTTGCAGATGATAGATGTTCTTCCACATGTTTTTTGCATCTCATACAACATGTTCAATGTCCTTAATTAAAATCAAACATGTGTGAAATCTAATCATCATTTTAACTTCATTGTTCTTCATTGTTGCCTCTATTTTTTCTTCAGTGAGACTTGATAGAAGATTCTTCAGGGATTGCTCATATATGTCTTTGACCATTTGGGTGTATGACTCCCATCTTGGTTGCAATCTCTCCAATAGCTCTTTGGAGATTTGAGGGGCAAGCTAGTCTGGGGAGTATTTCCATTTTCCCATCTTATTAAGTACCAGTTCCTCAATCTACATTTTCTTTTCATTAGTCCTTATTTCAAATTTTAGTGCTTTGAAATTTATGATGCCAACTCCCTCTTCCAATTGTTTTAGCCTTTCCTCAAATGTGAGTGGAGGCTTGACAAGTACAATTTCCTATTTACCTTGTTTGGTTCTTCTAGAGAATACTGTAGTAGGCTTCTTCTTAGGTTTGGTGATAATTGCCTTCCCTTTCTTCTTTGGACGTTCCTCTTCTTTTTCAGATTCAAGTTCTTCACCTTCTTCTTCTTCTTCATCCTCACCTTTTCCTTCAGTAAGCTTAAGAGGGCTGGTTGCAGTTTTCAACTTTGCTATCTTTCTCTTGCCTTTGCTTATAGCCTGGGGTAGCTTGATTTCAAGCTCAATTCTAGTCTTGGCTTCATCATAAGTACCAAAGTTAGTAAGATTAGGATCTACAAGTTCATTTACCAGTGCTTGAATAATGTCAATATTCACCTCATAAGGAAGAGGTTTCACCCATGCAACTCGGGGTCTGACTACTTGAATGTATACCTTAGCACAGTTAACCATGAAGCATACATCATCTTTGTAATCGTCAACCAGTTTGGGTGGAATTCGAAACCTATTGTTCATTCTTTCCTTGAAATCTTCAAAATAATTATCCATAACTTTTTCAAAGTTTACACCCATGTCAGCAATAAACTCATTAATCTGATATAAAATTGGAATATCTTTTCTCCATACAACTGAGCCCTTTGATGGAAGGACTTTTTTAATATAGAAAAATAAACAAATTAATAGAGAACCAAATTTGCAGGGATTATTCTTTGAAGTCCTTATGCTATCCATGTTTTTGTTCAATTGTTTCAACAAAAATTCTGACAGGTCAAATTCAAGATTTTTCTTCACAATTTTGAATGCCAAATCAATAGCCTCACAGGGGACACTGTTCAAATGATTGGAGCTATAAATTTTGTGGGCAATGACATGAATTCCAAACCTTAATTCAACATTAGATATAGTGTTGACCTTCAAACCTCTACTATCCCATTCAGCTAGGGTTTGCTTCTATAACTCCTCCTGACCTAGGGTTTTGGAAGTTTTCACTTTATTTAGCATGGGGAGACTGGTAATCTTATGAATCATCTTCTTGGTGATTGACACTGGCTACTCTAGCCATAGTTGCCCATTGTAAACATGACTGAGTATGTACCTGATCCACTTAATTTGGAAACTTCTTGGCATATGCAAGATATGGGTTAACCCTTTGGTCTCTAGATGCTTATGCTCGGGTTTCAAAGAGCCATCAATACTCATTTCTTCTAGGGCATTGTCCATCTCTAGGTTTCCAATCTCTTGAATAGAGCATTTGAAATGTGTATGAATGTCATTTATGAGAAGTACCTTTGGTGGAGTTTGAGATTGAGCTCCATTGGGGTCGAGTGATTCTGCAATTGCTGGAACCAGCTTGAAATTCGATGCCTTCCACTCCATGCCTTTAACTAGCATTTTTGAACCTCTTTTTTCCTTGGCGCTACTGCTACTCTTGGATGCCATCGCTGCTTGGTAGGTGAAAGAAAATTTTGAACAAATTCTCCACTTGAAAATTGCTTGAAATTGCTTGGAATTTGCTTTGGAATTGCTGGAAATTTCTTAGCTCTGTAATCACAGTCAAGAATAAAATCAAATTCTGTCCTTTTGACAAATTTTTTGCCATAAATGCTTGGTACAAAGGTAGCTGAGATGACATAGTGCTTGATAGGCTGTCATTCACTTGCTCAGTAGAAGCTTACAATTCAGTGATCAAACAAAACTTTTGTTTACTCCTGACCTAGCTTGGTAAGGTCTTCAACCGACTTTCCTCAGTAGATGCAACTCGGTAAAAGATACACTTTCTTTGATCCTTGTGTATCTGGAATACTGATTTGATCATTTTGCTTTCTTTTATTTGGGAACTGCTTGAGATATTACTAGAAGATGCAGTTCCATATCCTTGTTTATGGATCTTACTGGACATGGTGGAGTCACCCACTTCTTGAGTGACATTGCCATCATTTGAACTATCTTGCTCGATAGATTTAGGAATAGGAATCCACTGTTGCCTCATCTACTTTAGAATTTTTTCAGCTTTAGCTTTCTTTTCATCTTCAACTTTTCCTATGTTCATGTAGTTTTTAGCTATATGACCAAGTTCTGTACATGTATAGAACCTTACAGTAGTGTCCTCCTTCCTTAGGTGATGTCTTGTATAGTTTATACCAATATGTCCATATTCTCCATAATAATGACATCTGCACTAGGTATTGTACTCCCATCCAAATATTGTTTTAACAAGTTGTTCAGCTAGATTGAATGATTTGGATTTGCATTGGAATGCCTTGTGACCATGCTTCTTGCATTTGTGAAAATTTCCTTCAAATTTTGGTTTCTCCTCGCATTCATTAGCGTTATGACCATGCTGACTGCAACTATAGCACTTACCATTGAATTTACCTTTTACATTGCTCCAACACTTGTTTGATGTGTGACCTAACTTACCACAGTGATTGTAAATAGGTCTTTGATTCCTTTGGGCACCTTGTTTGGAGGTTTCACCTTCTTCCTTATAACCAAGTCCAGCTTTACCTTTTTGTCTATGAAGATTCTACTCACTTTGTTGATTTAATTGAGTCATGTTTGCTTGAGATTTCATTATTCTCTCATTAATTTGTTTTTCAGCATTTAGGTCATTTTCTAAACTTTCATTGATTTGTCTTTCAGATCTTAAGTCACTTTGTAAGCTTTCATTGATTTGTCTTTCAGTGATTAAATCATTCCCCAGGCTTCCATTTTTGGATCTCAGATTCATAATTTCTTCATTTGCATTAGATAGTTGATCCACAAGATCTTCATGCTGATTGGATTGATTATTTCTTGTCTCTAAGTCTTCAGTTGCCTTGTTTCTCTATTCCAAAACTTCACATAGCCTGATTGATTGGATGT
Organism: Cupressus sempervirens; assembly: GCA_028749045.1. Classification (NCBI taxonomy): domain Eukaryota; kingdom Viridiplantae; phylum Streptophyta; class Pinopsida; order Cupressales; family Cupressaceae; genus Cupressus; species Cupressus sempervirens. The sequence goes on from CM053793.1 coordinate 366,230,927, forward strand.
CTTGTTCTCTTTTAAGCTTTCTTACTTCTTCCTGTAGAGAGCCATTCTTTGCTAGGAGTTCCTTGATTGCCTCATTAGCTTCATCTAAACTGCTTGATGGTAAAAGGTCTTCAATCTTTTCTTCAACATACTGATGGTTATTCATTTGTCTTGCAAGTTCCTTCCTTCTCTTTAAGGATTGAGAAAGATGCACCTTTGCTTCTTTGAGTTGAGCCATGGCCATTTCCAGATCTAGCTTTTCATTTTCAATAGCTTTGTCAAGCCTAAATATCTCCATTTTCCTTGATCTTTGCTCAAGCTATCAAACTTTTATCTTGAGAACCACAAAAGCTCTAATACCAATTGTTGGAAATATTTAAAGTTTTTAAGTTACTGATTCAACCCTCCCCTCTTAGTAACCTATCATATCTTAAATATTTCCAACACCTTCTAGAAGGGTGAAGGAAAAGGATAAATAGGGGTGAAAGCCTGCATTGTTGAGCATTGGATTTTTGTGAAGGACATTTGATAAGAGTTTGGATGTGTGAATCACATAACTTTCTTGGCAATAGAGGACATTCATCCTCTCTTGTAACATTCTAGATGTCATTCCCTTGGGGTTTGGCCTTTGTAATTCATTGCTTTGTATTTGATTTCATCATTTTGAGAATTAATATAATTTCAACATCAGTTCAATTTTTATTTTGCATAAAAAATCTATTTCGGCAGTTGGTTCAGTTTTTGGGCATTCCAGGATGCCCATTACAAACACCCTGTCAAAAGTGTGCTTGGTTAAAGGACTCAACTTAAAATGAAGTGAGCAACCTGTTAAAGGATTTACAAAAGCATGCTAGGACTACTCAATTAAGAGATTTTACTGATTCACATGTTTTAGCCTTGATCCTTAAATTAGCACCTCTCTGTTAGATATCAGATCACCTCTTTCTTGATGTATACTTGATCCTCTTTGATCAGATGTATCACTTCTGTCCTCTCTCTATTTTCCTCTATTCTCTCTAATTGATGCTACAATTCATATCTCAATCACAACTCCTTAGTCACCATGAATTCTTTGTCCATGCATGCAAACTTCTCTCTTCACTCATAAACTCTTTAGGGTTTTTCCTCCTTAAGAAGACCTAGGTGACCTAAGGTTAGGTAGGAATCAACAATTGTGATTCACCCATTTTTTTGTTTAATTCATCCCTCAATTTGATTGGTTGCATGTAGTGCATAGGGATTCTCAATATAGATTCGATCTCATCATCTAGAATCACAAAACAATCCTTAACTCGACCCAAAAATGGTTTACATAGGAGTTTGCGCCATTACAAACAACTATGTCCAAAATAGTTTACTCAGCACTTGAAGCCTCTGATGCTTAGCATCCACTATATCTTTAATATTGTAACACAACCTCTGAATGACACAGCATCCACTATTCACTCAACATCTGAATCACTTGGCATATACTAACTTGCTCATCATTGGAGTGACTTGGCACTAACTATCTACTTGAGACATATTGTTTCTTGACACATTCTATATATCTTTCTCGACATGCATTATCTGACAACTTATTCTCAACATACACTACTTACTCGACATGCACTAAGTACTGTTAAGTAATGACTTAAGTGTATTTTGACTCATGTCAAAACCACAAAGAGATCAACATATCATTCTTGTTCTTATCATGGAGACTTCTATTTATTTGATGTATCTATGTATCTTATATCTTAGTATCTTACGAGATTTTTTTATTGTATATTGATGTAGTTATATTTATTATTGTATACCTTGCAACATGTGTAGTGGATGATATTATTAGGATGTAATTTATCATATTAGTTTTACTTATGAGATTATGTTTTGGTTATTCAATTATGATTGTGGACATTGTACTTAAACTTATTAATACAAATTTCTTAAATGTGACTCAATGTGAAGGAACCCTTGAGGAATGGAATATATATTTGTATCATATAAATGTAATTGATGTGTAGGTGTCTATTGCTTCCATGTTGTTACTTTGATGTTGTTTAAACTTGAAAAGAAAATTAATAAAATTTATAATATATTAGGTTTATTTCTTTTGCATTCTAAAGTAGGGTGTTACATCTAATATCAAAGCATGAGTTTCAACATTGGGAACTGTACATATATTTGTACCCAACTGGTTAACCAATTAGTTAAAACTTTCAACAAGGTTAATAACAAGATTTATCAACATAAAACTTAGACAACAAATTTGAAAACAATAGACTTTCTGATCATGAAACTTGGAAACTCATAACATTAATGTTCTAGACTCTTGATTTATGTCTATTTGTTATATCCTTATGTATCCGATGGATTCTGAGATGTTATGCTTATGTTTGGGTGTTGTAGGAGAGACAGTTTCTAGGTCTAGATTTATTTTTATAATTTTTAAAGAGATGATCGTTGTATCAATATAGTTTTCAATTTATTCTTAAACCATAATCATATTGCTCACAATGACAAGAAGTCTATACTTAGTCAACTTATTTGTATTAGTTTCTTGAATGACACTTTTGTATGGCATTGTGGATAGTACATTTTGACCTTCAGTTACCCTAGTAATAATAGTTGGCCTTCGGGAGTAAGCCTAAGTCTAGTGGGGTAGATATACTGCCCACTCATAGTTTTCTTTTATATTATGATTGCTAAACTCCTTAGGCCTATTTTCATGCATGTGTTAGTTTTAGATATATTTGATTTATAGTAATATGACATTATTTCATGACATGATTATATATCAGAATTGATTTCATATTTGATTCATTTCATGTGATATTTATTATGCTTTAAAAACTCTTAGTAGTAAAATACAGTTGACTTCATAATGATGAGTTTCTATATTATATTTTGATGCTATTTATACTTGTGATTTATTATAGTATTTATCTCATGCTTGCATGTGTATGATGTGTGTGTTAGTTTTTCATTTTTGTTTGATGTGCCTAATATGGTTAAGAAAGGAAGTCGTAACCACCTACTAGTCGAGATCTACATGATGCACCACTTCTTGCCATTGTCTTTTTTGTTTACATATATGCATGTTCGTCTTTTATGTAGGTTACAGGTACCGGGTATTGACTTCTCTAAATCTTTAGGACAAGTGTGCCCATCGCAAAAACTCAATGGTAAGAATGGGGAGATAAAGATTAGATCTAATCCCAACCATAGCCTAATTACTTGTCTTGAGAAGGAGGACTTATTTTGAATGACTACCCTTTGATACTTTTGGATTGTATTTGCTTGTGTAATTTGACTTTGGTTTTTTGTCAGTTTTTCTTATATTGTTTCTATGTGATTCACCTAATAAATGATTTAATTATGAGGCTTGGATTAATCTTATGTTATTGAAATAATAAAATATTATTTAATTTTAAAAGAAAAATATTAAAATATGAGGATTTGTAATTAATTAGAAATTAATTAAACATGTGCTTCAATTTAAAAGTCTAATTAAAAAATTTGGCTAAAGAGATTTTTTTTATAGATAATTGGTTGAAGCCTAGATTGTCTATTTTTCATTTATTATTGAAGTTAAGATTAATTATTATTATGTGTTAATCTCGAGTAGATTCAAACCCAAGACCTCCCTAATGAAAGACTCACAATTTACTACTATGTTGTAGGCTATTGCCTAAATTGGATTAAGAGATTTAAACTATTAAAAGATTTAATGTAATTTTATTATAATTATTTAATTAATAATGAATAAATTAGAGTTCAATTAAATAATGGGATTTAATTATTATTAATAATGCAAATAATAAATTACGCCTTTAAAATTTCTTACACTAATTAATAAAGTGGAGAAAAGAAAAGAAAATATTATTTTAATTGAAAAAAAGGCTTTAAGTGTGAATGAAAAGATTTAACAATTGAAATATCTATATTTTAATAAAGCAAATAGCTTTTAGAAACTTAGAAAATGAAAATACTAGTTAGGGGTATGACTCTTTATTAGAGGGTTTGTAGTACCACACACAAATTTTGGAAGAGTAAATTTAGAATTGGAGCAAAAGAATTTTTTAAAGTTTTGAAAGGTTTAGATTTGTGTGCACTCATAGATTGTCTCAGATTTCAGCTATTGTTTGAAGGTAGGGTTTGAAAACCCATTGTAGAATTTCATTTGAAAGAGTTGTCTATTTCGTGTCTTCCTAGGTGCTTGCAAATTGATCATTGATTTATTGTATTAATTTTTTGATAAAGAATATATTGTCCATTTTGAAAAAGAGAATTTGATTGAGAAAAAATGGAGAAAATCATTATGATTGTATTCTTTTAAAAGTCCTTTTTAATATTGGAAAATTCAACTATAGAAGATTGGAACAAAACAAAAAATTAAATTAGTTAGGATTATAACTTCAAATTTTGCCCAAAGAGCCATATAATTATCATGAATTTTCTAAATAAGATACATATTTTTCTTCTATTTAAGATTAATCTGGTTGTAAAATTTATTAGAAAAACCAAAGAATAACTGAAAAAAGCATGTTGTATCTAAATATATGCATGCATATGAAAAAAAGAAGAAGTATATAATGCTTGCATGTTTTAAGAGTTATAGACATGTGGAAATAGTAATTGCATACTTATTTTTATTAAAATTACATAAAATTTAAGTTTTGGATTATTATTAATTTTTGTAATCATTATTTATTAATTTCAGAAATTAAAAAAACTTATATATTAGTGGATTTTAAAAACATAAAAATAATGTTTCTATTTATGCAAAGTTAGTTAAACTAATGGTTAGATATAATTATGATCTAGTTATATTTTGATAGAAATTATAATGGAGTTTGGTATATAGTTATCTAGTTATAGTTAATATATATTATGAGTAAGATTATAAATAATTTAATCATAATTATAATTTCAAAATTGACTTACTTTGTAGTTGCATTACTAATTAAAGGAAACATACATATTAATATTGGACTTGATTAGAAGTCAAATCAAAATTCTAGAAATGAAATTGATATTAATATTTAATCTAACAATATACATTAATGTTACATGTACAATGTCCACATTTCTTAAGATACATCAGGAGCACTCATTTATGCATTCAGGTGTTCACCTCTCCCATCAATTGATAGACAAAAAAAGAGCACTCAATCAACAGTTTGTCTACTCTTAAAAAAACAAACCCGAGCTTACTTTCTAGCAATCATATGGATTTTTTTTTCCATGGGGCTAAGACCTAAACATCAGGAGAGATTCTCTAGATGGCGAGCATTGGAAAAGGAGGGAAGGGTGATTTTCAAAATTCAAATTTTGAGAAGGGCAAGATTCCTCTGGACTGTCAGAATCATATCCTTGGCCTAGAACATGGGTCGCAGAAGGAGGTCAGTCAGGGATCTTCTGGTATAGGAGATTAGTCAAAGAAAGATGATGGGGACCTAGATGCTCCCCCCAAGGTGCTGGTGAAGATTCCTTTGGTTCCCAAAGTGGGTCTACCCAGCTCTGCTAAATGGTCATCCCTTTTTGGGGTCAAGCCCATAGGTAAGTCCTCTTTCCTACCTGTTAAGATTCTTCCCAAGGCGAAGAAAGGATCTTGTACCATTGCCATTCTAGACGAGATTGTGGATCATAGTATTAAATCCATGGTTTCCATCTTGGTTGGAAAATTCATTGGGCCAAGGCCAAATATTGATGTTGTGAGATATTTTATAAAAAAGAAATGAGCCCTCAAAGGTCAAGTTTCTATCACGACCATGGCTAAGGGCTTTATGTCCTTTGATTTCTCATGTTTGGAAGACCTCTCCAACATTTTGTATGAGGGGCCATGGGCTATTGGTCATTCCATTCTGGTTCTCCAGAAGTGGTCATCAAAAATGAATCTGAATGACTCATTCTTTGTGCAAGCCCCGGTATGGGTAAGGCTACCCAAGCTTCCCCTAGAGTTCTGGAATGAAGATGTCTTTGTGGGGCTAGCTAGCTCCTTTGGGGAGCTTCTCTCCATAGATCCTAACTACTGCCTCTAAAAGACACCTCACTTATGCCCATATTTACATAGGAATTAGGGAAGGTATTGACATGCCAGAAACTATGGCTTTTCATTCCAAACTGGGTGTGCATGTTCAAAAATTGATTTATGAAACTGTGCCATTCACATATTTGCTTTGTCTCAAATCAGGGTACAAGGCAAATCAATGTCCTCAGGTAGAAAAAGAAAAAAGGTAAGTCCATAGGTACTTCTATTAAGGGGAAGAAAATGATTTGGAAATAGAAAACTTCTAAGCCCTCTACGAACTAGGATGGTACTATGGAAAAGTAAAATACCTTTTGACAGGAAGGCGATCAAGGTATAGAAGATAGTAAAGTACCAATCATCTCAAATAAGGATACGAAGAATGACCTTGGCCAGGAAGGAGACCAGAGAAAGGAAAGTGATAAAGGACCAAATGTGTCTAAAATTGAGGGACAAGCCTCTGAAGCTACAATTGTGACAATAAATAATTTGCTGATAGAGAAAGGGAAGGATGTTGGTAGATCGAGGATTCCCTGGATAGAGACTTCGCCAAAAATAGTTTTGAGAAACCTGAATAGCAGTGTTGGTGGTCTCCCAAGGGAGGAAGCCCTCAGCTTAAGTGATAGAATCATTGATGATGGGATTAGTTGGGTTGGAAATGAATTGCCTATTGTTCCCCTGACGATTTTGTCTGCATCCAAAGATCTAGGGTTAAATATTTTAGAGCTTATTAACAATTCTTCTCTAGAACAGATATCAAAATGGGAGGAATGGATTAATAGTTGTTCTCAAGATAGTAAAGGTAACTAGAGTATGATTAAAAAGAAGAAGAATCAAAATTGCAACCATCCTCCAATGTCCCTAGCAATGACCAAAATCAGAGTCAAGGTTGGTGTTGGGGTAAAATTTAAGTCTCTAGGTAGGAGAAGCCTAAATCGGACATTGTAGGACAAGACCAGAAAGAACTTGGCAGATGGGAGCCAAAGAACCATCAAAGAATACTCTAAAAAAGAGAGATGAAGATCATATCTTGGAATATAAGGGGCCTGAATGGTGCCCACAAGCAGGAGATAGTTAGGCTATGCTCAGAGACCAAAGACTTGATTTTTTACTGATCCAAGAAACTAAAATGAGAAAAGATGTGGTAGGTAAGTTGTCTTTCAGTAGAAATATGAGTAGTGAGACTATAGATTCGGAGGGAGCTGAAGGGGGGGTGTTGATGATCTACAACAAAAAGGCTTTTTTAGATTTCTACTATTCATAATGAGGGCAATGCTCTCCTCTATAAGGTTTCCCATGTACATTGTGATGACTCATGGTTTATTTTAAAACTATATGATCCCAACACTAAAAGGGAGAGAAAGGTCTTTTGGGCTCAGATCCTTGATGTAATTTGTAGCTGTAACATAAATAAAGGGGTTATTATGGGGGATTTTAATTCCCCCCTTACTGATGATGAAAAAGTTGGCGGGTTTGCCCCATACCAGGATAGTAAATTAAACCTCTCAAATTTTATTAACAATTTGGCTTTCATGGATGTTGATCTCTCAGGGGGTAGTTTCACTTGGTCTAAAAGGAGAGTTGGTGTGGACTACATCTAGGTCCATCTTGATAGAGCCCTAATTTAGCTTGATTGAATGCAAACCCACTCTTGTAGACTTTCCCTTCTCTCTAGAGTTGGTTTGGACCACTCTCCCATCTGGCTCTCTTTTGGTCCTCTGATGGTCAAATAGAACTTCCCTTTTCATTTTGAGAAGATGTGGACTTCCCATCTAGATTTGGAAGCCAAGATTTCTTCTTGGTGGAATATTGAGGTGGAAGGTACTGCAATGTTCAAGATAGCCCAAAAATTGAAGAATGTCAAAAGAAACATTAAAGTTTGGAATAAGTTAGACTTTGGACATCAATTCTAGGAGAAGGATGAGAAGTTAGACCAGCTTTGTATTGTCCAAGAGGAAATACAATAGGAGGGTTATAACGACCTCAATAGGATTGAAGAAAGGTTAATTCTTTCTAATCTCCATAATATCATAAGTTGGGAAGAACATTTTTGGAAGAAAAGATCAAGAGGTAATTGGCTCAAAGAGGGGGACCAAAATACCAAGTTTTTCCATTTATCCACCTTAAAGCATTAGGCAAATAATAGGATTTCAAGCATTAGAAGGGGGCAGACCTTGTTTACTAAGGATAATGAGATTGTGGATGAAGCTATGAAGTTCTTATCTTCACTTCTTTCTAAGGATCCTTCTCTCTCCTTGACAGATCAAGAGGACATTTTTAATGCTATTCCTTCTTTGTTGCAGGATCACCACAATGCTATGCTGAAAGCTATCCCATCCCTAAATGAAATTTATCAAGCCCTTTTTTCTCTTCCTGGTGATAAAGCTCCTGGCCTAGATGGATTTTCAACTTTCTTTTTCCATATATATTGGGAGGTGGTCAAAAGGGATATTGTGAAAGTTATTCAAGATTTTTTTTGGAGCCAGGAACCTTTTGAAAGAACTCAATTCTACTTTTCTAGTTCTTATTCCAAAAATCCTGGGGGCTGACTTGATGGATAAGTTTAGACCCATTAATCTATGCAACTCTTTCTATAAAATCATCTCAAAAGTTTTGACCAGTAGGCTTCTTAGTGTCCTTCATTTGATTATTTTCCCACAACAAACTAGTTTTGTCCCAAGGAGACATATTTTAGATTCTATTATTACGGTTCATGAGGTGATTCATTCTTTGAAAGCTGGGAAGAGGGAAGGATTTTTGCTTAAGTTCAATATGTCTAAAGCTTATAATAGGGTGGACTGAAATTTCTTGATGGCTATCCATAAGGCTTTTGGATTTGATGCCCGATTTTGTAGACTCATCCTTTAGCTTGTCTCAACCCCCTCTCTGTCCATTTTGGTCAATGGCTCTCCCTCAAATTTCTTCTTCCCCTCGAGAGGGTTGAGATAGGGTGACCCCTTATCTCTTGTTCTTTTCATTATTATGGCTGAGTGTTTGGGCAAGATCATAGCCTGCATGGTCTCAAGTCTTCATCCGGGCAAACCTCTTTCACCCATCGGCAATCTGTGGACGATACTATCCTAGGTGGAGATGCCTTGGTCTAGGAGGTCAAAGTGTTTAAAGGTCTATTGAATACCTATACGAGGGGTTTTGGCCAGGCTATAAACTAGGATAAAAGCCTGGTCTACTTTATCAATACACTTTTAGAGAGATAGGAAAATTGCTCATATTCTGGGATGTGATGTAGGGTCTCTTCTTGCAAGTTATCTTGGAATGCCTTTGGGGTCCAAACCTCCTAAATCCTTCTGGAACAACATCATCGATAGATTCAACAAGAAATTGGCTGGTTGGAAAGGTGTCACTCTCAGTCAAGTAAGCAAATGTACTTTGGTGAAATCTACCCTTCAAAATCTCCCTACTTATGCCCTTAGCCTATTCAGGATCTCGATTAAGCATGCTGACAGAATGGAGAAGATTCAAAGAGATTTCTTATGGATAGGTGTTGAAGACAATAAGAGATATCATCTTGTTGCTTGGGATCATGTTTGTCTCCCAAAGTGCTATGGTGAACTTGGCATCAGAAAATTCAGACATCTCAACAATCCCCTATTAGCCAAGCATATATGGCACATTTTTCAGAATTCTAGAGAATGGAGGGACATCATGGTGGAGAAATATTTGAGAAGGTAGTCTCTCATTTTTTTTCTTAGTGGGGCTGAGATACCTCAAGGATCTTACATATGGAATGGGATCCTATAGACAAAATTCTTGGCCTTGTCTAAGGCAAAGTGGAAAGTAGGCAATGGTGAAAATATCTTTTTTTGGTAGGATAATTGGCTCTACTAGGGACCTCTTATTGACCACCCTATTTTTGGGAGATGGGAAAGTTTTTGTATTAGAATATTTGGTCTAAAAGTTAGTGACTATAGAGTTGGTGAAGGATGGCAAGACCTGTCCCTAGTTTCCCAAGACCTCAAACCTTTGATGATTGTCCTGAATGCTATGATCCTTAATAATAAGAGGGATGAAGTCATTTGGGGAGACAACTCAAATGGGCAATACTATGTTTCTTTAGGTTACTTCTCCCTGTAGGATAGAATGGAGAAACTTATTTGGGCAAAAGCCTAGATTCCTAGTCTTACCCCAAAAATTAACATTTTCTTTTGGCTTCTCCTCCAAGACAAAGTCTTTACCTTGGATAACTTGGCAAAGAAAGTTTGGATCATCCCTAATAGGTGCAACCTTTGTAAGAAAGATTTGGAGATGGTTAACCGCCTTTTTATTCATTGTCCCTACTCCTTTGACGTTTGGAATCTTTTGACTAGGGACTATGGGGTTAGTTGGTGTATCCCAGCTAACATTCAAGAGTTTTTCAGACAATGGAATAGTGTGCACATCGGAATGAAGACTTAGATGTTATGCTCCTAGTATCTTCCACATTTCTATTGGGGAATATGGAAAGAGTGAAACAATCATATCTTCAGAGACAAGGAATCCCCTATTTTTGTTATTGCTGAGAAAATTGAAGTTTTAATGAAGGAGAATTTTGCCATCAGAAAGGGAGAAGCCATAGCAAAAGGAGGAAAGAACATAGAAAAGAAAAAGGATAGGGATAGGAAAAGACAAGAGGCTAGGTGGCTTTTTCCCCTCGAAGAATGGCATAAAGCCAACTTTCATGGGGCAACTAAAGGGAATCCTGGTCCTGCTAGCTGTGGGGGAATTATTAGAGATAGTCAAGGGGGTAGATTTGTGGCTTTTTCTTACCCCCTTAGACATTAGTCGAACCACTTTATCGAGGCCAATGCAACTTGTCATATTATTAAATTGGCCTTGGCTTCTGGGATTGAGAACCTTTGGTTGGAGGGAGATTCTTTAAATATTATTAATTGTTTAAATGATCATTCCTTGCCTTCTTGGACCATTGTGAATGCAGTAGAGGAGATTAAACCTGACCTGGGAAAATTTAATAAGGTTCACATCAGCCATGTGTACAGGGAGGCCAACTCAACCTCGAACTAGTTTGCAAATGAAGCCGTAGTAAAAAACATGGTGATGACATGGCATAACGATGATAGCTTTCCAAGGGCTATGAAAGATTTAATTTTACTGGATCATATCTAGGGAAGTACAAAGACAATCCAATATTAATTATGGAAAGATTTGTTAGACTTCACGTTAGATAAGATGTAAATGGAAATCATGCGAAGGATTTAACTATCCATCATATCAAGTACATATGGCACACTTTATGGGTCAATTTCCCTTCCACCATTACAATTGCCATATGTAAAAAAAATTTGGGGTTCAAAATTTGAAGGAAGATAAAGTTTGTGAAAGAACAGTAAGCAGGTACAGGATTTTTGAACTAGAGGAAATAATGGTAGGAGAGAGAAGTAGGAAGGAGCTGATGGGGGAGGTAGATAACTGGAGGAAAAACTCGAAGGTCTGGCATAAGCTGAAGAAGGGTGGCATTACAAGATTCATAGAAAAAATCCATGGACTTGATAAGGAGATCACTAAGATTATGGTGAAATCATGGAAGGATGGGCATGTTAAAATCGATATGGTCACTCATCAGGTCACTATGGAGCTGATTGCCCAAGTCATGGAGATCCCCTTGGAGAGGATAAACTTCTTTAGAGACAAGAAAATGTTGGCAAATGTAGTCAAAGACTTTGTGAAGGATGAAGATGAAAGGAAGTAACTTGTGAAGATTGAGACATACTATGAAATAGAGTCGATTTAAAAGCTTTGGAGGTATGTATTATGGGTTATTGTCCAATATATATCTCTAGATACTAGGTTTGATAGGGTCAGAACACATCATTTCGTTTTGCTAAACCATTTTAGGCATGGCATAAAGATATCCTTTCCTTTTTATCTTTTCACTTCAATGAGAAAATGCATTGAGGGTTCTAAAAATAAACCTACTTCAAATCTAGCCTTCCATGAAGGTTTGCTCCTTCTGGTCTATGAGTACCTTAAGACTCAGACTAGGGGCAAATCCCTCGATGAAACTGGGGATGTTTCTGAGGAAACTGAGAGCTCAGATTTTGAGGAAGTTCAAAGAATTAATTTGAAAGATGAAGAAAATACCCCCTCAATAGACAAGAAGCCAAAGGAAGGGGAGAAAATCTCTCCCTCTGCCAGCATCACTCATAGCAAAAAAAGCCCTTAAAGCTTAACCCCTAATCCCCCCAAGTTTGAGAAACAGGTGGAGGAGGAGAAAAATGTTGAAGAAGAGGAAACAAATTTAGAGGAAGAGATGAAGGGGGAGGATAGTGAAAAGGTTGAGGAGGATATGAAAATAATGTCAGGGAACCCTAAGAAAAGGAAGGCTAAGGAGGCTCCACTGCTAGAAGAACCAAATGACTAGTCACCTATGATTTTGGGCCCTATTCCTCCTATTCCTTCACCACAAGGGAAAATAGAATTATAGGTGGAAGATAGTGGGGAGTTGGTTTTGAAAGATAGGAGGGGGTTATGGAGAAATTTCAACACAAAATTGGCAAAGATGGGGATTGTCAGGGAGATGATGAAACCCTAAGTGATGGAGGATAAAGATGGAAAATTTCATTTTGATGAACTACTCGACCTAGCTTTGGTTGCAATTTCTAACAATATGAGAGAATATGGGCTCAATCTACTCAATAATGCTAGAAACAATATGATAGATAACTTTCGATCTATCAAGTGGCTATTTCATGAGATAGAAGAGCTCAAAGAGAAAAGGAGCTAGGAGGATGACCATACAAGAAGTAGTGACTAGGGATACCAAGCTGACCAGGAGGATCGAATTTCAAAGGTTGAAAAAGGAGTTATATGGATGGAAACTGCTAATCAAAACCTAGCAAATCAGGTGATTGTAGCTTTGAACACCCTGAATGAGAACATCAATAGTCTAGGTGAATCTCTGAAGGAAGCTAGATTTGGTGAGGAAAAGGAAAATAAGACTAGTATGGACTTTGGGCAAGCCGAGACCAGGGGAGAGATGAAGGAGACCAGGGGATCAACGAATGATTTGAACCAGGACTAGGTAGGCATGGACAACTAGAGGGCCAATGAAGCTGTAGAGACTATGTAGGTTCTAGATACGGAGAATTAAAAGTTACAGTTTTTGTTTTTTGTTTCATCCTTATCTAGTGTTATTGGCTTTTGTTTCCTAGCCACAGGCCTGTCTTTTGGTTTTGGCTTTTTGTAAGCAGATGCATAGCAGCTAGACTTTACTTTTTATTTCTATTTTAGTGATGTTGTAAAAACTTTTGGGTTTCAGTATCCTTGTAAAACTCGTTTTACTTAATAAAAAACAATATACATTAATGTTATTTATTAAGTCACTTATAATTTAAGATTATTTAGATTAATAACATGATAATATTGTATGAAATTTTATTTGCACAAAGACATTTGACATTTAAATAAGTATTGTTGAGCTGTCATTTTGCACGATGATTAATAGTAGGAATCCTTTTGAACTCCTCTCTTGAAAAGTTAATCTAGGATTAACTTCAAGGTTCTGGGCAATCTTGTGACCTACTGGAATCTACTCAGTTGAAGATAAATGTGAATGTTCATGAGGAGGCCTTTGCTAGTTCTTAAATGGTTTAGATAGGATTTTGAATCTGCTTGCTATCTCAAAATAACAACCACACAAAATATATATATATATATATATATATATTTGTATTTTTCTATTTTATGATGAATGCAACCTAACAATGCAACTATACGAGTTCCTAATTTAACCAAAGGGTTAGTAAAGCCAACAAAAAATATTGGGTAACAAGAAATTTAAGTAAATAACATGAAAAGTAAAATCCTAACGAACATAATCTATAGAAACAACGGGTCTTTGAGTTAAGCCTTTGAAAAGATTGGTAGGTAACCAATGAAAATAGGAGCAACACTTATTTAATTCCATTGATGCAATCATCGATGGGAATTTAGTAATCGTAAGATGTTTCACTTTTCATCAAATCTCAAGGCCACCAAAAGTGTGCTCATGCGAGATGAAAAGCTATGTAAGAAAAATACGATGATCTCTTCTCAAACTAAGTATGTCAGCAGAATTTGTAGACTCATAGCAAACACCATAATTAAAAGATTGCACAACTAGAAAAATGCAATATAACTATTGGCTTAATTACATTCCATGAACAGACATCCACAAAATATAACACACTTAGACAAGAATCACTATGCTCCAAATGCGAGCACCAATAGAATATATTATTGCATCAAAATAATGGTGGCCTGGAATACATATTACATTCCTGAATTTATAAGAAATCTTCTCCTCAATTTGTGTTGAGAGTGAGAGATATTTTTATACAAACATATGCTTCTAAACTAATAAAACAAATCTATTTATCTACAAACTAACTATGTAACTAGTGCTAAGTAGGACTCCATCTATATTTATATCATTAAATGGATGCATGAGCCTTTACATGTCTTAAAACAAAGAAAGCATGAGAAAATAAGAAGAAGAAAGCCTTTAGATCAGTTAACTATCGACAAACCTTTGACCTCTTCAAAAATTTCTAATGCACTTTAGAAGTAGTGCACCTATGCACTTGGTACACCTACACACCTCACAAGTAGGTAAAAAATGCAAAATTTCACCAAGTGTCAAAACTAAAATTCTAGCATTTGGGTTTTGTTCCCCTTCATACCAGAGCTATGTCTAGGTATTTGCTCTTGAATTTCTCAATAATCTCAATGACTTGAGCTACATCTAGAAAATATAAGGCTTCATACTTGTCCTTCACTTTTTGCCTGTAGTTTCCCACCTTGATGTGAGTCTCTGTAAAATCTCCCAATTTTACATCTAAATCTAGTAATGCTTCTTCAGTTGTGAATGCTTGTCTAGTATCATCATCATTAGAAGCTTCTTCAAATGTATTTTAGAATTTCTCAACAACTGCTTCCACCATCATCAAATTATCCCTTGCATCATCTTCAAAAATATCTAAACATGCATCACTATAATGTTTCTCTGCCTCCAAAATTTTCTCTTGGGTTTGATCCTTGAGCTCATGAATCTTCGCGCGTAATGTCTCCATTACTTTATTTCCAACCACAATATTCTCTATCCAATCATCAATTTCATTTATTTCTTCCACTATATATACCTCCATTAACATCTAATATCTTTGGCCTTTGATTGACTATAATGCTTGCACGTCCTTGCCCTAGGTACGTAGTTCATCCATCAAACCAAAATCCTAATTCAAAATGGCTACCAACTTATGTGCATTATCTTACATATGGTGTAGCAACTTAAGATTTCCATGTATAATATATACACCTTTCTCTTCAAAACTTTCTTGCCATTGCTGACAAGCTCTAAAAAATGGATCAAGTTGCACTGTCTCCCTATCCCTTTTCCTTGATGCTACATTCAAAGTCTCCTTACGATTTTTAGGATCTAAAGGACCAAAAACTTTGTTCAAATATCCTTTTAGGATCTCATTCTATTTGCGAAGTGTTATCAATTCTATATAATCTTGTTCTAAATGCCTAAACACTTCTTTAATCCCAATTATCACCATCAACTTGGTAGTTGCCCAATGTGGGTTTCCCAAGCATAACCTCCCTAATCTGATAATCCTTTGAATTTAATTCTTCAACATCTATATGCAAAGGAGGGATAACAATGTGAGCAAATAAATCTTGATTCTGATCACTCATGATGAAGGCCAATGCCTATGTATATTTTGGCGGTGACTTAGGTTTTCTAAGAACTTTAATCAATTCTCTTACTCCTTCCTCCTGTGTATCATATCATTGCCTTTTTTTTCTACTTACCTCTTTCCTCAACCATCTTGGGATATGCTCCATAAGATATTTTCCTTTTGAAGATGGAGTTTTCTCTATTATGCTCTTCCCCTTATCACTCATCTATGGAATCTTCTCCTTTTGTGAGAGATCCACACTGGGAGTCTCTGTATCAATGGAGTGCACAGTTCTCATCTCTGTGTCTTGGGAAGTTTGTTGAGGTTGCTCACTTATTTATCCTTCCTCTAACACTTCATTAGAGGATACTTATTGTGGCTCTTCCTCTTGTTCTACTTGAACCTATTCTTCTTCATTGTTTGGAGGAAGAGGAGAAGCTGAACCTTTATCCACACAAAATGTAACTTGAATTGGCAATGGTGGAGTCACTTCAGTCAATTGTAGCTCAGGTGGATATTGAATCCAATACTCCTATTGAGGTTGATTAGTTGGAGTGTCTCTTATTTTGTCTCCCACCAATTTAGTGTCAACTGACATAAAATCAAAATCTAACATCTGAAAGACATCAGTGCCTTCATCCTCCTACTCATCAATCCATTGTTGCAACTCATCTTTTGATGTAGTAGACTAAATAGGCTACTCAAGAATGGATGGTGTCATAATTGTGGAACTTCTTCTCCATTCCAACTTTGTGACTTTGGCAAGATGAGTCCTCTAATGCAAAGGAAGGTTATCTTTTTCATCCTCATCATCCTCTTCTTCCTCTCCTTCTGGGATAACTTCTGAGACTAATGGGAAAGTAATAACTCTCTTAATCACCTTTTGTCTCCTCTTGACCAAACTCTTGATCTTTCTTCTCTTAGGAGTGGATGGGGAGGCTTGTACCTCTTTTTGAGGAGGCAAATGCACTTCTTGTACTTCTATTTCAGCTCCTCCCAACCCTTCTTCAGTTGGTGGTACTTGAGGATTATCCTGGGCTTATGTAGCTTCCACATTCTCTACCCCTTCTTGTAGTGGTGCTTGAGTTGGTTCCTTTTCTACCTTAGATTTTTTGGGAGAAGTCCTCTTCCTCTTGCCTTTACTCTTTTGAGCACTATAATAACCAACTTCTCTATCAAATTGGTGTACTATTTTCGGCCTTAGTGGGGATTGTGTTGTAAAATTAGGCACTATTACCTTAGCTCCTCAACCTCTTGCTGGGTGAATTGTAGCATGGAAGACTACTGCTTGAGGAATTGGAGCCAATTTGAAAGGTATCTTGATCCAATCCTTGGTTGGTTTGATGACATGCCTAGCCCTGTGATTGATATCTACATTTTCTTCCTTATCAATCTCAACATTCACAATAGGTAAATCACCAATCTTATCCCTATTGAATAATGGATCAAGAAAATCTTTAGTATCTTGTTGCACAACCTTTAAAGGAACCTTTATCTTCAAAGGACTGCTCACTAGATAGAGAGTCATCCTACAATAATCCCTGATATGGATATTGTAGTCATCTATTGCATTCATCCAGTGGTCCACAATTGCATCCTCATGTTGAAATGTCTTTCCAGCCAAATACTGCACCCTTCCAATGTTATCAAAATAAGGGCAAGGAGAGTTATATTCCTCCAAGGCATATTGATCCTAGTTAGGCTCAAAAAATGGAATATCTTCTCTCTAAACCACACTAAATGGTCCTATAGTAATAGGCCATACCCATGTTATTTTATGTTGCTTTTGTACTCTGTCGTATGCAAACAAGAGTTGTTGTGTGATCTCTAGTAGTATAAGTTTGTCACTTGGATACCTAGGGAGCTTCTTGGGATTGATAGTGGTACCCACTACCCTCAAATAGGTGAATGTTCGATACTGTATGTAGTAGGCTCCAACTTCTAAAATCTTTGCCATTGCCTCCTCTGACATCCTCTTCACATAATCCCCCTCAATGAACTAGATAATTGTGAATATAAATGCATCATTTACTATCTTATATTCCTTGCTATGCTCTAGAAGCTTTTTCTTCACCAGTTGAGGATATACTATATAGGGCCATGCATTTGCATCTTGCATGCCACCCTTATTGAACAGTCTTAGACAATCTACCACCCTTGTAGCTAACAAGTACACCAAATATGATGTCATATAAAATTTATGTATACTCTTAACTGTCATCAGCTATTCATCCAAGTTCTCACTAAGAATGGAAGCCCAATCAATTGGCATCTTCACCATCTTGATAGTCTCAATAAAGTGTACCATCCATATATTCAGGTGTCCTGATGCTGGCAACCCCATGACTCTACTCAAGAGTATTATAGTATATCCAATATCTTCTCCATGTATCCTCTCGTCTTGTCCACTTTGCCTACTTTACACCCTAGAGGAGTCTTTTCAATGAGGTGTGAAGTCTAGATGATATCAGATGCTTCCTCTACATGTTCCTTGTACCATCTTTCCACTTGGTGATAGGTTAATCTAATGAACTGATATGCTCTTGGAAGATGGAACACCTTCTCTATGTTCTTAGGTCAGAGACCTAGGACAATCTCTCTAGTTATACTCTTTACGACCCTTTCTTCAGGTACATAGTTTTCTGCTAATGCCATGATCAATTCAAAAGATTGTACTAATACTGGATGTGATGCTTCATTAACAAGTCTTGATTAGATCAAAGTGAATATCAATGGGGACCTCTTCGTAGGCTTGTTGCTTAATACCAAGAATGTGTTCCAGTCAATATGACCAAGTTCAGTGTCTTGGATCTTTGAATAATCATCTTGGAAGCATGACTTCATAGGAGCACCTTAAAAATTGAACACTACTGATTTTGGGACTATCTTTGTAGCTATTAGAGTAAATAATTAATCTACTAATTATTTATTCTATTTACTTAAGCTTACTTAGGTAAATGCATTTATTTATTAGTTGTAGTCTAGGAGTTAGTTATAAGTTGTTGACAATACATGAGTTTGTTCTCTCCTAAGTCATACTTATCCTCTTACATTGTTCGAGGACTTTCCACCTTATGTGGATGTATGCTTAGTTGTCACACTTATCTCCTAGCATCTTCTAGCTTGTTCTAGAAGATTCCATGAGGCCTTTATAAGTGGTCTCTCCCTCATTTCATAACAACATCATAACATCTCACATTGCATATTGTAAATACATATTTTCTTGTGTTTGCATTCTCATTTCTCTCTCATGTTCATTTAGGGTTTTTTCCTAGCTCCACGCTCTTCTCTCCTTGGCTTCTCTTTGACAAGTTTTCTCATGCAGGTGATCTTGGGCATCTTCAAAGTTGGATTTCATCAACTCCAACATGGTATCAGAGCCTCCTTGCTACTGCTTGGTTGAAGAATTTTTGAAGCTGTGATTTGGAGTCAAAAACCCTAGTTTGTTTGTGCATTTTTTCTTCAAATCAGGAGATCAACAAATTTTTGAAACACTTTCAGCCCAAACAGACACTGCCATTGAATTCGAAAGGTCGTTTGCAATCAGGTTTCATATAAAACTTACTAATTTTGGAGATAGAGCTCCAGGAGGCAAATTTTTTTTGCTTGCAGGCCCTTCTGTATGGTCGTACAGACAATTTGTGATTTAAAAAAATAATTAAAAAAATCGCATGCTACCGACACACCACTACCATGCAACTAGAGCTCCACCTACGGGCTGCCGTAGCACCACCATGGCCCTGCGGCCACCCGCCCATAGAGCTCCACCGGTGGTGAAACCCTTCTCCATTGCCACCACTGGTGGTTCTGGCCCATTCCGTGTTGCTTCCACCAGCTTCTGCAACCTCCTCCAGCTGAACTGCCTCTAGCACCACTCTAATTGTGTCCACTCCTCCAGCCTGCGTGGCAACCCTTTATTCGCTAGTTTCCTACGAGCTCAGCCATTTGGAGTGATACATCTGTGTCCTTCACATAGTCAATAGATAGTCAACAACATCATCAACACCTATTTTTCTGCCACTTGGCACAGTGCAGGGTGACACGTAGTTGGGTGCCATGTGGCACCTTGCCACGTGGACCCACCATGTCACCCTTGCCACGCGACTGCCATGTGGCATCTTTTTTTGAGTTGATGGGCTTTGGGTTGTCAATTTTAACCCAGTGACATGCTGATATCAGCATGACATCAACACTACATCATCATCCTTCTTGCACATCTCCTTCTAGGTCCTTTTTGACCTACCTTCAATTTTTTGGCCATAACTTGAGCATACGGAGGTATTTTTCCAATCCGAAAGAAGTGCCAAAAAGCTGGTTTTGAGACAAATACATTGGTCTAGGTATTTTTAAGTTTTGATGCTTTTTTTTATTTCCCATTTTTTTAGTTGAAGTCCAAAGTTGTGTTTTTGACTTCGACATGCATATTTTTTGCGTCCCATGTCAAGATTTTTAAAACTTTATATTTTTGGAAAGCTGGTTCTTTCACCTTTTCAGAAATGTGGTCCTTTTTCTTAGTTTTTGGCCCATGCTCTTTCTATCATAGTTTTGGCATTTTTTTCTATATGGTGGATATCTTGAGTGTTTTAGGCCCAAGGATCATTTTTCTGACATGGTTTCCTTTGTTTTAGGTTGTACTTTATTTTGTATTAGCTTGTTTTTAGTTTTGATCATTGTAGCTATCATTTTGAAGTATTTATATGTATCACATTGAGATAAAGTGCCACTCTTGCATTTTGGGGGTCATGAACATTATTTTTGAGTCAGTTGTACATGCACTATTTTTATAAAGCACCATGGGGGGGATAGTTTTTATCTATTTTAGGTATTCTCCCTTTGTCAAGTGAGTGTCCCTTCCATGACATTAGCCCCATGCAGTGTCAGTGTGACCGTGTCTTTATAGGTGTCTATACCTCCTTCTCTCTCGTCGTTCTTGGTTTGTCTGCAGGAGACTTTGGCCCATCTTTTCAGTTGCCTATCATCACACCCTGTCTGCATTAAGGGGAGGTTATGTTATTGTTCTAATGCATCCTTGGTTTGATGTTTTGTTACTATGAGCTATGTATTCAGTGGTTGATCCTACATACAAGGCGATTGTAGTGGTTGGCTACCTATGCATTTCGATAAGATGGATCATCTACCATATAGACATGCTCGGTTCGTGCCTTCTTCTTCCATGGAGGTTCTTCAAATTAGCAATTTTTCTTCTTGATGGAAAATTTTGTGGCTTCTTCATGCTTCAATGATTCTTCTACATGATCACTCCTTGTTCCTATTTTAGGGGACATTTCCCTAGTTGGAGGCTTCTTCAGTTCTTCACTAGGTTCTTACCTCTTTTTGGGGGAGGGTTTTTCGCACATGGTTTTCTCTCTTTCCCCATTTTCAGAGGTTGCATTTTGTTGAATTGTTCATGGGTACCTAACATGGCCTCATTGCTGGGACCCATTATGCATTCTCCATTATGCATTTCATCTTAGTTTTGTGAGCTTAAGACATTACCCTAAGTTGCACTTAAGGGGGGGTGTTAGAGTAAATAATTAATTTACTAATTATTTATTCTATTTACTTAAGCTTACTTAGGTAAATGCATTTATTTATTAGTTGTAGTCTAGGAGTTAGTTATAAGTTTTTGACAATATGGGAGTTTGTTCTCTCCTAAGTCATACTTATCCTCTCACATTGTTCGAGGACTTCCCACCTTATGTGGATGTATGCTTAGTTGTCACACTTATCTCCTAGCATCTTCTAGCTTGTTCTAGAAGATTCCATGAGGCCTTTATAAGAGGTCTCTCCCTCATTTCATAACAACATCATAACATCTCACATTACATATTGTAAATACATATTTTCTTGTGTTTGCATTCTTGTTTCTCTCTCTCATGTCCATTTAGAGTTTTTCCCTAGCTCCACGATCTTCTTTCCTTGGCTTCTCTTTGACAGGTTTTCACATGCAGGTGATCTTGGGCATCTTCAGAGTTGGATTTCATCAACTCCAATAGTAGCAAGGGAGGATGATGAAGAAGCCATTGAATCTATACAAAAACAAGGTCTATTAATCCAAAGTCAAAGAAAAATCAATTAATTCAAATCCTAACAATAACATGGAAAAAATCTAGAAACCCTAAAATATAAAAAACATAAAAAAAACTAAATTTATCCCTTATATGCAAAAAAGGGCACACCAAGCACACCTTGAAGGTGCTTTAGGTGTGTCTTATTCCTTGTTAAGCTTTAATATATGAGGGTGCACACTAGCACACCTCATGGGGTGCTTTTGGTGTACACCCTTATATCTTTTTTTAAAATGCATGAGTAAAAGGCATATAAAGCTGTGCAGTTGTGCACCTTTACTTAGGTTTGAGTCCTTAAGAGTTTCTTAATGTTTTTAAGTTTTTATTATTATTCTTTAAAAAAAAAATGTTTTTACAAAATAAAAAGGTGCGCAACTATGCAACTAGATAGGTGTGCAACAATGCACCTTTACTTGGTGTTCTAATGTTTTGTGTTTTTGCATAGGTGTGAAGAGAGCAACGAAGATGTGCACCTCAAGAGGTGTGATTATGTAACATGGAGAGCTTGGAAGAAGAAAAGTGAAGAAAGGGTGAGGGGGTCCTAGGTTTTATAGACTCGGGAGCTAGTGCGCCCCTTGGTGCTGCGCAGTTGCGTAGGTGCACATTACCAAGGGGGAAATACTTTCTTTGGGTGCTTGGTAGGCTAGTACACTTGGTGAGGTGTGCTAGTGCACTATTTTTCTTGGAAAAAAATAACTTAACCTTTGAGATGATGATTTCTGAAATTTGGGTTTTCAAACTGAGACCCAAATCTAACCAAAGACATTATACAAAACCCTAAAATTGATGCAGACCTTGGACTAGGGATCCATAAAGCTAAAAAATAAAGTAGGGGGTACTCATTTCTAGGAAAAATGGGGCATGCATTGTGAAACCACAACAAGTATATTAGCCTAACAAATTAAGTAAACATGTATATTCTTACTTTATTGCTAAACACATCCTTATGGCTCGATATAAATATAGAAAATGGTGGAATTGAACTATATGGTTGAAAACTATGTCTTTCTTTATGTTTTATTTAAAGTCTCATAATATTTATTTTGTGATAGTTTTGTGTGACTTAGGTATGTTGGTTCCTCAAATTTTTGGTTGGAAAACCTATGAGCCTTGCTTGCTCAATGCTAGATAATCCAACATAATTTGGCCAATGACTAGGATTAATGTTTAATGATCGAATCCTCTTCACTCCAGGATTTGCTAACCTAGGTGTGTATCCCTTGCGATAATTGTTTAATATAGCTTATGCAAATTTTACTAATTGATACTCTTGAGATAGCAAGTTATTCAAAAGGAGAAACCAAACCTTATTGATTAATTATAAATTCTTTCAATTGATTACAATCTTTATTGAAATTAATTTATACTAGTTCCTTGTTGTAGTTGGGCACAATAGAGTTAACTTGGTAAAAACTTAAAGATCATCAAACCCTTTAGAGGCAGCGTGCACATATCATCAATCACCAAACATACAACTTTAATACATACCCTAGTTCTTTCTTTTATAACTTTGATCTTGGAAGACCAATTGAATAAAAAACAAAATGCCTGTGAATTTTAATTATCAAAGGAGTGTATTAGATTTTAATCTATCAATGATAATGTAGATCCAAGAAGACAATCTATTAAATGTAGATAAGAGATTATTCTGCACAATTTCTTGGAAAGAAACAAAGTATTTTTATTAACTTCAAAAAGAGTATAATGTAATCATGGATAATTATAGTATCCACTAAAAATACCCACAAGTTGTTTGATTTTGTTTTATGCCTTGATTAATTGTATTCTTCTATAAGTAAAGCTTTATTATATCTTGATATCCTTTTAGGGTCCTAGTACCTCTTCTTATAGAAAGTGAAGAGGTGTGACAAATGCTTTAAACCCTTTCAAAAATTGTCTAATTGAAATTATTTGGATCAAGCATAATATTTAGATTTAAAAAAAAAAAAGGATTTTCATAATCATATTATAGAAGGAGGCCACAAAACATATCCAACATATCATTGACGTAGGCATGATCTCTTAGTTTCTCTCTCCACTCTGCCATTATCTGTTCAATCTTGACCTTGTTTTCTTTTGCTTTGAGCTCATGGCATTCACTTACATAGCTAGCATAATTTTTTCTAAGATCCCATGCAACTACATACATATTGTTAATGATATCAACTTGATCTTCCCCTTTAGGGAAAATATCAGGTTGTGCTATTGTCTTGGGCCCTTGTCCTGTTGGATGCTCTTGAATTGGAAAATCCATCTTCACACCTACAATCAAATTTTTTGTAGCCCTGAAGACTTTATCAGAAAATGCATGCCAAAAAAATTCTTGCAAAATTAATTTGCAATGAGGTCTTCATAAAACAATGGCATTTAATGACCCATTAATTCAAAAATATTGTCGACTACATTCCACACATGTTTGGCTTGTGTATGTACAATATTTTTGTCTTTTCCAATTAAAATTTGTAAAATTTGATATGTACTTCTCAAGATATTTTGACAATGTTCATTTTTCCTTTTCACATGCTTATCTAATTACCTTCTCCAAAACTATAATAGTCATAAATTGATGTAGGAGAATTTTGGGTTGCCTTGTAATCTTGCACTTTTGTTCATTTTTCCTATTGCTGCTAAGTACTTTGTTGGTGTCGAGGATTTAGTGGATGTCAAGTTCTTAGTTGTTTCCAAGTGATTCCTTTGGTTGCCAAGTCCTCCATGGTTGTCAAGCATTGGAGGATGCTGAGTTCATAGTTGATGCTGAGTGACCCTTTGGATGACAAGCTCATGTGGTTGCCGAGTGCTAGTATTTTGTGAAGTCTTTATTTTCCAAGTTATCTATGTTTGGTTCTAGTTTGGTCTGACCTTGCTCACATTTAATTTTGGTATAGGTAGTTAATATCTGATGTGTGCTGACTTGTGGCTGTGCATGAATTTAGTGTAAGGATTTAATTTTGTGATAGGATGACCTATGGATGTACAAGTATTTAAGAAGGTCTAGGATTGAGTTTTAAGTAGAACTTAGAGGATGGTAACAAGCGATATGTGTCTAGTAGTGCAAACTTGAAGTAGGATGGTGAATTTGAAAGTTGTAATTTTTGTATTTGGTCATAACCCAGAAGGCCTTACAATTGGGCATGCATGTGAATTATCTGATGAATCAATAAGCATTTTGTTCCTTCTCTTCTCGGTGATGTTCTTTTATTGTTGTGTTTCCACTATGTTGACTCTTGCAGGGTGGATTGGATAGCTGGGTGTGCCTTTGGTCCTAGTTATTTTCTACCTACACCAAGTGGTATTAGAGCTCAAGGTTTGTCCTTGTGGTGATTGGATCATGTATAAACCTAAGTGAATTTGGTTGTAGGGTTGCAGATCTATGGATTTGACCTATAACTTGCAGAGGGTTATGATCTTGCAGGAACCTAATTTGTAAGATGGTTCAAGGAAAAGGAAATGCTAATAATGCAATATTGGATACATTGAGATAGATTATAGTTAGGTTAGATGTTGTGGAGACAACCTAGAGGAGAGGAGCACATCTTGATGATGTAAGTGATGATGAAGCAATAGCACCAAAACCTAATCTAGAACCTATAGAAGACCAAAATGAAGCAAAGTTGTTGAAAGTGTTGTCTAGGGAAAATTCAAAGCTTGTTGTCGAAGTTGTTCAGGTTATGATGGGAAATTGGACACCAATACCGTGTTGGATTGGATATTTGAAATGGAGAAGTTCTTTGAGTATGAAAATAATCCTGATAATAGGAAGGTGAAGATTGTAGTTACTAGGTTGAAAGGACATGCCTCGCTGTAGTGGAGCATTTGCAAATTGATAGACAAAGGAGAGGAAAGAAGAAGATCATAACTCAGGTAAGCTAGTGAAGAAGGTTAAATTTTTTTTCCTTCCTATTGATTACAAAGTTAGCTTGTTGAGAAAGATGAATGATTTAAGACAAAGAGACATGAGTGTGAAAGAGCATACTGAGGAATTCTATAAATTAGACATTAGATCTAGACATGTGGATGATGATGTTGAGAAAATTGAAAGGTACATAAATAGGTTGAGATCTGGAATTCAAGATGAAATAAGTTTTGTGAAATTGGAAAGTGTGGAGGAAGCATACCAATATAACTTGAAGGCTGAGGAGATCTTGACTAAGAAGCATGAACAAAGACAAAGAGGCAGACATGGTTGACTCCAGAGAGGTAGAGGTAGATCTTATGGAGGAGATGGAAAATCTGACAATTTTGCACAAGAAAAGGGCAAATCTAAATGGAAGAATGATGAAAAAGAAAAGACTGAATGGAAAGGTGGTGATTCTTACCAAGGAGGTACTAGTTCTTATTGAGGAAGAGGTAATTCTTATTCTAGAGGTAGTTTTCATGGTAATTGTTTTAGATGTGGTAAAGAAGGGCCTAGATGCTTTGAATGTAGATCATCTAAAAGTAGGCAAGGTAACATAAATGTTGCAATTCAAGGAGATGGTGAGGGTTCACCAAGTGGACCTAAGGTTGGAGGAAATATGATGGTAAGAAGAACCCTATTAATAAGGGAAGTGATGAGGAACCTATCCTTAGAAGTCTTTTCAAGATAAGATGTAAGATGGCTGAAAAATGTTGCAAGGTAATCATTAGCAATGGAAGTTCTACAAACTTGGCATTAGAAGAGCTAGTTACAAAGTTGGTTTGCCAAAGATAAAGCATCCTAAACCCTATCATTTTTGATGGATCAAAGATGAGCATAAGATATTGGTAAGTGAGCAATGTATTGTGAAGTTCAAGATTGGACATTACTTTGATGAAGTGTTGTGTGATATTATGCCTATGATTGTTGTCATATTTTGTTGGGTAGACCTTGTCAATATGATAGATATGTTGTACATGATGGAAGATTGAATCAATATACTCTTTGGGTAAATGGGAAGAAGCAAATATTGTTGCTTTTGATTGAAAGTCTAGATGAGGTTAGTTGTACTGCAATAAAAGTTTGCATGGTTAATGGAAAGCAATTTGAAAAGGAAGTTAAAAAGAATCAAGTTTGTTTTGCTATAATTCCAAAAAAATTGAGTTGTGTCAATAGTAACTGAGTACCAGAAAATAGTGTTAACTGAGTGCCATTCAGTGGTGATTGAGTGATAGATGATAGTATTTACCAAGTACCAAGAGAAATTACATAATTAATGAATGAGTATAAAGAGATTGTTGCTAAGCATATTCTTGATGATTTACCACCAGTAAGGAGTATAAGTCATTGTATGGATATGATTATTGGAGCTAGTTTACCAAAAAAACCACCATATATATTGACACCTACATAGAATGAAGAACTTAATAAACAACTGCATGAATTGTTGGAGAAAGGTTTGATTAGAGAAAGCTTGAGTCCATGTGTTGTACCTACTATATTAGCACCTAAGAAGAATGGGGAATGGAGAATGTGTATTGATTCCAGAGCTATTAAAAGGATCATAGTGAAATATAGATTTCCTATGCTGAGGATGGATGACATCATAGATTTTTTGAGTAGAGAAAAGTATTTTACCAAGATTGATTTGAAGAGTGGCTATCATCAGATCAAAATTAGAGAAGGTGATGAATGAAAGACAACTTTCAAGACAAAATATAGTTTGTATGAATGGTTGGTTATGCCTTTTGGTTTGACTAATGCACCTAGTACTTTCATGAGATTGATGAATGAAGTTCTGAAAAGATTCTTAGGTAAGTTTGTGATTGTTTATTTGGATGACATTTTGATATTCAATAGGACTAAGGAAGAACATCTTGAGCATGTTAGACAAGTATAGCAAAGATTTAAGGAGGAGAAGTTGATGATTAATTTGAAGAAGTGTTCTTTTATGCAAGAAGAGATTGTGTATTTGGGATTTGTGATTTTAGTTGATGGTTTAAAGATAGATCCTAAGAAGGTAAAAGAAATTTTGGAATGGCTTACACCTAAGAATGTGGGTGAGGTAAGATCATTTCATGGTTTGGCTATTTTTTATAGAAAGTTTATAAGGAATGTTAGTGTTGTTTGTAATGTTATGATTGAAACAATGAGAGGAGATAAAAAGGAATTCAAATGAGAGTTTTGAGACTTTGAAAGAAAAAGTTGCTGAGTTGCCTGTATTGGCTTTTCCTAATTTCAATAAGGTATTTCAAGTTAATGTAATGTAAGTGGTAATGCAATAGGAGTGGTAATGAGTCAAGAAGGTAAACCTATTGCTTTCTTGAGTGAAAAGTTGAGTGATGCTAAAAGGAAGTATTTTGTGTATGATAAAGAGTTTTATGCTATTGTTCAAACCTTGAAGAAGTGGAGACATTATTTGATTCCTAAGGAGTTTGTGTTGTATACTGATCATAAAGCTTTATAGTACTTGGGAAGTCAACATATATTGAATCAAAGATATATGAAGTGTGTTGAGTACTTGAAAAGTTTCACATTTGTGATCAAACATAAGAGTGGAGTTACTAATAGAGTTGCTAATGCATTGAGCAGAAGATTCTCTTTATTGATTGAGATGAAGATTGAAGTACTTGGTTTTGATGAAATGAAAGAGTTGTATGATACTGACCCTAATTTTTCTAAAGTGTGGAGAGAGTAAAGAGCACCAAATCTAACATATCACATAAGTAAGTATGATGAATATTTCATTCAAGAAGATATGTTGTTTAAAGGTATTCAGTTGTGTATCCCTCAAAGTTATATGAGAGTTAATTTGATTAAGGAAAAGCATAGTGGTGGATTGGCTGGGTATTCTGGAATTGATAAGACATTGAGTTTTCTGAAAGAGAAACATTATTGGCCAAAAATGTATAAGGATGTTCAAAAATTTGTGAAGAGTTGTCGAGTTTGTCAAGTTGCAAAAGGAGTAAGTCAAAATACTGGTTTTTATACACCTATTGTTTTTCCTGAGAAACCTTGGAGTGACATCAATATGGATTTTGTTCTTGGGTTGCCTAAAACAATGAAGGGGTATGATTCTATATTTTTTGTGGTGGATAGATTTTCTAAAATGGTTCATTTAATACCATGTAAGAAGACATCAGATGCTGAGCATGTTGCTAAAATTTTCTTTAAAGAGATTGTTAGATTGCATGGAATACCAAGAAGTATTATTTCTGATAGAGATAGTAAGTTTGTTGGTTATTTTTGGAAGACTTTGTGGAAGAAGATGGGTACTGAGTTGAAGTTTAGTTCTACATTCCATCCACAAACAGATGGATAGATAGAGGTTGTGAATAGAGGCTTGGGTAATTTATTGAGATGTTTAGTTGGAGACAAGCCCAGTAATTGGGAGATGGTATTGACAGAAGCTAAATTTTCATATTATATTTCTATGAATGAGAGTATAGGGAAGACACCTTTTAAGATTATTATTGGAATATAGCCTAGAGGAGTATTAGATTTAAGGGATGTTGTTGGTGAAGAAAAGAGAAGTGTTGTACGAGAATCATTTGCTAATTTTATGAAGTCTTTGCATAAGGAAGTGAAGTTGAGATTGGAACAAAGTAATCAAAAGTATAAAGAGAATTCTGATAAGTCTAGAAGACATCATAATTTTCAAGTTGGTGATGAGGTGATGGTTCACTTGAAGAAAGGAAGATTTCCTATTGGAACATATAGTAAGCTAAAGATGAAGAAATTTGGACCTTGTAAGATTTTGAAGAAGTTTGACAGTTGTAATGATTATGAAGTTGAGTTACTTGATGACATGGATATATCTCCTATATTCAATGTTTCTGGTTTATATAAGTACCATGAGTCAGATGATGAAGTTGTTGTATTAGAAGATTATCCTAAGAAGCAGATTGAAGAAGTTGAATAGATATTGGATCAGAGAGTTGGTAAGAGCACAAGAGGAAAAGATTACTATGAGTATCTAGTGAAGTGGAAGAATATACCAATTGAAGATGCTACATGGATTTCTCAATCAGAGTTGTATTTAGCTCAGGTTGTGACACTTGCATGATTCAGGAGAATCATTTCTTCCAACCTTGGTTGTCTAATGCATGAACATCCTGGTTGCCTTGTAATCTTGTGCTTTTGTTCATTTTTCCTATTGCTATTGAGTACTTGGTGCCAAGCATTTAGTGAATGTCGAGTTCTTAGCTGATTGATTCCTTTGGTTGTTGATTCCTTCATGGTTGCTAAGTGTTGGAAGATGTTGAGTTCGTAGTTGATGTCGAGTGACTCTTTGGATGTTGAGCTCGTGTGGTTGCTGAGTGATAGTATTTTGTGAAGTCTTTGTTTGCCAATTTATTTGTGTCTAGTTCAAATTTGGGCCAACCTTGCTCACATTTAATTTTGGTATAGGTAGTTAATATTTGATGTGAGCTAACTTATGGACATACATGAATTTAGTGTAAGGATTACTTTTGTGATAGGCTGACCTATGGCCACACAAGTATTTAAGGAAGTCTAGGATTGAGTTTTAAGTAGAACTTAGAGGATGGTAATAACCGATATGTATCTGGAAGTGTGAACTTGAAGTAGGATTGTGAATTTGCAAGTTGTAATTTTTTTATTAGGCCGTAACCCAAAAGGCCTTACAACTAGGCATGTATGTGGATTATCTAATGAATCAATAAGCATTTTGTTCATTCTCTCCTTGGTGTTGTTCTCTTGTTGTTTTGTTTTCACTATGTTGACTCTTGCAAGGTTGATTGGATAGCTGGGTGTGCCTTTGGCCCTTGTTATTTTCTTCCTTCCTACACCATAAATGCAATGAAAAATCCCTTTTTTCCATTTTAAGGCACATTAAAAATATCAATTGTGATTTGGTAAAAAAAACATCAATTCACAATACACCCTTTGTATGCTCCTTGAAACCTTGAAAATCACCAATTTGCAAGGTCCTTTCAATACCCCTTGAAAAGTTCCAAAAACTTGCCATTTCACATCATTCCTTATGATTCTAATGAGAAATCATGACTTCAAATTGCCCATGTGAAGCTCCCTCCAAAATAACAAACACATGCATTTTTGGATTATATCTTGTTCATACTGAGTGATCTGGCAAAATTTCTCCATTTCACACTACCTTCCACATCATACCTATGAATTTATAATTAATAATTTTTTCACAAAACCCATACACATATCCTTCTGAAATAGTAAAAATGAAGCTTTAGTATTAAATTTCACCATAAAATTGAGGGTTCTACCAGGGTAGTTGGCCAAACTAGGATGTATGTTAGAGGTTTTGAGTTTTATTTTATGATGTTTTATTTGATTTGGATGTTGAAATTTACTTTATGATTTGGATTGAGATTTATGTTTCATGAGTTTTATGCTATTGGGCATTTCTATAGACTTGGGTTTGAGAACCATTGCATTTCGAGTTGCCTATCATAAAACCAAATTTGATCTTTATTAGTTTTGTGGAATGGGACACAATTTTTCTTTATGAATTTAGGAGAGGTTGTCTAAGAACATGTAATGAGAATGACTTACAATACAGGTTTGTGACCTGAAGTGGTTAGTACTAGGGTAACCTATCATAAGTTGTGCAA
Source organism: Cupressus sempervirens (assembly GCA_028749045.1). Classification (NCBI taxonomy): domain Eukaryota; kingdom Viridiplantae; phylum Streptophyta; class Pinopsida; order Cupressales; family Cupressaceae; genus Cupressus; species Cupressus sempervirens. The sequence goes on from CM053793.1 coordinate 366,262,168, forward strand.
CAAGTGATAACATAGTAATTAAAATATTGTCTTGCCTATGCCTTGAGTGCTTGTATATGATAAGGATGAAAAATGGATGATCCTAGTGAGAGGTATGAATAGTTTATCATCTTTATAATAGGGTATTTTGGTTCTACATATGTTACATTAATGGTCCAGGGCCCAAAGTGACCTATCTTAGATAACTCAACACTTGAGGGTCTAGGGTCTAGTGAGATGCTAGTCTAGGGTAACTCAAGTGGTTTGACCATGTGATAACACTCCCTAGTATATAGCCTAAGTCTCCTCCATAGATTTTTGTATTTTCCTCTGGTGGTATTTTTATTATCAAATGCTTTTTATTTTTGGTGAATTATTTTCATTGATGATAGTTGTTTATTTGTTGGTTATTGTGCTTTTAACATTTGACATTTGGTTTGGAAATGATTATTCTTTTAGTGTTGTATATCTTTAGGTTCAATACTTATTTTTTAAATAGTACTAGATATTGATTTTGGTATGTGATGTTGGGATTAGTTGATTATGTTTCCTTGCGTAGGTTTGATTAATGATTTAATCTTTTGTGTGTGGATCATTCATTATCTTCCATGCATGGTGGGAGTGGTGCCTAATGAGGTACCCACAAGGTTGGGGGGTAGTGACTTCTTACCATTGGGATCCCCCTAGATTGGCAGCTATTGGATGTTCTTTGATGTAGTTGTAGCTTTATCATTTTTTTTCTTGTCATGGAGACTTATATTAATTTGATGTATATACATATTTTGTATCTTGAGATCCTACAAGATATTGTATCGTATATTGATGTACTTGTATTTATTATTGTATACCCTATGACATGTTTAGTGGATAATATTATCTGAATGTACTTTATCATATCAGTTGTACTTATGAGATTATATTTTAAAATTATTCATTTATCATTGTTGAAATTGTACTTAAGACTTAAACTTATTAATAAAACTTTCTTAAATGTATCTCAATGTGAAGGAACCCTTGAGGAATGAAATTTGTATTTGTATTGTATAGGTGTAATAAATGTGTAAGTGTATATTTCTTCTCCATTGTTACTGTGATGTTACTTAAACTTAAAAAAGGATTGTTCACATCACTTTATAACATATTAAGTTAATTTATATTCCATTCCCAAGTGCGATGTTACATCTAGTATTAGAGCTAGAGATATTGTGTCTCATTGATGAAACAATTAGTTAAAACTCACAACAAGATTAAATAAAAATATTTATCAACAAAAAACTTTAACAACATTATTTGGAAAATAAATTTGAAAAAAGTAGAACTTGTGATCATGAAACTTGGAAACTTGTATTATTTATGTCCCATACTCTTGCTTTATGTCTACGTGTTATACCCTTATGTTTTCTGATAGATTCTGAGATGTCATTCTAGTATTTGGGTGTTACAGGAGATTGGGTTTCTAGGCCTAGATCTTCTCTAGTAATTTTTAAAGAGATGAATGTTGGATCAATATAGTTTTCATTTTATTCTTAAACTAGAATCATATTGCTTATAGTGATTGAAAGTGTATACTTAGTCAACTTGTTTGTATTAGTTTCTTGAATGACCCTTTTGTATGACATTGTGGATAGAACATGTTGACCTTTAGTTACACTACTCATAGTAGTTGGCTTCTAGGGGTTAACCTAATTCTAGGGGGTGGATGAAGTGCCACCTGTAGTTTTCTTTTTTATTTTGATTGCCAAACTCTTTAGGCATAGTTTCTTGCATGTGTTAGTTTTAGAGATATTTGATTTACAACAATATGACATTATTTCATGACATGATTATATATTTGTATTGATTTTATAGTTGATTCATTTAATGTGATATTTGATGACACTTCAATGATTCTTAGTAATAAAATACATTTATTTTCATAATAATGAGTTGTTATATTGGATTTGGATGCTATTTATACTCATGATTTATTATGGTACTTATTCCATACTTGCATATGTATGATATGTGTGTCTATTTTTTGTTTTTGTTTGATGTACCTGATATGGTTAAGGAAAGGAGTCATAGTTACTTGCTAGTCACGATCTACATGATGCACCACTTGTTTCCATTCCCTATTTGGTTTAGATATGTACATGTTCATCTGGTATGTAGGTTATAGGTATTGTACACTGACTTCTCTAAATTGCCAGGATGAGTGTGCCTTATTACAAGAACTCAACGGTAAGAATGGGGATATGATGATCAAATCCAATCCTATCCATAGCCTAAATACTTGTCCTGAGAAGGAGGAGTTGTTTTGAAAGACTACCCTTTGATATCCGCGAGTTGTATTTGCATGTGTAGTTTGACTTTGGTTTCTAGTTAGTTTTTCTCATGTTATTTCTATATGATTTTGCTTGTGATTCACCAAGTAAATGGTTTAATTATGAGGCTTCGATTAATCTTATAATATTAAAATTATTGTATATTACTTGATTTTAAAAGAAAAATATTAAAATATGAGGATATTTAATTAACTGGAAATTATTTATGTACTTTAATTTAAAACTCTAATTTGAAAAATTGGACAAAGAGATTTGAAATATTAAAAGATTTGATATTTTTTTATCATAATTATTTATTTAATAAGGAATAAATTAGAGTTGCATTTAAATATTGGGCTTTATTTATAGTTATTAATTCAAATAATAAATTACTATTTAAAAAGTTTTTACACTAATTAATAAAGTGGAGAAAAAAGGAGAATATTTTGATTTCAAAAGGCTTTAAGTGTGCATGAAAATATTAAATAATTAAAATATCTATGTTTTAATAAAGTAAATGACTTTTAGAAAATTAGGGAATAAAAATCATAGTTAGGATTATGACTCTTTATTAGAGGGTTTGTAGTTCATTTTCTCTCACACAAGTTTTAGAAGAGAAAATTTGGAATTAAAGCAAAAGAATTGTTGAAAGTTTTACAAGGTTTAGAGATTTGCATCTATTCATATATTGTCTTAGATTTCAACTATTTTTTGGAAGTAGGGTTTGAAAATCTATTATAAAATTCTAGTTGAAAAATCTATCTACTTTGTTTCTTCTAGGTGCTTGCAAAATAATTATTTATTTATTATATTAATTTTTGGATGAAGAACTATACTGTAGATATTGGGAAAGAAAACTTGTTGATTAGAAAAACTTGATTGAGAAAACCTATAGAAAATCTAAAAATTTATTATGATTGTATTGTTAGTGTAGTTTTTTATTTTTCCTATTTTGCTAGGTTTTTCCTACACTTTTAATAATCTCGCTTAGGTTAATAAAGCATGTCTTATTAGGTGAATGGTTGTGAGGTGTCACCTTCCTACATGTGAGCATCCATTAGCTATCTTGGGAAGATACTTTGCTATCTTTAGTCCGATAGATGGTTGCTCCTCATTGGTTGGTGTTGCCACCTCCTCCCTCTTCCTAGCCTATATAAGCATGCTACCTGGCTTGTATTTGCATCTCTTGTTTTTGCATCCTTGTAATGCTATTTTGCTTCTAGCATTTGCATTACTCTCTTGGAGACTAACTCTGTGTTGCTATTTTGATTTTGTATCATTTGCATTCATAGTTTAGATATTTACTCTTTGCACTAGTTTTCTGGGTTGTTAATGTTTTCAGATTCTAACATGGTATCAGAGCTTTTCTATGTGCAAGAGTAGATTTTAGTTTCCTTTTTTGAGAGATTCGGGGGGGGGGCTAATAAATTTTATTGTAGTTTTTGAAAAATGAAGTATGCTCTTCTCTTGCATCTTTGGATGATCTTGAGAATCAGAAAAGTTTTGACAAAAATGATTTTTCTCTGGGGTTTCAATCTCAAATCTAACAAACAACTTGCATATTTGGAGTTTTCAATTAGTATTGCAGGTTCCAGCATGCCATTAATGGACTTAGGAAGCTGATCCAGCATTTTCATGTCATATTTTGGTTGCTGGGGTCGTTTCTTGATTTTTGGAGCCATTTTTTACTATTAAAGGCATCTGATTTACACTACAGCAACATCTTTTGTACATCAGCAAGGAAAACGCTTTTTGGGTTTTGTTCACAGCCCCGAAAAACCATCTGGGTATCTTTTAGATTTTGCATGCAAGCTGTATATTTTGCAGAATCAAGCATGAAAGGCTACAACCATACCCCTCTCCGTTGGCAGTCGCAGATTTGAATGTAGTTTTCAAATGTCTCGTTCTTGCTCATAAAGACTCCGATTTTGATGATTCTTATTATGAACTTGGCTATTTTTTTGTGCTCTATCCACTAGTGGAGTTGGTTTTTGATTTTCATGCATGAATTCTTGAGAAATTGTAGATTCTCAGCCGTGACTGTGCACAGTTCTCATTTTGGAAACTTCAAAGGATCATAACTTTCTCATACGACCTCGTATCGAGGCGATTCTTTTTTTGAAAGTGCATGATTTTTCAAGTAGATTGTAGTGGTGCCATTTGTTTCCTTGATTATTGTGCCCAAGTTTCACTTTTAGCATATGCTTTTCATGAGGGTTTCAATTTTAGCATAAAGTGCCAAATCATATTTCTTTGGGGGGGGGTTCTTTGATTGAGTAAAAAGGGGGGGCATTGTCGTGGCTGGGTTCTCTTCTTTTTAGCATTTCTTCATCATGGATTAAACAAATATGCCCATCCTAACTCCATACAATTACTTTGAGTGGAAATCATGCATGAAAATTCACTTAAGGAAAGATGGATTAAATAGGATAACTATGGGACTTGAAATTGAACCTGCTAAAGATGAAGACAAGCCTAAGTGGTTTAACAAATGTGATGAGGCATATGAAACATTGTGCTTGTCTGTTTCTCCTGACTTGCTATTTCACATTGAGTCTTTGGATACACCAAATGAAGTATGGACAAAGCTAGAAACATTATTTGGCACACAAGATTCAATGAGGGGTCATATGTTGGAAAATGAATTAATTAGTTTGAGTCCAGGCAATTTCAACACAATTCAAGATTTCTTCACCAAATTGAAATCACTAAGGCTGCAGTTAAAACAATGTGGAATTGAAAAGAAAGATGAACAATTGATTCTCAGTATTCTCTCTAAGCTAAGTTTAGAATATTCTGTGTTTGTCTCTACCTTCTATGCTACTAAGGGTGCACTTGGTACTCAATTCACCATGCCATCTCTAGATGATTTTGCTGTCAATCTCACTCGAGAACAGGACAAGCTAATCCAGATGGGAACTCTTAAGTCCTCTAAGTCACATGCCTTAGCAACCAACCAAGGCACAAAAGAACAAAAAGGACAAAGTAGTAACAACAATAGTAAGGATGAGAAACAAAATAATTGTGAGGAAAAGAAGGATCAGATACCAATTGCTTCAAAAGCAACTATTGATAACTCATCCTCTAAGGGCGATAAGCCTAAGAAAGAAAAGGTTAAATGTGCCTATTGTAAAAGACCCGGTCATGATGAACATAAATTTTTGAAGAAACAAATTGATCACTTGACATACATTCTTGAGAAGAATAATATTATTCCTGAGTCTATCAAACAAAGTTCTAATGAAGAGTCTAACAAGGCAAAATAAAAACAAGAAGGGGAAAAGAAAGGGCAAAGCTCTTGTTACAGTTGCTTCCTTACCATCCACTTGGGTTCTTGATTTGGGTGCTTCACACCACATGGCTTCATCTAAGGAAGAACTTGCATCCTTGGAGCCATGTACTATGCCTTCTATTTTGATGGGTGATGACACTCCTATTGAGGTGTGTGGGAGAGGGTCTGTTGATGTGGGGGATGGTACATTCCATGATGTTCTTTGTGTACCCTCATTATCAACTAATCTCCTATCAATATACCAAATCACTCACACAAGTTTAGGCAAGTGGGTTGAGTTCACTCCTGATTTAGTGGAGATACGTGAGTTGCATAGTGATTTTGTAGTTGTAGTTGGGAGAGTAGATCATCAGTCACGACTCTATCTATTTTCTCACTTTGTTCCTGATCCTCCTTCATCTATTTTGCTCACTCACTCTAATGATGTGATTAAATTATGGCATGAGCAGTTTGGCCATCTTAACTTTTGTTATTTGCATCAGCTCAACTAGCAAAGCATGGTCATAGGGTTGCCTTCGGTTCAATTCTCAGGAGGTGTTTGCCAAGGTTGCATTCTTGGTAAGCATCCTAAGGAAAAGTTTGAAAAAAGTAAGGCATGGAGAGCTTCATAGATACTAGAGTTAGTTCACAGTGATTTGGCTGGTCCATTTCAACATCCTTCTTTTAGCAGGGCCCGATATGTCCTCACATTCATTGATGACCTTTCTCGATATACATGGGTGTACTTTCTCAAATAGAAGTCAGAGGTATTTGATCATTTTCAAGACTTCAAAATTTTTGTAGAAAAGAAATCTGGGAAAGCCATCAAGGTTTTGCACACAGACAATGGTGGTGAGTATGTTAACCATCGGTTTGAAAGATTTTGCACTTCAAAGGGGATTGATTTACAATATTTAGTTCCATAAAATCCTCAGCAAAATGGTGTTGCAGAATGGAAGAATAGATCCTTGAAGGAAACAACAAACTGTATGATTCACTCTAGATCTCTTGCACCATAGTATTGGGCAGAAGCCATTAACTGTGCTTGTTATATCTAGAACCATGTTCCTCACCAAGCCTTGAAGGGAGTTACTCCATTTGAAGCTTGGAGCGGTTGGAAACCATCAGTTAAGCACTTTCAAGTTTTTGGCTCCCCTGCATGGGCCCACATTCCTACAGAGAAACGTAAGGCCTTAGATTCGCTAAGCAGACCTTGCATATTTGTAGGTTATCCTGATGGTGTGAAGGGTTATCGGTTGCTCCACCCTACTACACATGAGTTATTTATTGAGAGGAGTGTTCAGTTTGAGGAGGGATCTTCAAGCTCACTTTCTATCACTTCTCCAACTCCTTCTACCGTGACATTAGAGTCACTTGGAATACATGACAGATCTTCTGATGAGTCAGATTCACTTGAACAATCTTCTACCTCTACTTCTGATGCATAAAGTGATTCAGAGAACTCACCTCCTTCCTCTCCTAGTCATCATTCAGAGGTTAATGATTCCCCTCCAGATTCTCCATCTTCTTGCCCACTTTGGGCTAGACAAACCTTGCAGTCTGCAGGTGATTGGGTTGGGGATCCATCAGACACCAGGCGAACTCATTCACAATTCCAGGATGCTCCACATGTCTTCATTGCTACTGCCACAGATCCATAGTCCTTTCATGAGGCTTCTGGTATTTTTGAGTGGGATACAACTATGCAGGAAGAGTATAGTTCCTTGATGAGGAACCACACTTGGGATCTTGTCCCTCTTCCTAAAGGAAGAAAACTTGTTTGATGTAAGTGGATCTATGGGACAAAATTTGCAGCAGATGGGTCAGTTGACAAACACAAGGCTCACTTGGTTGCCAAAGGATTCTCCTAGGTTCCTGGGATTGACTACTCTGAGACTTTTGTGCTAGTTGCTCGAATGAATTCCATTCGAATTGTTCTTTCCATTACTGCAGCTAATCGTTGGGAAGTACATCAGATGGATGTGAAGAGTGCTTTTCTTCATGGTGACCTTCATGAGGAGATCTACATGGAGCAACCACAGGGCTTCCTTCAGGATTCTTCACTTGTGTGTCGTCTTCAAAAGTCTCTCTATGGCCTGAAATAGGCTCCTCGGGTCTAGTATGCCAAGATGGACTCCTTCCTTCTATCAGTTGGGTTCATTCAGTGCCATTCTAATCCTAATGTCTACATTTTGCAAAAGGGTGATTCACTTCTATTTTTGGTTTTGTATGTTGATGACTTGCTGATCATAAGAAGTTCTTCACCCACCATTAAGGCTGTCAAAGTGGCCCTTCAGGACAGTTTTTTGATGACTGACTTGGGCTTGTTGCATTACTTTCTTGGGATTGAGATCCTTCAGTCTCCTTCTAGGATCACCATCACACAATCCAAGTATGCTCTAGATTTACTCTCGAGGTTTCATATGGTTGACTGTAAGCCTGCTCCGACTCCCTTCCTTTCTGGAGTCAAACTTGAGGCTCAATGTTCTTCTCCACTTGTTGATGATACTTTGTACTGCCAACTTGTTGGGAGTCTCATTTATTCAACTCATAGGAGACCTAACATCTCCTATGCTGTAGGCATGGTCTCTCGATTCATGTAGGAGCCCCATGAGTTACACTGGAAAGCAGCCAAGCGAATCCTTCACTACATTCAGGGTTCTCATAGTTGTGGGATTGACTACACAACAGGTATTGAGCTTGATTTGGTGGGCTACACAAATTCAGATTGGGCAGGTGATTCTAAGGATTGCAAGTCTACTTCAGGGTCTAGCTTCTCACTTGGGTAAGGTCTTGTTTGTTGGTCGAGCAAATAGCAGTCTGCTATTGCTTTGTCTTCTACTAAGGCTGAGTATCGGGGGGTTGTAAATGCTGCCACTAAGGCCATTTGGCTTCAAAATCTTCTCACTGAGTTTGGTATCTAGATCAGACGACCACCAGTCATATTTTGTGACAACCAGAGTGCCATTTAGATCTCACGGAATCCAGTTCATCATCAACGGACCAAACACATAGAGGTCCACATGCACTACATCCAGGAGCTTATCCATGGTCATGTCATTGACCTTTGCTATTGTCTGACTTCCAAGCAAGTTGCTGATATCTTCACCAAACCCTTCACTGAGAGCAAGTTCCTTCATTTGCGAGCTTTGCTGGGGGTGTAGGATGCTTCATCTTTTGGGGGGGCCTCTTCCTCTCACTCGGAGTTCTAACTTTTTTTGTGTGGGGGGGTCTCTTTTCTCTCTCTTTTGGGAAATCTTATGTACATGGTAACCTCATCAGGCTTGACTTCCCAAGACCCATTTCTACATCCACCTAAGCTTCGCTTATGGAGGGGTGTTAGTGTAGTTTTTTATTTTTCCTATTTTGCTAGGTTTTTCCTACACTTTTAATAATCTCGTTTAGGTTAATAAAGCATGTCTTATTAGGTGAATGGTTGTGAGATGTCACCTTCCTACATGTGAGCATCCATTAGCTATCTTGGGAAGATACTTTGCTATCTTTAGTCCGATAGATGGTTGCTCCTCATTGGTTGGTGTTGCCACCTCCTCCCTCTTCCTAGCCTATATAAGCATGCTACCTGGCTTGTATTTGCATCTCTTGTTTTTGATCCTTGTAATGCTATTTTGCTTCTATCATTTGCATTAATCTCTTGGAGACTAACTCTGTGTTGCTATTTTGATTTTGTATCATTTGCATTCATAGTTTAGATATTTACTCTTTGCACTAGTTTTCTAGGTTGTTAATCTTTTCAGATTCTAACATGTATTCTTTTAAAAATCTTTTTAAATATTGAAAAATTCAACTATTGAAGATTGAAGGAAAACAACAAATTAAATCAGCTACAGTTTCAACTTTAAATTTTTCCTATAGAGCTATATAATTATCATGAATTTTCTAAATAAAGAAAAATATTTTTGTTCTATCTAAGATTAATCTGGTTGCAAAATTTGTTAGAAAAATAAAAGAATAATTGAGAAAAGTATGTTGTAACTAAACATATGCATAAATATGGAAACAAATATATTGAAGATATAAGACCATGCATATAATGCTTGCATGTTTTAAGAGATCATAGACATGTGAAAATAATAACTGCATGCTTATTGTTATTCATAAAATATATAATTTAATTTTTACATTTTAATTAAAAAATCATTATTATTATTTATTTATTTCAAAAACTAAAAAATAAATTTATTATTATTATTGTTATTTATTTATTTTGATTTTTTTTTTAATAAGTAGGTTAAAAAATAATAAAAATAATATTTCTTTTAATGCAAGGTTATTAAACTAATGCTTAGAGATAATTATGATCTAGTTATATTTAAGAGAAGTTACAGTGGAGTTCACTATATAGTTTTTTTTGTTTACAGATAAAAGGCCCTAAGGCCCAATTTTAGTGCAAAATTTTGAATTATCCATGGAGTAATATTGATTTCTTTATCTCACTTGATTTTGGCTTTTTCAAAGTACCTGCAAATTAATTTTGCTAAGATCAAATTGTTAGTTTGATATGTTAAGAAAATAATTAAATAAATGCTTTATATATGTATCTTATATTTCATAGATGTTGTGTTAAGAGTTTTTAAATAAGGTTGATTTAACTATGGCTATTTAATGTTGCTAAAAATTTGACCATTTTAATCATATTGGTGGGCCCAACAAATTTTTAGGACTTATTTACAATAGACAAGATAAAAAAGATCTATTTTGAAGCAGAATCAGATTCAAAAAGCTCATCGAATGGATGAGTAGGCTTGATATATTATAGGTTGATATTCTCATTATCTTCCCATAACCCTAACTAATCTTCTTGCATAAAATTTTCTATCCAATCAATACCAGGTGAAAATCTGACATGGAGGAAATACATAAGAAAATCAATGTTTCTTCTGATAACTAATTTCCATTTGTTCAACCTTCTTTGATCTTTAGTGAATACTATAGGGAATAATGGAATGCTATTTCTTCTCAATATATTAATATCATAATTTTGAGGTCTAGGAATCATACATTCTTTGTTTATGTTGATTAAATATTTCTTTAGATCTCCTAAATACATACTTAAAAATAATCTTCTACAAAGGAGATCAATGTCATTTTTTCTGCTTCAATTGTGTGTACCATGGCTACAAATAGAGAAGTAATATTTGAAGGAACTTTGTATTTATTTGTATTAAAGATAAATTATTTTCTCATAATGTGATATATACCACCCTTGTTACTAAAAAGTGAGTAGATAGTAACATGTCCTTGACAATGGTTCTCATAACTGATCTATCAAAAGCTAATTTATTCAAAGGCCCTAAGAATTTTATAATTGTTTTCATAGTTATTCTATTATCTTAATGGGTGTGCTTAAAACTAAGGGCTCCTTCTTTATATAGGAGGTTGAAAAGAAGACTAAACATATAGAAGCTGAAGGGGAATCACATGAGACTAAAGAGACTATACCAATGTTTAGGATTAAGATTAGGAACAATCATCATATAAATTAATAGGAAACATTTAAAAAGATAAACTAAATCCTCTTTTGAGGAGAAAAAGAAAAGAAATAAGAAGGGGACAAAAAAAAAGTCGAGAAACCCAATTAGAGGAGGAGAAGATAAAGGAAGAGAAAGAAGAAGAAGAAAAAGAGATTATTTCTAGCAACATTGTAATTTTTGGGCTCTTTTCTTGTTTACCAAAAGTAACTCGAACAAATAATGTCCCCAAGAATACTCTATCCCAAAGAGGCCCCAAAAATAGGAAAAAATGAGGAAACTAGAGACTAGGGAGACTAGGGAGACTGGAGAGAGCTAAATGAGGATAGGCTAATGACTAACATAGGCTAAAAAAGGGGAAGTTTGACAAACTGATACATAAAGGCTAGTTACCAATTGTCAGAGCTAAAAGGGAACCAAAATTGCAGAGGGCAAAAAGGGAAAATAACTAATAAAAAAGAAAAACCAGATGAGTCAAGGAAAGAGAAAAAACTAGCTTAAAACAAAAACAAAACATAAAGAATTAAAAGAAAAAAAACACACTTAGTAATCAGGGAGAAGCATGAGATCAAAAAAAGGATAAGCACAAGGAAAGGAAAAATGAGGGATGGGAGGCTTTTAAGGGAAAAGCCAAAAATAATTAATGAAATAACATGAAAGAAAAAAAATAAAACCTCAAGTCAATTGGTTAAAAGATACTAATATTACACATAGTTAGCACTTTAGCTAGATTGTCTATACCTAAAACAAGTAGTTTTCTTTTGCTCAGATTTAAGATTGAGATAGGTATTTGATTAACTAGAATTAATCATGTCTACAACAATTATTTTATTAGTGATTGTTAACTAAATTATAGTGCTAATTAAGGAAATAGTTAGTAAATTGAATTTCTTAATTGATTTTATGTAGATTACAATTATGGTTGTGCATGAAAAGCTTGAGATCTAATAAATTTTAACTATGGACTAAATGAAATAATAAGAAAATCAAACTAGCTTCATATCATATTTGAGATTCGAATGAAGAAATAGAATACATCAAATTATAAGTTTATTTACCATAACCATAATTCAACTAAGACTAAAATATTGAACTAAGATTTGATGTTTCAGAAAGATATCCATTAATATACATGAGAAGAAAAAAACCTAAATTTGAGATGGAAAAGAAAGATACAATGCTTATTATGGAAAACTGTGAAAGATTTTTAACAAATCCAATATTAGAACTAAACGAATATGAAAAAATAGATACTATAAATGATATTATGAGAAAACTAAACTTTCATATGTATGGTTTGAAGATTGTCTTTAAACTGTATATAATTAAAGAGTTTTACGATAGTTAATCAAAACAAAAAACCAAATATTCAAAAGTTTATACAAGATTATACCAAGGATCACAATTAATAACCCTAAAGAATAACCTAAATAAAGAGTATAATACTAAGTCAACACCAAGATCCTTTTACATTTTTCATATCGATGGATAACTATGGCCTTCCAAATCTAGTGGAGGAGGTTGCATTCCATGTCCTCCAAAAGTAGTTTTAATTTTTTTGAAATTTTATCCAACATTAACTAGAATAAAATAGAATTAGAATGATCTTTAATGAAAACCCATATATTAGGGGAAAGATATTAATAAAAGTTAATTCTAATGATGAAAATTGTTGGAAATGTAATACATACTAGGTGACTGAGACAGGGGGGTTGGGGGGTGAATCAGGAGTCACTTAAACTTCCTCACTTGAACCACTTTGTTATATTTGTCTAATCTACTTAAATGTATGAAACATTAAAGCATTAAAGTAAAAACACCATAACATAATATTCAGTAACCCAAAAAGGTAAAACTTGGGAGGGGATGACACCCATAATGCTTCATTGCTATAGTAATAAAGTTGGCTAGCTAAGGCCTACAAATGATCACTTTTGGTGATCTTACCCTATTAGGAGTAATAGGGAGTGTTAGGTCCACCTTGTGAAAGGATTTATACAATACAATTAAGTATGTACTTTGTTAGGAGTTTCCACAAAGGACTATTAGGTCCATCTGGTTAAAGGATTTGGGACTGATGCACCTATTAGGATGAATTAATGGATGATCTCTAAAATGCAACTTGTTGGTCAAAAGAATAGTCTTGAAAATTGAGTGTCAACACACTTAACCATTTTCACTATATATACCAAGTACACAATGTATGCCGAGCCAGAATTTCAATAGGTGCCGAGCAAGTCAGAATGTAGTATGTGCCCAGTGATCCAAGAAATGTTCATGTGCCAAGTAATCCAAAAATGTTTAGATGCTAAGCAATACAGAACATACATGTGCCGAGCAATAAAATGTTTAACAGGTGCCAAGCAAACCAGGAAAGTAATAGATGTTGAGCAATCTAGGAATTAGTTCATGCTGGGCATCAGTAATGTAATGAGTGCCGAGTAACTCAGGATTAGCATAAGAGTTTGTGCCATCAAAAAATAAGATGTAAAATTTTTTTTGCATGACTCATGGAGGGATAAGAAGATAAGATTGAATCCTTGTAATTACCTATTAAATCAACATGCAACCAATCAAAAAATTGGAGACAACATGCAACCAATAGGTGAAAACAAAGGATTTGAGTGAGAATTTGAGATTCAATGTGGATCATCGATCCATACCAAACCCTAAGTCTTTACAATCTTTAAAAGGAGGTCACAAACCCATTTTCAAGTGGATGAGAATAGTGTATGGAGAGATTATAGTGAGATTCCAGTGTGAAAAAGGAAAGACTTAGAGGAATAGAGCAACAATTTCATATCAAGTTGATCAGAATAGTACAAGGGACAAGGAGCACATACAAACATCAGATCAAGCAAGGATTAGAATGAGAAGAGTAGATCTAGTACCTAAACCCAATAATTTGAGATTACATTCAATCAGGTCAAATGTTCTAATACTTTCTCACAATTTTATTAGATGCTGAAATCCTATATTGATAGGTTAGCTTAACAGCTAGGTAGGAGAACCTTTGGAGAAGGTGATTGAAAATCCTATGTATTAGGTGGGTTTAACAACATATTGTAAATCCTTTAACAGGGTGGTACTTTATGTAAGTGTTTGTAAATCCTCTAACCAGGTCACTATTGACACAATGTAAATCCTTTAAAAGGGCAGGCATTTCACAGGGCAGACCATCAGAAGTGGTTGAACATTGATTATTGCAGTGATTTTTGTGGGTATCATTGCCACCCCATTTTTACCTTCTTATTCATGAGGGTTTCTAGGTTATCAATTCTAGTGTTATGTGTTATTGCATGCGATTGATTTTATGCTCTTTTATATGTTTACATACATGCAATTTGTTTTTCAGTTATATGTGTTAATAAAAAAAGAAAAGGGTTAAAAGTTGGTACTTTTGATTCATCCCCCCTCTCAGAAGTACTCTTCTCATTTTAACATTCCAACAATTAGTATCAGAGCACTAGTTCTCACAAGGAGAAGCCTAATAGCTTGGAGAAAAAGGTTAGAAGATGGAAGTCTTCAAACTTGGGAAGATCATTGACAATCAGGTGATTAATGTGCAACTAGCTCTACACAAAGTAGAGGAAGGCAGGGAAGAACTGAGAAAATTCTTGAAAAGAAGGAAGGAGATAGCCATAGTTGAAAATGACATACACTACAAGGATATTTACACCACACAAGTGTTTTCCAATGGAGATTCCAAGGAATTTGCTGCAGCAATAACAGAATTAATGGAGAAAAAAAGAGCACAAGCTGAGGAAATAAGATTACTCAAGCTTGAACAAGAATCACAATCCATAATGCTTTGTGAAGTGACTAAACAAAAGAAAAGAGCTATTGAAGACAAGGTCAAGATAGAAGATGACAAGAGAAATCTCACCAATAGGTTGGAAGAAAAGATAATTGAATTTGAAAAGATCTCAAATATGCAGCTAAACACCTTAAGCCAGATGATGAATGCTCATCATGAGCTAAACATGAAGGACATTGAGATCTCCACCTTGAAGATGCAAAATGAATTGAAGAGAGAAAAGGAAATAGAAAAAATTTACAACAAACCCAATGAGGCCATCAAGTACTTTGAGCAATTGCTGAAATCACCAAGGGCTAGTAATGATACTTCAGGACTTGGCTACATCAGCACTGAACAAGGAGAATCATCCAAGATTGTAGGAAAAACAAGCAACAAAGGAAAGAACACTAAACCAACTTGTCATTTCTATGGTAAAAAGGGACATACCTCTAATGTGTGTAGAAGCAAGAACGGTCATCAGTATGATAAGCCTACAAATGCAAATTTTTGTCACAAGTGCAAAAAGCAAGGACATTCAACACAAGACTACATAATTAAGATCATGAAGACACCAAGATTTGAGGGTCACTGCTACAACTACAAAAAGTATGGACATAGAGCATTTGAATGCAGATCAAAGCCTATATGGGCACCTAATCAACCTGCAAGAGGAATCAATCATGCACATCACTACAATTGGGATTACAATACCAAGTATAGCTGTCACTATTGTCAAGAGTATGGACACATTCCTAAAAAATTGCATAAGGACACATTTTAAGGGAAGTTACAATTGGTGGCTAAACCAAACTACATGTTTTAGTTGTTTAAAGAATGGTCATATCAGTAGAAACTATCCTACAAAGTCAAAAGCACCAAAGACTGAAGTCAACAAAGGAAAAGAGAAGATTGATGTTGAACAAATAAGAGGACAAATGAACAAGACATGGAAGAAGAAAGGTGAATGTAGCACATCAAATGGAGAGATCACTTCATCCAAGAGGTCAAGTGATCACACCTCATCCAATTAAGCACAAGATGGATACATGGGGCTAATACATATAAAGATGTATCATACATCAGCCCAAGAAAGCATAAAAGTACTGCAAAGAAGAAATATGCATGAGAAAAGATGCTAAGTTAAAAGTTACAAGATGATGCCAAGCCACCTTTGGTTGCTGAGTGAAACTCTAGTACATGTTGAGTTGAACAAACTAGTGGATGTTGAGTAAGAGATGTTAGTGGTTGTTGAGCAATTGAAAATTTTAGTTGATGCCGAATAAGATGTGATAGTGGATGCTGAGTGTACAACTGTAATCACAAATGCAATAAATGCTAGGTTTTTGAACCTAATAAAGTTGAAAATTATTCATTTTTTGAATCATTCAAACACAAAGTGAAGTTGAGCAGAGCAAAGAGGGGATTCTATAGTGATCAAACAACAATTTGCAACAATTCCAACTACAATTCAACTCGATTTCATCAATTCATAGGTATTTCATTCAAGTGCTGAGCTACGCAGAGTTTGAAAGATTATTTAATTTTAAACCCTAGTTTAGTAAATGATGGCATGTGGGTCAAAATCTACCAAAGGAAATGAAGTTCTTAAAATTTAACTAGTCAGTAATGAAGTCAAATAGCTAGAGTTTAGGCCTATCCTTGAAGTCACCTATAAGAATGATCTTGCTAGTGCCCTATTTGTAATACCTGATAAAGTTGTTATGGTTCAATATGTTTGAAAATTTTATAACTATAAAGTTGGAGCCATAGGAGATTTATAAATTTTCAATGCATTTGATAAACTATGTGATAATGGAAAACTTAAAGTTGAATTCTCCATAGTTGAGAAGAAGGGTCTAACCAAAGCCCTAGTTTTCCCTACTATTTTCAAAATGAAATGGATACACATAGTGTTGAGCAAAATCCATGATGGATCCTTTTGGTTAGAGATAGGGCCAGTGAAGTTTACAAAGAAAACTATCCATAGGTTTATTGTATTCCAACCCTAGATCGGCCAAAGACCCTGAGAAGTGACAAAAGGGAAGCCATAGAGAAGAATATAGGTGCAAAATGGAATAACGGGGGAATGATAATAGACACCATTACAAAACCCCTACTAGATTTTTCTGTGAGAGTCATGTCCCACAAATTCTACCAATCAAGTAGACTAAATAGTGTACCATGTATTGTAGTAGATGTAGCATATAAATTGGTGAAGAAAGATCATACATATGATCTTGCAGAGATCATGTTACAATAGATCAATGAGAATCTGGGAGCTATAATGAAGTCTAAGAGAGCTCAATGCAAATTTGGCTCAGTTTTGGTTTGTATATATTTTTATATTATGAAAGAATTCCCTTTAGTAGGCAAGGTGAAATGGGATCAGAATAAGACCATTGTTGAGAAAATCAATGGATTCATTGAGCAAATGGGTGAGAATTTTGACGCCCAAATGAATAGCAATTTTGAGGACTTTAAGAAGTCCATGAAACAAAGGATGAGGATACCAATCTCACTGGTTGAGCAACATGTAAAGGACATTTGTTTCCTAATGGATATTGATCACACACTTATATACAAGTAGTAATACCTAGAATGAGATGGCTTAGGCCATTGGGCTATGAACTTGATGTTGATCAAGCCTCAACAACAATAATAGCTCTACTTGTAGAGGAAATTTAGAAGGTAGCAAAACATTTTGGAACTTATGACATTGTCAAATCAAGGGTGGTGACTGACCTTAAGACAACCACATCAGTGAAAAAGAAAGACAAATTGATCAAGAAGATCAAGAAAAGATTTGGTGTTGAAGAAGTAAGCACTGTTGAACAAGAGAAAGTAGGAGAAGAAGAAGATGATAGTGAAATTGAAGAGGAAGAGCAAAAGCATGGGCCTCTACAATTGACACAATGTCTAGGTGAGGATAAGGAAGAAGGTGCGAAGGAAAAAGAAGTTGAGGAAGCACCTATCAGAACTAAAGTCACCAAGAGGAAGGATAAAACTCCACCTACTCCTTAACCTAAAGCAAAGAAAGTGGCAAAATCTACACCAAAGAAGCCTACTACCAGAGCCACCACCAGAGCTACAACACAAAAGGCTAAAGAAGAGGTAGAAAAGAAGAAGAAAGCCACCAAGAAGACTGATGAGGAGCCAAGGAAGAGAAGAAAATATGTAGCTCAACCTGACTTAGACGAAGAAAAGAAAAACATAGATGATAATAGTTAGTTCAAATTGGTAAGTCATCCACCCAAGTCTGCCATAGATAAATTGTGTATAAAGATTAGAAATGATGACTTGAAAGATTTGAAGAATTTAGATTTCAATAAGCTCACTAAGGAAGAAAAAAATAAAATAGAGGAATCTATGTATGCTATGATGGTCAAGTACAAGCACAAACCTCTAGAGCGAGATGGCTCAATGCGCAAGGAGTTGTATAAAATTGTTGAAGATAAATGGCATTTCTGTCTACAAATGGAAAAGGAAATAAGGGAGTCTACTTTAGCTAGATTGTTGACTAATTTGACTAAGGGTCAAATAACTAATGCAGTAAAGAGACAAAATAGTAGATTTACTCCAACACATAATGCATTTAGTATTTTGGAGAATAAAATTGAAAATTTTGTGAGAAAATCCACACAGTTGTGGAAAATAATTTATAAGAAAATTGATGATGTTTTTGATGAGGAATACAAGGCAGAAGCAAGTGTTGAGATAAAGGAAATAAAAATGATAGAGAAGAAGGTTGAGGAAGAGAAGAAAGTGGAAGAAGAAGACAAAGATGAAGAGGAGAATAAAGAGGAGAAAGAGGAAGAAAATGGTATAGATGAGCAACAAAAACAAAGTGTGCAAGACACACAACTATCACCTCCTAGCCACCATCACACCTGCAAAGATTATCAAGATTAAGGATGTTATTAATCAATCCTTTGACTACAAAAGATCTTACAAAGATCCTTGACCAATCAACACAAGTAGCTAGATTATGTTCAAGCCCAATACTGGTTAGTGTTGATGAATTGCAAAAGTCAATAGTAGAATTGAAAGAAGTCAAGGTACAAACACAAGAACCACTTTTGACCACTCAAACTAATAAAATCTTATTGCTTCCACCTCCATCTCCACCAAAAACAATAACTGATGCACTTCAAGTGCCAAGTGCAACAATAGAGGTAGAAATAGGAAAAAAAGAATAGCCAACAAGCACACCCCCAACCATTGACAGTGAAAAGGAGAAACAAACTAAAGAGAAGGAAGAGACAAGAGATAAGGAGTAGGCTGCCATACAAACTTTTGTTCAACTACCCAAAATAGGTACTCCCACTCAAAATCTTCAGAAGCCAAGCACTAAAATGCTAGCATTGCAAGTTAGAACACTAGGCTTGAGCTTAAAAAAAGTAGTTAGGAAACTTCAGTATGGAATTCTTGAGCTTGATGAGGAAATCACAATACCTTACAATGAATCCAACACTCCCACTGAGGAGAAGATTAATGAAATACAAAGTGCATTGGATAGAAGAAGAAGACAAGAGGTATTGAGAAAATAATATAAATATAGGCAAGCACTAAATGAGATAAAGGACATCTTTATGGATGTCTTCAGATTGGAGACACTGATGAGTCAAGGCCAATAGTAGAGCAACTATCTGACATAGTTGACCAAGTGACAAATGAAGACCATGATACAAATGCAAAATTAATGGAATGGTTAGAAAGGAAGTTCCAAGGAAAGGTAAATGAGAAAATATCTGGTGATATAGCAATATCTCAAGTTGAGCTAGCTATGAAATTAGATAGAGTAAAAATTGTACTTGGAAATATATTTTCCCTGTACAACAAGTTGTGTGATTTTTCCAACTTCACCCAAGAGACTAGCCAGAGGATACTGAGCTTTGAGAGAAATCTAAAGATTTCTAGCATGCAAATCCCAACTAATCTAGCTCAAAGTGAGAAGCATTTTGCTCAAATGCTTCACACACAAAGAGAATTAGCTGTATTAACAGTAGAGGAGGAAAATACAAAAGCTAAGTTGATGCAAATTTAGTCCTCTATAACCCCTCACTTAGAGGTACTCCATAAGGAGCAAATGTATGTAGAAATAGTCCTCAAGAAAGATTCAAATCTTTCTACCTCAGGTGGACTTGTACATCTAGTAGCAAAGCTTGCTATCCAACATAAGTCATTGGGCATTGCACTAGAAAATTGGGATACAACTTTGAAAATACTCTTGGAGGTAAATAGCACATTTTTGGCTAAGCATGGTATTACTCCATAGAACCTTTTGATATCAGTGTCAAAAAGGGGGAGATAAAGTAAGGGGGAGATATATGTATAAGGGGAGATATGTATATATGTAGATACTATGGGAGAATACCAAATTTTGAACCATTTTTGATTACATTCTTTCATTCATTTTGAGAATAAAGTGGAAAGTTTGTAAATAGCCAAAAAAAGGGGGAGACTATTAATAAAGGAGAAAGGGGTAGATGCAAAATTTTTGAACTTCACACAGATCAAATACAACACATAGGCTCATAATGTAGAAATAGGACAAAGGATAGAGAGAATTAGGCACATTTGCACAAAAATTCAGTCTCAAGAATGGACAAGGCATAATCAACTCAGGGGGAGTCATAAGGTATATTATTACTCACAATATTTTTAAATTTTTGCATGTATGCGAAGCAGATAAAGAATATGCTCAATAAGGTTAAGTTCATAAATGCTTAGTTAAGTGTTTTTGACACTCATGTCAAAGGGGGAGATTGTTGGTGAAAAGAATAGTCTTGACAATTGAGTGTCAACACACTTAACCATTTTCACTATATATGCTAAGTACACAATTTATGTCGAGCTATAATTTCAATAGGTGTCGAGCCACAGTTGGTGCCAAGCAAGTCAGAATGTAGTATGTGTCGAGTGATCCAAAAAATGTTCATGTGCCGAGTAATCCAAAAATGTTTAGATGCCGAGCAATATATAACATACATGTGCTAAGCAATATAATGTTTAACACGTGCTGAGAAAACCATGAAAGTAATAGATGCTGAGCAATCCAAGAATTAGTTCATGCTGAGTATCAGTAATGTAATGAATGCCAAGTAACTCAGGATCAACATAAGAGTTTGTGCTATCACAACTAAGATGTAAAATAGTTTTTGCATGACTCACAAAGGGATAAGAAGATAAGATCAAATCCTTACAATTACCTATGAAATCAACATGTAACCAATTAGAAAATTGGGGACAAAATGCAACCAATAGGTGAAAACAAAGGATTTGAGCGGGAATTTGAGATTTAATGTGGATCGTAGATCCATACCTAACCCTATGTCTTTACAATCTTTAAAAGGAGGTCACAAACACATTTTCAAGTGGATGAGAACAATGTATGGAGAGATTATAGCAAAATTTCAATGTGAAAAAGGAAAGACTTCGAGAAACAGAGCAAAAATTTCATATCAAATTGATCAGAACAGTACAAGGGACAAGGAGCACATACAGAGATAAGATCAAGCAAGGATCAGAATGAGAAGAGCAGATCTAGTACCTAAACCCAAAAATTTGAGATTGCATTCAATCAGGTCAAATGTTCTAATACTTTCTCACAATTTTATTAGATGTTGAAATCCTGTATTGATAGGTTAGCTTAACAGCTAGGTAGGAGAACCTTTGGAGAAGGTGATTGAAAGTCCTATGTATTAGGTGGGTTTAACAACCTATTGTAAGTCCTTTAACAGGGTGGCACTTCATGTAAGTGTTTTTAAATCCTCTAACCAGGTCACTATTGACATAGTGTAAAGCCTTTAATAGGG
The DNA here is from genome assembly GCA_028749045.1 of Cupressus sempervirens. Lineage (NCBI taxonomy): Eukaryota > Viridiplantae > Streptophyta > Pinopsida > Cupressales > Cupressaceae > Cupressus > Cupressus sempervirens. The sequence continues at coordinate 366,283,824 of CM053793.1, forward strand.
TAGGCCTTTCACAAGGTAGACCATCAGAAGTGGTTGAACATTGATTGCTGCAATGATTTTTGTGGGTATCCCCACCCCAGTTTTACCTTCTTATTCATGGAGGGTTTCTGGGTTATCAATTCTAGTGTTATGTGTCATTGCATGTGATTGATTTTATGTTCTTTTATATGTTTACATGCATGCAATTTGTTTTTCAATTATATGTGTTAATAAAAAAAAAAGGGTTAAAAGTTGGTACTTTTGATTCACCCCTCCTCTTAGAAGTACTCTTCCCATTTGAACATTCCAACACAACTATGATTATTGATGAAGATCCTTTTAAGTAAACTGATCACCTAATTATGATAGATGAGTCTCTTCATTTCCATGTGATTTGTATAGCCTTCCAGACAATTTGCTCTTCCATATTCATTAATGCTTGAATAATATGATTAATACTACTACTACCACTCTTTGGAAAAGAAATCTCATACTTTTATCAATCCATATAGTTATTACATAGGTTGGCTATAATACGAATAGTTCCAAAAATAATCACCAGGTTAGCTTGATGCAATAACTTAGGTCAATGTCATACTCGAGCAATATTGGAAACACTCAGTCACCATTGTCTCCTTGGCTATCTCTAGCACTCGCTAGATAATGGGTGTAGAGTTCACATTGATCACTTGGTAGACACTTCTAACTCAACTTACATGGTTTTGCCATCTTGATTATTACCTTGGAACAAGACTGCTCTGCTAATTAGGTTCACATTGAAGCTCAGTAGATACAGTCAACTTGGTTGACACTAGAGCTTGGTGTGAACTATCAACTCAATTGACATTGCAATTTTCTACAAGCTTAACTTGTTTGCTTGAATCTAATGTGAGCTCAATTAACACTACATACTATTCATTCTATTGCAACTATCTTTTCATTATGACTAAGTGTTTTAGCACTAACTGACAATATATCATGCATGAGATTAATATAAAATAATATACCTAACTTTATTATTAAAAGAGTTGTCAAGTATTTTAAGGATATCATGATCTAAATAAAGAGTAAATATGTAAGGTTAAAACCTAGAATGGAAATACGGCAAACATAGATAATAAAAAATAGAGTTTGAGGGAGAAGTGTTCAAGAAATCTAATTGAGAGTATGATACTATATACTGGATAATACAAAAGAACTAAACTTTAAAGCCTTAAATAATAAAATTTATAGAGATATTAAAACTAATAAAAAACTACAAACCATGACCTTGTTTATGTTTCACAATAATGGATAACTATAATCTCTTCTTCAGTGTCTCCATCTTTCTCAATTCCTTGAGCAAAAGAATTTACATTCTTAAGTTTCTTAGGATAGCTATATTTTTTGAGTCTCAAAAGTTGAAAGCTTAGGACATTGTGATCCTCATCAATAGATAGAGGAGTACCCAATTTATTTTTCTTGAAGATGGGAAGAAGCCATAAATTATTCATTTCCTTGATGATATTGCACCAATGAATGAGAAAGTGGACATTGGTCTCCATACCAAGCTAGATTTTATCAAATGTCACATGCTCTCTAATGGTTAAAATTAGGTGCTTTGGGACCTTTGCACACTTAAGGCTGCCAATAGGTCAGTCCATGCACATTTATGGAAATGGAATCTCCATATTGTGGTTAATATTAAAAATTTCTTGATGCAAACCTTTTAGCCATGTTGGAGCAAATATGACCTCACAAAGTTTAACCATATCTAAGTAAGTGATGTTTTCTTTCAAAGTGTCTACTATAAAACATCCTATAATATCATTATTTGTTTTCCATGATTTACTATATTTAAAATGTTTTTCTACAAGGGATATCCCTACAAAAAACCATACCAAATCATCCTGATTGAGAAGTATATTATTCGGCCTCTCAGGCTTAAGTGAGCCTACAAACACCTTAGTTCTATTCTTGTAGCTATGAAACAAAACAATATCGGTTTCTATGGTATTTAGAAGAAAACTAGAGGAAGAGAATAACTACAAACTAGGAGAGACAAAGGAAAATTCACCACTAAAAAATAGAGGCCCAAGTACTCAAGGCATGAAGGTATGAGAAGACAACTCAAATATCAGGAAAAGCTTAAAAATTTAAGCCTCTAAAACACCTAAAGTTAGACTTAAATTATGAGCTTACTGAGTTATGATGGAAAATGTACTCCATCACACATAATAAGGATGAGATCAAATATCAAAGATACAAATATTAATATAAAGTAGTGGCAAAGATATCTACTAAAAGGGCATGATCAAATTCCTAGACTGATAGGTACTTATAGTGACTCGATATTGATCATAACTAATTCTATTAGTTTTAGTTTTGAAATTGTAGGTTGACATATAGTTAAAGGGAAAGGTGAAAATATGAGTGATTATAAGCTAGTGAGAAATAAAGTTTTAGGATTTAGAAAATATCTTTAGGAAGAGGAATTAAAGGGTTAAATAATATTATACTTTATAGTTTTATAGTTATTAGGTTTAGGAAAATTTTAAAGGAAGCTACTAACTATAGATAGAATATTGCTAATTTTATTTTAAAAATTACTACCAAGAGTGATAAAAGGATGAATAAATATCTTTTAGAGTTTAAAATTTAGACTATATACAGTATTTTATAAATTAAAAGTTTAATTTTGAAAATGCTAAAGCTTCTTAAAACCAAAGCTAATTAAAGACCATCTACACCTATAAATACTAGCTAGGGAAGACCAACGACTCTAAGTAGAAATCTAAAGATTCTAAGATAAAAGCTTAAAATAATGAGTTGATTAAAAACCTACATCAAGAAAAAATAGGAGAAAATACTTCATAAATGTTTAAACCATCAACTCCTAAATTTTCTAAAATGTCATCTTCCTTGTTGCCTTCCCTATAAATTACAACATCCTCAAATGAGTCAACTAAGGATAAAGCATATTCTAATTTGGAGTTTAAAACCCAATTAAGAGTATCCTTTTTTCTGAAATCTTTAAGGATAATTTGGGAGCCACCTTCAATAATAAGCTTCTTAATACCTAAGTTTAGGTATAAAACTAAACCTTCAATTAAGGCTTCTAGCTCTACTAAGTTATTAGTGAGAATACTCAATGGTTTGGCTCTTTTACTTAAACATTTAACTTGGACTGAATGAATAATACAACCCAATCCTGCAGATCCTAGGTTACCTCTATACACCCCATCAAAAGTTAACTTGAACCATCTAGTTGGTGGAGGTTCCCACTTATATTATTGCCTTTTTAACTTACTGGCTTTGAGATATATGAGAGGAGGATTAATTAGGTTAGTCCATTTTTTATGCATTTCTCATCCCATTTGGAGAATGATCCTTCCTATTTAAATGAATTTACCAGATTATTAATGGCTACTTTAGTTATACTTGCTTCTAATTTACTAAAAAGGGAATTTATATCTAATTTTTGGTTGCAAAAAAATTGTCTATTTCTTTCTTTCCAAATCTCCCATAGAAGAATTCAAGGTGAGATTTTCCATAAATTACTATATATTTTAGAGCTCCCATATATTGGCCAATTTTATAGGAATTCTAATAATTCATTAGGGAAAGTTGAATACCAATTTAGATTTTTACTTAACTAGTACCAACAAGATTTTGCAAATGGACATGAAAAAACTAAGTGTTATGACATTTTTGATTTTTTTTCACAAAGTGGACATATCAAAGGTCCTTTATAACCCATTTTGGTGATTTTTTCTGATATCAGTATTTTTTTTTTGATAGGTAATTGACCAAAGCCTACATTCTTTATTATTTATTTATTATTATTGTTAAGATTAATTATTATTATATATTAATATCAAGTAGATTTGAACCCAAGCCCGATAAAAGGTTCACAATTTACCATTGTGTTATAGGCTCTTTCCTTCTAATGTTAGTATTTTATTTTGCATAGCCACCCATAACAAGATTCTTGCTTTTAATAAGCAGAGTAGATCACAACAAAGATTAAGAGGAATATCAATTTTATCCGAATATTTTGAGTTGATAATTTACTCATATCCTAACTTGAATCTATAGTTTCCATCCTTAGAGGCTTCTCAAATAAATTCATCTTTACTATCCTTGTGATTATCTTGTCAATTATTAAGGAATTGAGAGAAGGAGCATTATTCTTCAATTGATAGTGGAGCATTATCTAGGGATTTCCATTGCCATCTCTCGCAAAGATTATTGTTGATTTTAGTTTTGTATTAACCAACATTTTAAATCAAACTTTTAGTTTACGTATATTGGAAGTTTATCACTATCTAGAGATGGAAGCCCATCCCATGAGTCTTCCCAAAATAAGGCATCTTGTCCTGATCCTACATCCCAAGTTAGATTTTTTGAAATTAAAAGGTCGACATTGCATCATAAAGTTCCAGATTCTAGATCTTTTAGGTGTACTAATCATTCTAAACAAATATATTGGATACTACTTAGGTATTTATGATATAGTATTTTAGCCCAATATTGTTATTTTCCTTTTACATTCTCTAGATTAATTTGGCTCGCAAGGCTTCATTTTTCCAACTAAATTTTTTTATACATAGGCCTCCAAATTCTTTAGGTTTATAGATGCTATCACATTTGATCAAATTCTTTTCTTTAGTCTCTTGCCCAAACAAAATCTTAAGTTTAGTATCCAAATTTCTTTTAGTGCCTTTGGGTAATCATAGATAAGACATATGGAAGGTAGGAATAGCTAACAAAACTGACTTAATCATTATGGCTCTTTCTTCTTTAGTTAACCATTTATCCTTCTAGCCATTCGTGGATGTATCTATGTTTTCGAATACTGAATCCCAAGCTTTCCCATCTTTCACTCCTTTTTCTATTTGTAAACCATGATATTTAGATGGGAATGTGACTTTTTTATTTTTAATATCACATTACCTTACAAATTTATCTTGTGCTAGTAAAAAATATTTCTTATTTTTTTGTGTTTACCATTTTATCTGATGCTTCCATGTAATCATTTATTATCTATTTATAATTAGTTTCTTCTTCTAAAGAGCTTTCTCCCAGTAGAATTGTATCCTTTGCAAACTGTTGATGAGTTATGTTGGGGATTCCTTTTGAGATTTTGATACCATTTACTTTTCTTTCTTCTTTAGCTATAGATCTACCAAAAGTTTCAACCATAATAATGAAGAGAAATGGAGATATATGATCTCCTTGTTTGATATCTCTAGAGATGCTAATTTTTTTTTTTGGTGAGTCATTGATAATAAGGGAGATTTTGGGAGTAGAGATATAATTATAGATTTAGTTAATCCATTGATGAGAGAAACTAAAGGCTTCTAGAGATATGCATAGGAAGCATCAACCTACTTTATCATATGCATTTTGTATATCTAATTTCATTAACATGCTTGAATCCTTATTTGATTGAACTGAATGGATTAATTCTTTGATAATGATAATACCATAAAAAAATGATCTACTTGGTACAAAACCTATTTGTTCATTGACATTAGTGTAAGAAGAAAATTTTAATTCTATTGGCTAAAGCCTTAGATAAGATCTTATAAATTGTATTACATAATGTTATTGGTCTAAAATCTCCTCGATCCACATAATTATATTTTTTTGGGAATAAGAGTTAGGAAGGTGTTATTAATTTCTTCTATGAGGGAGCCAAAGTTTCTAGTTGCTTCAACAACTTTCCATAGATCTTCTCCTATTATATCCCAATATTTTTGAAAGAAAAAAGGTTGAAAGCCATTTGGGCTTGGGGATTTATCCAGATTGAGTTGGAATAGAACTTCTTTGATTTATTCTTTTGTGAATTTTTCATTTTAAAATTTGTTGTCTTTTGTTGTGCCAACTTATCCCATAACACATTTTTGTCTCCTCCATGAAATTGTGCCAACTTATCTCATTTTTTCTTTGCAGTGGTGCAATCCTTCACATCATCAAACTTAACATAACTTAGGGAAGATTTTGGATCTATCATCATTTGATTGTGCTCTTGCTTCTCTTTTATTTGCTCAATTACCATAGGTCTAGGTACTTCAATTTATTCATTGTCCAAGTAATATAGTGTTGAATCTCCAACTCTAGATAGATGCAATCTCATCAAATGTTCCCAGTACCTCTCTCTTGTACATCTTGATCTTTAGCTTAAGTCCCTTAAAAATTTCCTAAGAAGCACTAGAACTCTAATACCAATTACTAGAATGATTAGAATAACTAAGAGGAGGGGGTGGGGGAGATCAGTTATGCTCAGGTCTAGATGTACCAATTCAATTTTTAACAACTTAAACAAGCTCATAAATCCACTCACCCAATATAACAAATCATCAGTAATCCAAGTTATTCATCTAATCACTTAGTTCTATGTTTGGTATATGTCAACTAACAAAAAAATATAACAATAAATAAGATGAAACATAAAAAAAACATTCACACAAGTATGACACTAGAATATAATGTGGAAAACCAATTTGGGAAAAACCACCAAGTAATATGCTACCACTTTTCACTCTTCTGAAGTGAGCTTGATTAAGATCCAACCCTGTTAAAGGTTACAAAACACACTATTAGGTATGATCCTTTTGAAGGATTTAATCACCCTATTAGGAGTAGCCTTATTAGAGGTCTTTGGAATATTACATTTGAATGCCACCTTGATTAAAGGATTTACAATATAATTGTTAGGTTAACCTTGATTAAAGGATTTTACTTCCACAATGGTTAAAAAGTTATAGTTAGGTTTGATCTAATAAAAGACAAATCACTTTGCAAATTCAAATCTCCATTAATCCATTCCTAGTTTATTGATTGAACTCTATCATAGTCTCCATCTTTGATATTCTTAGCAACCCTTCAAGAAATCTCGCTACACCAAGTTCTCACTTTTCCTCTATAAATTCATTCTTCTCTTGTCCTTCAAAAATTTTCTAGTCCAACAACCAACAACCAATCTAAAATTACTTTTTTTTCCTTTTTAAATAGATGAGTTTGATCTTTTGTCACTTAAACATAACTGTAGATCTTAAGGTTTGATCAGATTCATTGAATCTGTTCATCATTTTTTCCTCCTTCTTATTTGAAACTTCTAAAAAATTCTCATTAAATCCTCACCTTAGATCACTTAACAAACTCAATTTATGCATTAAATATGCCAACTCATCAATCCTTATCATTTACATGTTTTGACCAATTCATAAATTTAACTATGTCAGCCTAAAATCTGAATTCTTTCTCAAACTATTAATTTACTAACACTTGGTCAGTACTATGTTCTTCAACTTAGTCATCACTAAGTAGTTCAATCTCTACTAATTTGTCTCACTTGGCTTATACTGGATCACTCAGCCTTTACTACACTTGGTCGCTACTTGATTTTTCCTTCATCTTGCTCGACCATTACCAACACCCGGCTAATACTATTTTTCTCAACTATTACTTAAGTTCCTTAAACTTTGGCTTCAATTTCTTCATTGACCTTGAAAACTATCACTTAGTCAAGCTTAGTATTTTACTCAACTTCTTGTCTATCATTAAACATCTCTTCAGCACTTCATACAATAATCAAACAACACATTATCTTGTCAAATACTAACTAATCAAGTACCCATTGTAATTCAAATATACTTACTCCTCTATACTAAAGAATCTACTAGTTCCCCTTCTTATCTCCTCTTTTCAAATTATCTTCATCAATCAACTGATATGGCACTCTATGAGTCTAAACTATTAGCAAATGTCAACATAAAATTGTTCTAATTGTAGTTTCCAAAATTTCTTGTCATGAAGGCTTCTATTCATTTGATGTATTTAGGAATCTTGTATCTTGATATCCTATTAGATGTTGTATTGTGGGAATATGCACTAAGGTGGTGTGCAAAAAGATGGACACAATAATAAAAAGTGAAAAATACACATAACACAATTTTGTTATGTGTACTTTCAATAAAATTTCAAAATGGGCCTTGGCCCAATAATGAGCCAAGGATAAAACATTATTTTTTTTGAAATTTTATATAGCATGATTGTGTTATTCTTAAAAAAATGTGATCCCATTTTTAAGAACTAGAAGCATTGCTTCCAGTTCTTTATAATCCCATTAGGTTATGAAGAACCAAAATCAATGAGAGTGATACATATAGAGAGAGGGTGAGTGAATGAGATGCAAGGGTGGGGGGGGGGGTGTGGGGGGAGGAGAGAGAGAGAGAGAGAGAGAGAGAGAGAGAGAGAGAGTTCACATTGCTCTATGGATAATTCCACAACATTTATAACTTCTCTATTTGAATTTTTTGTTTTTGAGTGTATGTGCAATAAAGACCTTTTGTCAGTACTTGAGATAATAGTAAAGATGGTGAGTATTCATCATCATCATCATTTGACATAGGATCACATGTATATCTTACTTCTTTCCTTTGTTTATTTCTCCTTTCTAGCTCTTCAGGTCATAATTTGTAACTTTTGTTATGGGTCCAAGAAGCTCTTCCCACTCTTTTACATTAACCAAGTGGGATTTGTTTCTTAATCTTAAGTAATTGGTTAATAGTTTCATTCTTAATAGAATTCATAACCATATTCTACCTAGCTAGTTTTCTTCTTGATCGCTACAATATTTTCTCCTCAACTAAACATTTTGTAGTCATTTGATATACAATCGTAGTTTTCTCTTGGCAAATCCTTTAGGAACATGATTGAGCCTTTAGATCCAAAAAAGAGGTTAAATCTAGATCTGGTAGAAGAATAGTATTAGATCTCCAATTTTAAAACTTCATTAGCTAGTAAAATTTGAAGTTTGAAAGGCATTATTTGATGGTTTTCATAAATAACAAGAATTTTAAGTCATCCCCCATCATCCTCATAAGATGAAGGCTTGAACTTATTTTTGGTTGTTCTTTATCTAATGATGCTGAATGGAATAATATTCTTACCAGCAAATTCAATTGCTAAGTACATCTTTTCCTTTTGGTTGTGTGGATCATATTTTAGTATCAAATCCTCTTGATGCCTTTTTCTCAATGTGAAAAGGAATGTATAGCCACTCTAATGTGCTTCATCTTATCATCTTTAGTTATTATTGTTAGAGTGTACATAACTACAAAGGGTTTATTGACTTTACAAGCTGTAGAATCCAAAAGACCTCTAACAATTTGATGCCTTCTATCTATTGATAATTTCAATGATGGATAGGCAAGATATCCAAGGATAATAATATAAAAACCTTTTTTTAAATAGACCCTTCTCCTTCTAAAAACCTGTTAGAATTGCTTTAGAGCAACTAAGAGGTGGGGGGGGGGGGGGGGGTGAATCAGTTATTCAAGGTCTAGATGTCCTATTCAAACTTTTCACTAAGTATAGTAAACCAATTCAACCATTCATTCAACCAAGTTTTAACTTATCTAATCAACAAGTTACTGTAAATCAACATGCAAGTATAATACATAAGAAATCAACACATGACACAATGATTTATGTGGAAACCAAATTTGTGAAAAACCACCAATAACATGCTACTCAATTCTCAACCTTCTGAAGTGATGCCCTATGAAAGGCCTACCCTATCAAAGGCTTCAAACACATTGTTAAATGTGACCTTGTTAAAGGATTTAACCACCTTGTTAGAAGTGGGCTTGGTTAAAGGACTTTGAAAAATTCACTTGGAATGCCACCCTGTTAAAGGATTTACAAATAGCTATTAGGCCAACCTAAGTCCATAGGATTTTTAGATCTAATACAATTGCTAGAGAGTATTAGAAAATTTTGACTAATTACAACATGCAACTTATCTTGCAGATCTTAGATCAATTCTCAGCTCATACCCTTGCATGGCCTTCAATCTCTACAACTCTTGATAGCTTGCCCTCCTTTTATGCTTTGTCACCTTGAGTCTCCAAACTCAATGTACCAGAGCAATCATCTCTTCATGAACACTCATAGAAGAAGACCCTCTGTGTTCTTCCTTCTCCTAGATGTCTCCTTCTTGACACCCTTCTAACCACTTTGCAGATTTGGCTCTTCAACAACAATAGTATTAGTAGCTCTTTGCTTCTTGGTCTATAATTTCTTAAATAGAAGTCTTGGAGTACCATTTCCCACTCGATTCTTCCATTTTTCAATTTGAATTTGCATGGATTAGGTAGGATTCATTGCATCTAACCCATATTCTATTTCCTCTAGACACTTCTTGAATAATCCTTTAAAATTCACTCAAAAATGGTTTACATAGGATTTTGTGCCAAGAACTCATCATCCTTATCTTCCAACTTGTTCACAAAATTCAATGTAACCACTATGTTGACTTAGATTTGGCAATTCTTCATCTTTTGAAATAATGCAGCAACTCGACACTATGTAAATACTAGTGCTTGGCACATACTGTGTTACTCGGCATCAACTATGTTTTTCCTGATGCTCGACACCTAAAGATCATCGCACCAACTAAAGTTTTTTTGATGCTCGACACCTGATCTTCACTCGACACATGAAGATCACTTGGCACACACTAGGAATTTATGTTACTTGGCTCCTACTAAGAATTTGCTTGGCTTCAACTAACTTGCTCGGCACCCACTTATGGTCTTAGTTTAAGCTTTGTAGTCAACCTTGTTACAACTTCTTCCTTCAATGTTTCTATGTGTGACCAACCTCTATATCTTTGAGTATGTTATCAATACATTACTTGACCATTGTCTTAACTGATCCTTGCACTTCATTACAACATCATAACTCAACCTTTCCCTTAGGTGCTCTCGTTACATCTTGTTGATCAAATCCTCTTCATCAATCAACTAAGTGATAGTACTTAGATCTTATAAGAAAATATCATCCCTACAAATAGCATGTTTGACATCAATGAAAAAATAATGGTTGAAAACATTCTTTTACAACAATCTCCCTCTTTGATCTTCAACAACAATGAGCTTTTCAATTAGATTTCCAATAAAACCTATGCAAATATATGATAGTTGTTACATACACCTCCTTTTTCTCTATTTCTTGTGATAGTTTTCAAGCTCCAAGAGTCTCACACATTAATAGGCATTGATGATCCCCTAGATTGTTGAGACTAGGAAGACCAAGTTAATATTCACCTTGGTTGCAATTAACACATGATATACATGTGAGCCTAGATGTTAGATGATGATGATGAATACTCACCATGTACTAGTAGCTCAATTAAGTAACATAAGGTATTTAGTGCACATGTACTTAGAAATAATATTTTAAGGGATCTTATGATGATTCCTGAGATTCCTTAGATTCTTGAGACTGGGAAGACCTAGTTAACATTCACCTTGGTTGTTCTTAACACATGATATGCATGTGAGCCTATGTCAGATGATGATGATGAATACTCACCATCTAATAGTAGCTCAAGTAGTGATAGATACCTGATACCTATGGTAATATATGCAATATGGATTCCAAGGATCACCCATCTTCATTAAAAAAAGAAAGAAAACATCCCACTATAGAAGTAGCATATAGACCTATCTAGTGATCATATTATTTTGAACATGGATTCTGATGTCATATGATGATGAATACTCACCATCTACTAGTAGTTCAAGTAGTAACATAAGGTCTGTAGTGCACATGTACTTTGAAATAAAATTTAGAGAGATCTCATGGGATCTTAAGGGTTCCTAATGTCTCTTTAAACACATTAGGACCTCTCATGATCCCTTCAAATACATTAGAGCCAATAAGTATTGGAAGAACTATTATTTTCCAATGGAGGAGATACTTCCATTGGATTTGCAATAATCTTAGATATCTCACCTTGATTGATATCATGTTATTTTTGAAGCTTTCTCTCAACTAGACCTCCTTTTCATTTCATAGTACCTTTATGAAAATAGAAATATGAAGTTCAGTGATAAGCTCTATAGATACCTTGAAAAAGAAGGTGCACTGAAAAAAAAATTAACATGGCCTTATAAAAAGATATAGGAGGGATGCCAACAAATAAATAATTCTAGATTTTAAAAACCATATCAAACATTTCTTGATTCAAAAAATATTATTTTTATCTTGACTTGATACCTCTATCCATATCTACCAGTCTTTTCTTGTTCTTTCTCTTGCCACTTTGAATAATTTTGTGAATTAGTATTTAATGGTTCTATACAAGATCATGAGGAATCCAAACAAAATATTTATTTCTTAGAAATAACAATATTTAACCCATACTACACACCCCATTAAAATATAGAGTTGTAACTACATACTTATCCCTAAACACTCATACAAACATTTGTTACAATAGAAACAAGCTCATGTTTACAAATTAAAAAATGATTGTAACATATGAAATTAAGTGTACCACATATGATAATGATGGCTATATTTCCATGCCTTCCAAATCTGGTGGTGGTGGCAAATTGAAGAGCTCAGATGATTCCTAAGATTGTTGAGACTGGGAAGACCTAGTTAACATTCACCTTGTAGGTTGCACTTAACACATGATATGCATGTGAGCCTATAATATATGATGATGATGAATAATCACCATCTAATAGTAGCTCAAGTAGTGACAGAAGGTCTTCAGTTCACATGTACTTAGAAAACTTGTGATGAAGATAACTCCTACAACTAAGGGACTGTCATGGAAAGCTTTTGGGGAAAATGACACCTACAACTACTGGACTATCATAGAAAACTTGTGATGAAGACGACACCTCCAACTACTAGTTTGTCATGGAAAAATTGTGATGAAGATGACACCTACATTCACTAGAGTGTTTATCAACATGTTTCATTGTTTCAAGATCTACACTAAATTGGCTATTAACATCAAGCATCAATTTTTCTTTCATCTCGATAAGAGGTCCAATAATTTTTTTGGTCATTCATGAAGCATATTGTTATAGGTTTCCTTATTTTTAATGATGATGTACCCTTGGATTAATTCTAGACCCTTCTTCTTCCTATTGTTGACATACGAACGAAAACCCATCACTATATTTTCCTACATGATAAAAATCAAAGAGAAATTTGAGTGAAATGAATTGATGTACCTCAGATCCTTCACTAGAAGTCTCTGTCATTTCTTTAGAAGATGATTTATCTTCTAGTTTAACCACAAGAATCTTTCTCCTATATCCTAACCTTACATTGTATTGTTGCATTGCAATTAGGTCTGCCTTGTAAGGGTTTCCATTTGGATGAATAAAAAACTAAATGATTCAAGACCATAGTCTGAGTTCCATAAGCTAAACTTTCCTTAATATAATTGGCATTTGAATCTTTGTATAAAATCTATTATGCATCATCCCTCCACCATACTGTTTCTTTGTATAAAACCCATTGTGCATCATCCCTTCAATAAATTATTTGATAAAATTAATCCATTTTTAGGTAGTCACTTCACTAATTGGCCCTATTAGGCCTCTAAGCAATTGACTATACTTTTACATAGACATAACACAATCACGTTATGTCTAGTAAAGTCATACTAGACATAATGTGATCACATTATGTCTATTAGACATAACACGATCATGTTATGTCTTGTATGACTACTTAATCATACAAAGAATTACAGAATTGAGTTTTGTTAACAAAAAACCAAATTTTTTTTAGGCTTGGTCATAGGTTTGTTTAACTACCCAAAGGCTTGGGTTGATGTTTTCCCTCCATTTTTTGTTGGTTTAGACATTTTTTCATTTTCTAAGATCAATTCTCATGTTTGGCTTTAGAAAGTTTGTAATTGGTGAAGTGGGCATCTCTAAAATTACCACCACAATCTTATACATTTCCTTAGCTTCCTAACCATAATACCCCAAAATTGGCTCATTGCCATGATCACCAATTCTGGTCTATTTTAGTCAATCCTAAATCCTATGTCACTAGGAAATTCTAGTTCTAAATTTTGCTACTTGACCTAAGTGTCAAATGCAAAAAACCCTAAATTTGCATTAATCAGACTACTTATTTGATTCATAAGTATTGACTCATATTAGTCACATTAAACCTATTGATTAAGATTTGATTTAGTTTAAAGTATTTATACTTTAATTAAATTAAATTATCTCCTAAGGCTAATGTACTAAGGAATTGAAAGTATTTAATTTAATAACTACGTTTAATTTATTTAATTGAATGTAATTATTCAATTAAATAGAAAAGGTATTTATGAGGTCATATGTCATTTTATTGAATTGAATATCTTTCCCAAATTCTATTTCTCAATTCAAAATGGAAATTCTCAGTTAACTACTCATCAAATTAGAAGTGACTTAATTCACTTACTCTCACACTAAAGTAAATCTGAGTTAATTGTTTCTTGCACTCAAGATTTGAGTCAATTAACTGCATCTATATTGGGAACCTTCCACTTTGATTGAATCTTGGCTTCAATCTTGACCGTTGATCTAAGTGGATCTCAACCATTAATGGATTCCAAGAATTCTATTTAAGAGACTCCTAATTCCTCACTATAGAGTTTGGATTTGATTTGCATCAAATTTCTGTCAAATTGTGCACCCGTTTACTTACTATCATCATAAGCTTTTTATTGCTTAGATTTAATATCATATAGTTTTAATATGCACATATATAGTCTAATTTGTTTTACATGCTATTATATTAATCACACACACATTTAGATTAATTGCACATCATCTAAATTTTAATTGCATTCTTCAAACCCTTCATACTAGATGGTTTGGTTGCCTGCATCTCAACTCTGAGAGCATAAATAGGCAAAACCCTTCTAGCTAGGAGGCAACGAGTTGCACTGTTAGACCTCTTGGACAAAATATCCCATGTTCATTCCAGGATGAATTTGCAAGTAAGGACCATGTTGAAGTGTGTGTGAGGTTCAGAAGCCCACAAATTCACGCATACATTTTTGGCACCCACTGTGGGGCCGAGAAAAATAGTTTTCTGGCCTCATTTATTTAATTTTCTATCTATTTTTATTATTTTTTCCTTACTATTCTATACAATTTTCTGAATTCTCATGCAAGAAATTTCTTTTTTGTGTGAAGATTTGAGGGTCTCACTCGAATCTCTACACTTTCTCACACAAAAAAGTTCCCTATTGTACAAGTCTTCATGCGACACCTCATTTTCTTGTGTGGGTTGGTAAAAGATCTCACATGGTCCTACGCAAGATTTTGCGTGAAGTTTTGAAATAGAAAGGTTAATTTTGTTACTTTTCAGCATGCTACTCATTATCTTTTACTGATGTGTTTCTCTCTAAAGCATTACTAATCTATTTTTCTAGTTTTCTACAGCTTAATGGTTGTTTGCAGGACATTTGGAAAAGATTCCTTATACAAACTTTCCAAACATGAATTGACTGTTTGTTTGCAGGACAATTGTTGAAGATACATTTGTTGAAGAGCAACATTAAAACCCACTAAACAATGTGTATTCTTTTCTACTTTCTAAACATAGTCTAATTAGGATTTGTGAACTTCTTAGGGTTCAAGACAGAAGAATAAGGGATTATGCTCTTTATCACTTAGAGGTCATGACCAAGGGTGAACTAGAAACCTAAACACTTCTAAAAGATGACATTCTGAGGGAGGCAAGTAGCTTAGTGGTTCTCTAGAGCTAATCATTTTCTATGGTGAGATGATGGTTTCCTTTCAAGGGGATCAAAATCTTTAGGAAGGATAAGTCTATATTGATTAAGCTAAGTTGGTAATTAATGTGTTTTGCATGTTTGGGTGATAAACTAAGGTAGAGGAGTATGATCTCTCCCCTTGAGGGAAATCAAAAACTTGGACCCTTATGTTCGAACCACCAGTCTAAGTCAATCCTTTAGAGGGCCTGCTAGAGTGATCCAACCTCTGGGAATGACCCAAGTGAGCATACTTCTTTCGTCAAAGATTCCAACTCACTATAATCAAGATGCTTTGTAGAGTGAAAGACTCCAATGCTAGATTAATTTCTTTCCCTTTATTCTTGATACCACTTATCAAAGGGAAGCTCTATCTATTGCACTGGCCAATGCCAGGCCTAGTCTTTCTAAGCAAGTGTATGCACTCTCAAATGCTGGTGTGGGTTTCTGGTCTCAACTCTACTTGCGGAGCCATTCGAGATTAATACAAATGAAAGCCAAGTAAAAACCTCTTAGTTAGAAGCTACCCGGTTCACCTCCGAAAGGATACATAATCTTTGTGCAAGGAGGGGGAAGAATCTCTCCTGTAGAACTCACCATAGGCATGCTACTGGGTGTTGGAAGGTGGTATATGTGCTTAACCCCTACCACAAGGGTGTTCACTCAACATATATGTTATTGAGCCCTTTGAATACACCAAAAACATGGGCACCCTCTAGGGTGTTACATGGCTATGTGAGGTGCATGCATGTGAATAAGTTGTGGGACAAAGGTTTTGCCTTCTCTACCATTTTTTGTTTCTAGGGATAAAGCATCTTTGTTATCGAGTCCTAAACATGTCCAAACTTGCTTAAACAAATTGAAAATCAAGACTCCCCTGTCCCTTTGAGTTTCTTTGCCCTTAGTTGGATTGTATTTGATTACTGATTGCTTCCTGTGTCCTGTTGAAAACACTTTGTCTTGTTTAAAACCCAACATCACTTTCACAAATCTATAAATAAACCCTACAATCTATCTATTATCAGTCAAACAAACTTGCAATCTTTTTAGAAATGTCCAAAACTATTGAAGATCTCTTTGAAATCAAACTCTGTTGTCAGTCTGGTCTTGAATTTTGTGCACAATCTTGCAACATTTCATGTGAGCAGTCAAATCTTCACATGAGCCTATCTAGATCCTTGCATGAGTACTTTCATAGATCCGTGTGAGATCTTGTTGTTGTCTTTTGCCAAACTAGTCATTTCTTCACACAGCCTAGAGCACATCCTTGCACAAGTTTCCATTTTTCTTTTGAGATTTTTTGTCCCCCAAGGTACTTTCTCACATGCCTCTTAGAGGATCTTCTCATTAGACCTTGTGTTAAAACTATCAAATCAACTTATTTGAGCAATCTGTGATCTACATCTAGTCTATTTCTTGCATCAAGTTGTCTCTTCTCTGTTTATAACTAGTCCCGAACAATGGCATTTTGCTTAGCTAAAGATTTGTGATATGTACTTTGATTAGTCTCATCTTTTAGTTGCCTTGGTTCTTGTTCTTCAGTGCTTTTCATACTCCACATTATGATAGTCATAATTTTTTTCTGTTCTAGCCTTCAAATTAGACTATTCATACCTTAGTATCAACACTCTTATCTTGTTCCATTGGGACTAAGTTCTAGGTGCGGTCTTTGTCCAAGTTTTTGCTTCTTGTCCTTGTCTATGACTATTGCAACAAGGAGCGGCAATGTGTTTTTATCCTCTTAGACTTAGGAAAGGTCATGCTAGGGGTTGTAATCATGGTAGAGGTTGCCTTCCTTTTGTTACACAGTCTGCATCCAGTTCATCTAGTGAGACATCTTCATGATCTCCCTCACTCGTCAAGTCACCTCGAGTCTAGCAAACATTCTCCATAAACTTGCAAAAAACCAGTAACCCTTTATATCAAGAGGATCCTAAGACTAGAAAAGGTCCTGTATCTCTAAATAAAATGTTTGACTTCATTTTTAAAAGACCTTTTGAATCACAACATACTAAAATTGAACATATTCCTACAATGGCTTATCGTGAACCTAAACATGGTAGTCATAGTAGACATCAACAACCACCTAGGAATGACAAAGAGAAAGACCATGACATAGATGAGGAATAGGAAGGGGTGGAAATATTTCTTGAACACATAGAAAAGTGTCAAAAAGATAAAAACTTTCAAAAGGTCATGGAAATTCTACTCAATGAAGAAAAAGAAAAGTACTTTCTCAAACTTGCCCAAGATGGAGCTAAGCTACCCTCTCATTTCAATGTCAAAACCAACATCACACCTAAAGAGGAAATTGAGACTTCCAAACTCCAAAAACAACTAAAAATCATGCAAGACCAATTGGCTCAGATGATGCATGAGAAAGGTAAATGTGCTAAAACATACACCTTAGATGCTCTCTGTCCATCCGGTAAAGGTGAAAAACTCATAATGAACTCACCAATAGCTAGCTATAGTGTTCTCAATCAATTGAAATGAACTAATGCTCAATTCTCCATCTTTGAGCTGCTTAAAATCTTGCCTACTAATAGGTAGATTTTGGACAAAGCCCTCATTGAGGCAAATGTTCCTCATGATTTTGAACTTGAGCAATTTCAATCCATGGTAGGTCACCTGATGTGACCTTAATTTATGTAATTCTTTGAGGAGGATAATAACTCATTGAGTCACCCACACAATCAACCTCTACACAACGAAGTCATGATACATCAGACACATGTTCATCAGGTACTCATCGATAATGGCATATGATTGAACATTGTCTATGCTTCTTTTCTTAGACAATTGAATTATTTTGAGGATTCTATTGATCCTCGACACAAGATCACTATCAAAGCATATGACGAAGTTGAATGAAAGTCTCTAGGTCTTGTGGTCTTACCCATTCATGTTGGTCCTATAGAAAGGGATGTCACTTGTCAAGTGCTCGACATTCCCTTGGCTTATAATATTCTGTTAGGATGACCACAGATACATGAAATGTGCACTGTGCCATCCACATACCGTCAATGCATCAAATTCCTATTTCATGGCTCTAAGGTCACTATTCTTGCCACTACTAGCTATACCTATAATATGCTCAAAGCTACTAAAAATTTCATCCTTGCTAATAGGGAATCCACTGATTATCACGAAAACAAGCTTAAACAAATTGAGTAGTCATTCAAGTTGAAAGAAACTAGCATGGGGGAGTACCATATTGAACTAGTGTTGTCATTAACATCTCTTCCAGAGTCTACTTGTCATTATGGGAGACCCTCAAAGGCAAAGAAGCCATTTGTGCTGATGCCTCAAATGAAGTATAATGTCACTTTTGTCAAGGCTATAGTTCCCCTAGAGGATGAAAGTGAAAATAGAGCCATTGCTACATGGCTTTAAATAGAAAAGACTCTAATAGATCTAACAGAGCAAGCTCAAGAAATCACTCTTGAGAGATATGGGCTTGGTCTTAGACTCATGAAGTGTTTTGGCTACAATGGAACTAGCCCTATTGGGTGCTATAACAATGGCCTAATTGATCCTATCAATGCAATAGCTTGAAGAAATAATGATACAATTGGTCTAGGCTTTAAGAAGGTTTCCTTCCATTTGGGAGCTAACAAATTCACATCAGAACCTGAGAGTTCATCTAGAAATGAGTCATAAGCTCAGTCAGATACTCAAGGTGACCAATTGGATGATGAGGATCCTTATCCTTATCCTATTCCTCATGATTTGGCTAAATTCTTTGCCAAGCCGGATGAATTTATGCCATGTGTTAGCACTATGGATGATACTGGTGATTCTTTCGAGGATAGTGCTAATCAACCAAAAGCTCATTTAGAAAAGAGAGAATATAGTCAATCATTACGTATTGAGTACTTGTATAAGAACCCAGATGATGAAGGTGAGTATGTTCCTATCACTGTTGGGGAATTCTATAGCCTCTCACCATGTAGCACTGATTCTAGGGAATATGAGTTTGACTCTCTTTCACAAGTGACTACTAATAAAAACATTGACCAAGTTCATGTCTATGAAAACCAAATCAAAGTGGGTGAAATGTCTAGGCTTAGGTTGGATAGGTTTGGGTTTGATCCAACTAGTGTCCTAGAGTCATCAATTGCTGATGTTAGTACTCAAAGGCATTCAAACACACTTGTGGATGAAGTTGCCATAGGTCTTGAATTGCTAGTCCAAGCATTTAATGACTATACTATAAATGCAATCAAACTTGTCACTACTCTCTCACTCACACATCCCAAGCTTATAGACTAGAACCCTAATGCATCTAGTGAAGTCCCCATATTCCAGAATGACTATGCTCTTGCCTACTACCTAAATGCTATCGAACCTATAACGTCTTCCACCAGTGAGTAGAGAATCAACATGACTAAAGCTGATATCAAATATCTTAGTCATACAATTAAAAAGAAAAAACGCAAAAGGTTTGATGGTAAAAACCACATTGTGGTAGTTTTAGAACCCAAAAAAGTAAAAACAAAAGATGTATCCAAGGGTGAAAACCTCTCTGAGGCACCTGCATATGAGATATTTGATGCACTTTTGAGTCACTTCCAAGAGAGATCATTAGTGTTGATAGAGCCAATACAGGCGATCAACTTGGGCATATAACAACATCCTCATATGATACATCTGGCACAATCATTGTCTCTTGAAGAAAGGGAGGAATTCATTGCCTTCTTCAGAGAGAAGAAGATAAATTTTTCTTGG
This sequence comes from Cupressus sempervirens, assembly GCA_028749045.1. NCBI lineage: Eukaryota > Viridiplantae > Streptophyta > Pinopsida > Cupressales > Cupressaceae > Cupressus > Cupressus sempervirens. The sequence goes on from CM053793.1 coordinate 366,304,117, forward strand.
ACATATTTTGACATGCCAGGGCTAGATCCTGATCTTATTATGCAACATTTGTCCATTGCACCAGGCATCAAACTAGTTAAACAACAACTTCGAAAGATGAATTCTCATGTTGCATTGCTTGTCAAAGCATAACTAGAGAAACTTCTAAAAGCAGGATTCATCGGTGCAATTGATTATGCCAAATGGATATCCAACATTGTCCCAGTCTCTAAGGATGATAAATCTATTAGAGTTTGTATTGACTTCCATGATCTCAACTTGGCATGTCCTAAGGATGATTTTCCACTCCCCAACATTGATATGATAGTGGACATGATAACAGGCTATGAGATATACTCACTCATGGATGGGTTTTCTGGTTATAATCAAATAAAAATTGTGCCAGAAGATTAGGAGAAGACTACTTCTACATGTGCATGGGGAACCTTTTGCTAGAATGTAATGCCATCTGGCTTGAAAAATGCTGGTGTGACCTATCAAAGGGTAGTGACTGCAATATTCCATGACATGATGCATAAGACCATGGAGGACTACATGGATGATACCTTGGTCAAAAGTGAAAAATGTAATACTCATTTGCAAGATTTAGGACCCATCCTAGATCACATGGAAAAATTTAGTCTTAGACTCAATCCTAAGAAATGCACATTTGGTGTCACATCACAAAAGTTACTAGGATACAACATGTTTGTGAAAGGAATTGAGCTAGATTTGGAGAAAGTTCAAGCAATTATGGATATGCCTCCACCTTGAAACATTAGCCAGATGAGAGGTCTACAAGGGAGACTCCAATCTATTTGCAGGTTCATCTCATAGTTGGTAGATAGATCACAACCATTGATAAAGACTTTACATAAGGGTGTCAAATTCAACTGGAGTTAGGACTGTGAGCAAAGCTTAACATAGATCAAACAATATCTTGCCAATCCACGAATCTTGATGCCTCCTATCTATGGGAAGCCCTTGATTTTGTACATTTCAATAATTGAAACATCTCTAGGGGTCTTATTAGCTCAAGAGGACAATGATAACAAGGAGAGAGCTATTTACTACTTGAGTCGCACACTGATCTCTTATGAGAGGAACTACAACATCATTGAGAAAGCTTGCTTGGTAGTCATCTTTGCTTCCCAAAAGTTGAGACACTACATGCTTGCTTAGAGTACATGGCTGGTAGCTAAAATAGATCCATTGAAGTACTTGCTTAGTAAGGCAACTCTCACAAGAAGATTGGCTAAGTGGGTTATGATACTTAGCGAGTTTGACATTCAATATTTTGAATGCAAAGCTATCAAGGGATAGGTAATTGCAGATCAACTAGTAGATGCGCCTATGCAAAGTCTCCTACCAATGAACATCGATTTCCCTAATGAGTCAATTTTGACACTCATGCACCAAACGTGGGTCATGTTCTTCGATGGGTCCTTTACACAGCAGCGATCTGGTGCTGGATTACTCTTCATAATGCCACAAAGATATTCATTGCCCAAAGCATACAAGATTCTATTTCCTTGTACAAACAACATTTCTGAATACAAGGCTTTGATTAATGGCATGAAAATTGCAGCTGAATGGAGAGCAGATCAGTTAGACATCTTTGGGGACTCTCAACTTGTAATCAACAAAGTGAATGATGTGTATCAAAAAAAGGATGAGAAATTAATTCCTTACAAATGCATGGTTGATGACTTGAAGAAGTATTTTGCACACATTACCTTCTAGCAAATTCCTTGAGCAAATAATAAAGTGGTTGATGCTATGGCTACTTTGGCCTCCTTACTATAGATGCCTAAAAATGATCTCCGACATGAGTTCCTGGTGGAAGCGTTACACTACCCAGCCTATGACACCCCTAATTCTAGAATGATCTGTTCTATTGTAAGACAAGACTCATCCTGTTACCATCACATTTATTCCTATCTCTGTAACCAAACCATTTCAAAAGGTCTGACTTGGAATGAGAAACATTACCTAATCTGTAATGCTTCATGGTATGTCATTATTGCTAATGATCTATTTAGGAAAGGTCTTGACGGAACACTCCTTAGGTGTTTAGAAGCGAAAGAGTCCAAACACACATTAATTGATGTTCATGAGGGCATTTGTGGATCCCACTCAAATGGCTTGACACTAGCTCTCAAACTCATTAGAGTTGGTTACTATTGGCCAAAAATGGAGCAAGAGGAAATCAAGTATGCTAAGTCCTGCAAGTAGTGTCAGCTCTATGGGAATCTGATTCATGCTCTAGCCAGGGAGCTGATTCTATCTATTACAATGTGGCCATGTCAACAATGGGCCTTTGACTTGGTGGGTTAGATTCACTCAACCTCTTCTAATGGATATAAGTTCATTATCAAAGCCATAGACTACTTCACAAAGTGGGTAGAGGTAGTACCTCTCGCAATAGCAAATGACAAAACTGTAGCTCTTTTTATCACAAAGAGATTGCCATCTTCCTCTCAGAGCTCCTATTCACTAAAGACAAAAAGCACAAATAATTTGAAAATGACCCTTTGGGCCCTTATATAGGTTTTGACCTAATCTTTCAAAGTTCTTTGATTTGCGCAAAAATCACCCCTGGCTACCTTGGCTAATTCGACCATCCTAAATCCATTTTTAGGATCAAATTCGAAATCTGACACACCCAAATAGCCCAAAAATGCATTTAAAAATTTTGGGACCGACACGATCAAACGCTTGTGTAGTCTACATTTTATGATACTTTGTGATTCTTGGAATCTTTTCAACTCAAAATTCATCATATGTTCAAAATTTATTTCGAAGAAAGTCAATTCAAGTCAACTATGGTCAATTCTAGTCAACTTTTGGTCAAACTTGGTCTTCTGGACCTCAAAATCATGCTGAATTGACTCTAAATTTTCTTTTGATCATTTTGATCTCTTCTACACTCTGCTACATCTCGTATTTTTTCTCATCTCTCAACATAATGCTTTATATCATATTTCTGGTGTGTCATCTTTTGATTTCGCTCTCGAGGGGGTAGGATGATTACATCATTGAACTGGAATTCCAAATCAATCTAAATCTTTATTGCTTTGGGGCATCTTTTTCCAATCTTATGTCCTCATCACTCGAGGCATCTCAGTCCCCTCTTTATAGCATATTTTTCACCTATCACATCTTATAAAGATTTTGATGCATAGGTATTGGAACAATCTAAACTCTAACTCCTGAGAATCAAGCCTCGTTTTGGGGATGGTTCTATGACTCATAATTTGATCTTGTTATCTACTATTAATTTCAAGTATCTAGATGTTCTATCTAGATCCTTAAAGGTTAAGCTCCATTCTAGAGACAATCTTTTAAATGCTATCAATTTTAGGTATCTAGATGTTTTATCTGGATCCTTAAAGATTAAGCTTTGTTTTGGAGATAGTCTTTTAAATGCTTATCAAATCTTGGGTATCTAGATGTTCTGTCTGGATCCTTAAAGGTTAAAATTTTTTCTAAAGAAAACCTTTAAAATGCTTATCAATTCAGGTATCTAGGTGCTTTGCTTGGATTCCTTAGGATTAAGCTCCATTCTGGATATGGTCCTTAAAAGCTTATCAATTGGTCTCCTAACATCAACTTCAGAACCAATCTTATTTTCTAATCTGTGCATCACACTTTTTGATTTTCTTTGAATTGAACATGCTACTCACACATTCATTCAAAGAGGGGAAAAATGTAATACCCAAAAATTGGCTCATTTCCATGATCACCAATTCTGGTCTATTTCAGTCAATCCAAAATCCTATGTCACTAGGAAATTCTAGTTCTGATTTTTCCTACTTGACCTAAGTGTCAAATGTAGAAAACCCTAAATTTGCATTAATTAGACTACTTATTTAATTCCTAAGTATTGACTCATATTATTCACATTAGACCTATTGATTAAGATTTGATTTAGTTTAAAGTATTTATACTTTAATTAAATTAAATTATCTCTGAAGGCTAATGCACTAAGGAATTAAAAGTATTTAATTTAATAACTACGTTTAATTTATTTAATTGAATGTAATTATTCAATTAAATAGAAAAGGTATTTATGAGGTCATATCTCATTTTATTGAATTGAATATCTTTCTCAAATTCTATTTCTCAATTCAAAATGGAAATTCTTAGTTAACTACTCATCAAATTAGAAGTGACTTAATTCACTTACTCTCACACTAAAGTGAATCTGAGTTAATTATTTCTTGCACTTAGGATCTAAGTCAGTTAAGTGCATGTGTATTGGGAACCTTCCACTTTGATTGACTCTTGGCTGCAATCTTGACCGTTGATCTAAGTGGATCTCAACCGTTGATGGATTCTAGGAATTCTATTTAAGAGACTCCTAATTCCTCATTATAGAGGTTGGATTTGATTTGTGTAGAATTTTTATCAAATTGTGCACCTGTTTTCTTACTATCATCATAAGTTTTTTATTGCTTAGATTTAATATCATATAGTTTTAATATGCACACATATAGTCTAATTTGTTTTACATGCTATTAGATTAATTGGATTGAAGATGATTCTAGAAAAAGTGAGATTTATCCTTGATATGGAGCCCCCTACAGATGCCACTAGATTTAACTCTTTCTTGGACATATTGGGTACTTCTAGAAGTTCACTAGAAGTTCATATTGGTTGGATAAGTTGACTTGAAATGGCAAGCCATACACATGGGAGATTTCACAAGGAGAGGCCTTTGAGGAGCTCAAACAAGGCTAATGCACCCATTTTGGCATATCTAAATTTGGACAAGGATTTCTATGTTCATGTGGATGCCTCCAACATAGAAATCCTTGTCCTAATTCTATGCCAAAATAGGCATACACACTAGCATTGTTTGAGCTCCTCGAAGGCCTCTCCTTGTGAAATCTCCCATGCATTTGCTATTTCAAGTCAACTTATCCAACTAATAGGATTTTTATGCAAAGTTCTTAATGAACTTATGGAAATACCCAATGTGTCCAAGAAAGATCTGAGTCTAGTGAGATCCGTAGGGGGCTCCATATCAAGGATAAATCTCACTTTTTCTTGAATCATCTTCAATCCAATAATCTTACAAAAAATGATTTTCTCACTTGGGAAATTATTATGCCAACTCCAGTTTCAAATGGTTAAGCAAAATTCACAATATTGTGGGAGTTATTTAGTTTTCAATGGTTATATGTTTATTTTCTTTTCATATATTCTGTATTTGTTCTACACATACTTGCATGATATCTGGTTGAGCATATCTATTTCAGTTTTGAAGTAGAAATATTGATTTCTAGGTCAATATGGAAGACTTATAGGTTTATACCTGGCCATACAAATCCTTCCCCTGCTAGAAGGCCTTTCTAATAGGACGTAGAGTTTAAGAAGCAAGTAGTTTATACTTCAACTACTTGAATGAAGTTGTAACACATTAATAGATGGAATTGAATAAAGTGTTGTATGTTTGGCATGGTTTAATTCAATGTTGATCATTTTGATAGAAATTTATGGAGTTTGGTAATTACATTAGATACATCATTGTAAACCAAAAGTTGACCTTTTTATCATCATTTCACTGTGTAAGCAATTTTATTGCATTTTAACATTATTGTAGTCACAAGGAGTTTAAATGTCAAAAATTAGCTCTCTCATATTTAGTTTGCATGAAAAATATTTGTATTAATGTCTACCTGAATGTTTACATAGTGTGGATGATCTATATTCATTCAAAAGTTAGAAACAATTGTATTTGATTTGTATTATGGTTCTTTACATAAACATCTTAGTAATAATTTGAGAGCCTTTAAAACATATTTGACATCATTTCAGACAATCATTAATAGATTGAAATATTGAAACAACATGTACAAAGATTATTTACAATGTATTTAATGAAGTTCCTCGAGTCTCTAATTTTGAGGCTGAATTTGGAAAAGGATCTTTCAGTGGTATAAGCGTGTGATCTTGCTAGCCTATAGGCTAAAGAGAAGTTATTATCATTTCAGTTCAATTTTAGTTTTGGTTATGGGAAGTAGAATTGCACATTATAGAATTATTTTCTATAAATAAATAGGGATAGAAAGAAAGAACTCAGAAGAGTCCCTATGTCTTAGCAACAAATAAAGCAATAATTACCAGCTATGATAAGTATTGCTCTCTTCCTCAAGAGATATAGGATATACGTCCTTTCACACTATTCTTGGTATACTAAACAAAGGTGAATCACTTGTTTCTATCTTGTAGCCTAGAAGTGATCACAATGAATACAAAAATCAATCATTAGGTGGGTTTTCTAATGAAGAAACAACTTTGGATCCAATGATTCATAACATGCTATTGAGTCATCATGTTCATCACAAAGTGGAAATGGTCACAACCATGGATCAACCCGTTGGACATTGTAAGAATTTACCTAAGGCAATAGTTCAACATCAAGATCAAGAAGCTTAATAAATAAAACATGAGAGACTAATGATGATCAAATGAGAATCTCAACAATGATCAAAATGATAATAGATTTCAAATGAATACACACTAGAAATGCTAGTAGATAAAGGCCAATAGAATGACTAGGAGTCAGAAAAGAGATAAACATCGCAACTAAGAACATGTCCACTAAGAGTGGATTATCATCCATTGAGCATAGGAGTTTGTGTGATGATGAGAGGATAAGTTTACATAGGTGTATCTCATAAAGAGATGTTGTAGACACCATGTGCTCAAATAAGTTGCTAACTCCTATGTTGTCAAAAAGAAAACTCATATGTTTATGCATATTCCTAAGTAAACTCCAGTAAAGTGTAATAATAATTATTTATTTACACTAACAACCCCCTTAAGTGCAACTTATGGGAATGCACTTAATCTCATAAAGCTAAATGCAAGATGTAATGTGGGTCCTGGCTACTAGGCCATGTTAGGTACCCATGTACAAATGCAATGCTCTACATATAATGCTATGCAATATAATGTAATCTCTTTGAAAATAGAGAAAGATAGAAAACCTCATGGGAAAAACCTCCTCCAAAAAGAGAGATAAGCACAATAAAGAAGAGAAGAGTCATGTGACCCCCCTTGGTGAAAAATCTCACACCCCTAAGAGATCTCACAAATGAAGATACTTGACCTCAGTGAAGGGCTTGGTGAAGATATTTGTAATTTTCTATTCTACACGACAATATTGCAATGCGATGAACTGCTCATGAATAAGCTCTTTGATGTAGTGCATATGAACCTCAATGTGTTTTGTGAATTGATGCTATACTGGATGTTTTTGAGATTTCAATGGCACTTTGATTATCACAATGTATGACTATGGGTCTAGGTATGTCGAAACCAAACTCCTTTAGAATATGCTATAACTAAATAGCTTCTGTAGCTACAATGATAGGTCCTCGATACTCACCATCAGTAGATGAAAGAGCAATAGTATTTTACTTTTTACTCTACCAACAAATGAGACCATAACCAAGATAAAACATGTATTCTAAAGTCCTTTTGTGAGAATCAAGCTCTCCTACATAGTCTGAGTCAGTATAACACAATAACTGTAGTCCAGTACCAGTTACATAGCATATCCCATATTTATTTCTACCATAGATATAGTGTAAGATGTGTTTGGCTGCCTTCCAGTGAAGTTCATGTGGCTCTTGTTTGAAGCAAGAAACCTGGCCAACTACAAATGATATGTCAAGTAGATGAGACTTCCAACCAACTATCTATACAAAGTAGCATCAATAAGTGGTGTGGAACACTTATCTTCTAACTTAACACTTGCAAGAAATGGAGTAGATGCAACCTTGCAATCATTCATGCGAAATAAAGCAAGTAGGTCAAGAGCATACTTGGGTTGAGATAATGTGATCCTTGATGAAGATTTTTGTATGTCAATACCAAAGAAATAATGAAGTAGACCCAAGTCTATCATGGAAAATCTATCATGCAAAGTAGACATGACATTGTCAATCATGGATGTTGTAATCCCTATAGTGATTAAGTCATCAACATAAAGCACAAGTAGCAAGTGAGAAACATCCTAGTGAAGAATGTAGACATTAAAATCTAAATGACATTTGGTGAACCCTACTGAGAGAAGTAAAGAATCCATCTTGGCATACCAAGCTCTTGGAGCCTGTTTTAGTCCATAGGTAGACTTTTTCAACTTGCAAACCAAAGTAGAATCCTAAATGAAACCTTGTGGCTAGTCCATATAAATCTCCTCATAAAGATCACCATTCAAGAATGCACTCTTCACATCCATCTGATGAACAACCCATCTCTGAGCTACAACTATAGCTAGTGTCAAACAAATGGAGTTCATTTTTGCATCTGGGGCAAAGGTCTCAATGTAGTCAATACCAAACACCTAAGAGAAACCTTTTGCAACAAGTCTTGCCTTATAATTATTAATACTTCCATCCACTGCAAACTTGGTCTGATAGATCCTCTTACAACAAACCAATTTTCTTCCCTTAGGAAGGCAAACTAAATCCCATGTGTTGTTTCTCATAAGAGAATTGTATTCTTCCTCCATTACTTTATCCCATTCTAGAATTCCTAAAGCTTCTTTGAATGATTGAGGATCAGAACCAATTGCAATATAAGCATGAGGGAGTGAGTTATTTTGTGATCTTGTCTACCTAGTATCTAAAGGATTCCCTAACAATGATCTTGCCACATCCAATGTCTACTGAGCCCATTTTGGTCTAGGGGAAGAAGATGTAGAATTAGAAGGTATTTCCTCAATTTCATCTATTTGCTACCTCTTTTTGGGTCATGGACAGACATCTTCCAAGTCATTGTCATGACTGTCACTCTCTTCAATGAAGGAGGAAGAAGGAGAAGTTGAAGAAGTAAAGCTTGGACAACTTTATTCAAAGTGTACACTCCTCTCATAGATAATTTCATGTGTCTTTGGATCCATCAATTTGTAGGCTTTATGAGAGTCCTCATAACCAACAAAGATGCAAGGTTTATTTTGAGGTTCTAATGCCTTGCATTTCTATGGATGCATTCATGCCCATTCTAGACAACTAAAGACTCTAAAATGCTTTACAATAGGTTTCCTTTTGTTCCAAGATTCAAAAGGAGTTAAACCATCCAAATATTTATGAGGAATCCTATTCTAGATGTAATTTGAACAATTCATTACTTCAACTCAAAAAACTTGATCAAGAGACTTATGTAGTAACATGCAAGTGGTCATCTCCTTGAGGGTTCTATTGTTCCTTTTTGTAACACCATTTTGTTGTGGAGTGTATGGTATTGAATGTTAAAGGTCAATTCCCTCTTGAGTACAAAAATCTATAAGTCTTGAGTTCACATACTTCCTTCCATTATTTGTTTAAAGAACCTTGATGGCTTTCTTTGACTACTTTTCTACTTGATCCTTGAAGGTGAGAAATCATTCAAACACTTTACTCTTATGAGCCATGTAGAATACCCAAGTATAGTGAGAATAGTAATCAATTAAGGTGAATGCATAGCAAAACTTTCCAAATGATGGCACTTGAAATGGGCCACATCACTATGAACTAGGTCAAGTACACTTTGTGCTCTCCAAGACTTCTCTTTATCAAACTTTTTTTTGGATGCTTCCCATGTGTGAGACCTAAACAAACACCATCTGAGAACTAGACTTGAGGTAGACCATGAACCATGTTCTTGATGCTAAGCTATTTAAGATACTTGTAGTTGCGATGTCCAAGCCTCTCATGCCATAGTTTGCTTTCTATATTTGAATGAATTAACAAGGCTTGTGCATTATATTTAGGAACAAAGAAGATAAAGTGTACAACCTTGAATCATGTTTAGCTTCACCTATTGCAACCATAGAATCATCTTTGATGCTTTTCGCAATAACTGAATTAGGAAGAAATTCAACCTTTTTTCCACCCTCCATAGTGAGTGATTTGGTAGACTGAAAGAAGGTTGGAGGTAAGATTGGGAACATAGAGAACATCCTTGAATGCTCCAATTTCCATCTCAACTTCACCTTTTCCTTCAACTTCTACTTTAGTATCATCCCCTATAAAAATGTGAGGTACCTTTGAAGGTGTCATTGCAGAAAAATCTCTCTTTCAAGCCTCCATGTGATGTGTGGCACTTGAGTCAATACTCCATTCCCCCTAACTAACATTGTGTGTGAGTAAAGCTTTCCCTTTGCTCTTAGAAACTAAAGATGAACACCCCTTTTCCTTATAAGAATTAGGCAATGGAACATTGTGCTTCTTCATGATGTTTTTCAATTCATCAATCTACTTGTGATAACACTCGTGTTCATTATGACCAATTCTTTTACAATAGGCACACTTCATCTTTTCCTAATTATTGCCCCCCTTTCTGTTAGTATTACGAGAAGAATTTCCTTGCTATTGATTTGATTTAGGTGGTGAATTTTATGTGTCCCCTTGTTTATTATCTTTCCTCTTCTTCTTTTTACCCTTGCCTTTGTTTCAACTCTCACCAGCTAGATTTTCGGAGCTTTCATTGTTAGCCACCAATGCCTTAGATTTTGAAGACTTGAGAATCCCCATCATTATCAACTTAGCTTGTTCATTTTCTAACAACTAGGCATATTAATAAAAAATGAGTTTCTGATAAGAAGCCCCTAAGGTTGCCTTTGATGTGTTGAAAGTAGAGAAAAATGTGGCATATTCTGATGGCAACTTTTTTGAATTAGATAAATCAATCTATCATCCTTAATTGGACTACCACAATCATTAAGTTTTGTTCTCAACTCATTCACCTTAATGATAAAATCCTGAATGGAATCAAAGTTCTTAGGATCTAGGGAGATAAGTTCATCTTCAATCTTGTAGAAATATTCCTTGATCACTTTCCCATATAGCATTTTAAGGGCATCCCAAATTTCCTTGGATGTATCATATTTTATGATCTGATAAAAGATCTTGTCATCAACCCCTAACCTAAAGATTCCTAGGGCTTTTCTATCTGCCAATTCCCAAGCATAGATATCACTTTGAGTTACTTTATCACTTGTGGGTTTAGGAAGAGATCCATCTACATATTGAGAAAGTTATTCATTCATTAATTCACACCATTTTTCAACTAGCCATGTGGCATAATTATGTGGTGTTACTCTTGGAACCTTTATGTTTCCCATAATACAATGAAAGAAAGATAACAAGAAGAAGAAAGGAACACAACACCAAGAGACACCCCCCCACCCAAATGAATGCTTTAGGTACTTTATACTTAGTGCAATTAAAATAGACACTTGCCAATTTAGGGCATAAGTGGACTTCTCATTTTTCTATTTACAACCTCCTCTCGGAGTTCAAATCTAGTACTTAGAAATGTTGCTCAGATATACAATAATTTTGAAGTTTGATCAAAGCAATACAATGCAAAAAAGGACCTATTTCTAAAAGTGGTATTTTAGTCCACACAAGCCTATAATCTGATTGCAAGTCTAGAAAGTAGACAAAAAATTATGCACTTTAAAAAAAAACAAAACTTGAATATGTGTCCAGACGAGCCCGTACCAAGCATTTGAAGTTGCAAAAAGCAAGATTGGATAGGTATAGTCATCAAAAACTGATTTTTTTGACAAATCCATACACCAAAACTAGAAAATAATAGCACCTCTAAAATATTTAGAAAATTCTAGCTCAATTAAAAAAAATGCACCTAATTTGGAGTCCGGATGACTAAGATATGGCCCTGTAAAATTGAATTACCAAATTGAAAATCAATGTGGTGAGTGGTCCAATTCTCAAGCAACTGCTGATATTACCAAATTGTATAGCAAAAAATTGATGGTTTGGGTCCTATCAAGGAAAAATAAAAAGAACCCTATGACACTGCAATAGGTGTCAAATATACCACTAAGAGAAGTTGGCAAAATGCAAAAAATTGATAAATGTTACCAATTCTCTATCTTGGGAGGAAGCCATAGATGACCAATGATAACTTTGGATCTAATTGGAGTTGGACTTAATGTTTTTTTAGATTGAGCCAGATCCAAGATGAGTATGGCTACTCCCAACTTTGTTTGTTATAGTGGATCAATGTACTCTGCTTGAGTCTGCAGAGAAGGACTGCGCAAAGAAATGTGGGAGCTCAAAATGACCTATATCAAAAACTCACCAGCTCTTGATCTACAAAAATAATCCTGCAAACATGAGAAAATGGAATTTCTTGATTCAAGAGCTTGACTAGTGTTTTCTAGAGTAAACACAAATGGACTATGAGCTATGGTCTATGAGGATGTCACTTTGCCAAATTTCATTGTGAATAGATCAAACTTTGTGGTAGGTCCAAATTGATGATCTCTCTGTATAGATGTTGGATGCCAAATAAGCTCGAATGGGGTGTGATCTACCTTGGATGAGATGCCAAGTATTGGGCCCACGAGGGGAGATCTAGATCAATGCATGGAGAGATTGTTGGGTGGATCAACACAATTGGTTTTGGTAGGGAATATTGCAAACGGAGCCTGTAGAGAGTAGATGCTCTCTTCCAATAATCTTATAGTATTGTGCCTCAAATGGAAAATGTGTTGATGTCACAATGAAAATTTGAGATATGTTTCAACACATAAAAAAATGGGCTCACAGTTGGCTTACCAATGTAGATTTTGGGCAATCAAATCTCTCCAATATCGGGCTCATTACGGATGGAGCTTAAAGACTCATGATTGGACTTGTTTGTGAATGTGTTGGGCCTACGAAGATCACTGCAGGGACTTGCCAATATTTCTTTTCTATTCACAAAATTTGGATGTGAAGACCACAATTTTGAGCTAAAGCTGAGAGACTAGGGCTAGGTACTTGCTTGGAGTAGAGGGGTGGCTTGGACTCTGTGCCTCTTCTGAAACCTATTTGGAAAATATGGGTTATCATACCATGGTGAGCTTCATGTGTAATCCTCAAATTGGAAAATTGAGTTTCCAAGTCTGATTTGCAAAAAAAATTGCTTTGAATTTGACTTTCGCCTAAGATAGGCGTATTTATAGTCAAAATTTATGGAAATGGCCACTCAGACACAATGGTGAGGTTAGTTCTTGCTCAAGGCACTCTCAATAACTATGGATATCCTAGATCTAAATCATGGCCCCTCAAAATGAATCAGAATGAATCTCTCTGATGGATATGCAATGAATCTCTTGTGGCTCTAATACCATGTAAGAATTTGCCTAAGGCAATAATTCAACACCAAGATCAAGAAGCTCAATAGGTAGCACAAGAGAGACTAATGATGATCAAATGAGAATCTAAATAATGATCAAAATGATAATGGATATTAGATGAATACATACTAGAAGGGCCTGTATATAAAGGTCACTAGAATGACTAAGAGTCAGCAAAGAGATAAACATCACAACTAAGCACATATCCATCAAGAGTGGATTATCCTCCATTGAGCACAGGAGTTTGTGCATGATGAGAGGATAAGATTACATAGGTGTATCTCATAAAGAGATGTTGTAGACACCATGTGCTCAAATAAGTTTCTAACTCCTATTTTTTCAACAAGACAACTCATATGTCTATGCATATTCCTAAGTAAACTTAAGTAAAGTGTTGTAATAACTAACTATTTACACTAATAGACATGATGAAAACAAGATACCAATGTGTGACACCTATACAAATTATTACAACAACAGATTTAATCATGTGGTTGCACCCATTTCACATTAAGGTAATGATGTTGTGGGGTCCTCCTGCGATGGTATTCAAGTTGGAAACACTACAATGAGGTAGGTATTGTGGATTCAAACCATAGGGGTTTTGATTTTTCTCACCCCACTACAAAAGATGTTAGAAGGATAGGTTGTGATGGATGGTCATTAAGAGCTAAGAAGTCTAATTTTCTTGTTGCCCAAGCAAGACAACATTTGCAAGAGGTGAAGGAAAAATTATATCAACTCAATCATCTACAATAATGGTGGTAGTATGTGCTAAGATTTGATAACTACAATAGTCTACAATAGTGGTGGTAGTATGTGCCAAGATTTGAATTCGATAAATAATAATATTTTAATGCATTTTGAGTAGATTTATAAGCAATTTACAAGGACATAATGTCTATGATTACTATCATATATAAAATGAAGATGAGAATTTAAACACATATGACTCTAGAGAAATCCTAAAAAGGTTGATAGTGTATGAGAATTGAATTAGAATTATACAAATATTGCAGAAGGAATGACATTTGGAAGTTTATATTTGGAAGTTTATATTTGGAAGTAGTGACTTCCATTTTATCACACAACATTCTTAAAATATGAAAAATTTAAACATAAATTATACCAGATTAAATGAAATTGTACATAGCAACTATTCTTTGGAAATAAAATGGCAGTGACAAAGAAGTTTTAAAATTTAAAGAAAGTTTTATGTATGCTAAAGCATGGCATCAATACATAAAAGTTGCATCAAATTTATTTGAAGATGAATTTATTGATGAGTAAAAAAGACTTGCAAGATAAGAGAAAAAGTGGATGTATTGGAGACAAACTCATTTTGAATAAAGCTGAATCTAGTTAAGAAGTGCCTTCAATCTGCTAAAGACCAAATCACCAATTTGTTGAGTTCCATTATTTGCTTATTTTTTTGTTTTCCTCCTCCTGTTTTGCTCATTCTTCCTCTAGATATTTCTCTTATGACTAGATCTTCTGGAACCTATAATACTTCCCCATCACATGGAGATTCATTATCCTCCAAAGCAATATTCAGATCACTTCTACAATTTCCCTATCAAGAGGAAGTAAAATGATATTTCAATTAGGATAGAATAATCTTGATCAATATTTTAGTTCAAACATCAAAAGCAAAAAATCTTTGAGCTTTACATCAAGATACAACCACATGACAATAAACAAAAAACTACAATTAAAGTAAACAAAATAAAATTGAGAAACTCTCTTGCAATTTCACCAAAGCACCCTAAGCTTGCAAAACACATTTATACCATGCAAAAAATATGACAATTCTTCTAAAACAAGAGAAATTAAATAAAAAAGGAAAAATCTTCATCTCATCTTCCAATACAGATATTGGTGAATCAACATCGCCTTCAACCTTGGTAGCCACAACATTAACCATTTTCAAAATCTAGATGACAAAATGGAAATTAAACCCAAAATATTGATAGACAAAACTCTTAATAATTAAATACAAAATTCATTACAACCAATAAATGGACTTTAGAAATTAGATAAAATTAAGTAGTTGGAATGAAATGGATTATGGATCTCTTTCTTTAGTGCACATCTCACATCCTTTTTCACCCCGTCATGATTTTATTGATCAACAATTTTGTGACTTGCTCTCGCTATCTTTCTATTTATTTCAATTTTTATTCTATATAACAACTATTATTGAATGGAAATATTTATATAATTCTTTTGGTTTCTAGATAAATCTAACTCTATCTTTGTTTGAAAGAAAGTAAAACATAAATTCTAGAATGAAAAACCTTCATAGAATCTTCATTTAATAAACATCACCTATGTAAAATTGTAAAATGTACCATTAGCCCTCAATAGGTCTTCCAAATGTGGATTTGAATCCAAAATATTATTTTATTTCATCCAAAGGTCTATCTTTAATAAGATGTATTACTATTATTATTGTTACTTTTTTTATATACTTGTGTTTGGAGATTTTGATAATCAACATTTTTGATGGCAGTTTGGGATCTACTATCAACATATAATAGAGCTCAAAGAAGAGTCAAATGATTGAAAATTTCTCCTACAAATTTTTGTAAAAAATACAAACAAATACTCATATAAATTATCAATATATAAGATTATTAATAGAAATGTACTATGCAAAAATGATGGCTCTCACTAGCTGGCAAAATTCTTCTCGTCAAAACAATGTTGTTCGCTATTCCAAACTACTATCTTTTAGTGCTAAAAGCTCCCTTTTCAATAATTCAAACCATTCAAAAGATGATTCGAGAGTTCTTATGGTCTGGAAAGATAAATGGAGGAAATAATATACCTCTCATCTCTTTGCAAGATATGGCTCAAGAGAAATCTTTGGGTGGGGTTGGAATTCATGATTTGGTACAAAGAAATAAAGCCTTTGGTGCCAAATTAGTTTGGCAAATGTATTCTGAACCTCAGAATAAATGGTGTCAAATAATGCAATACAAGGAGCTAGATAACAATTTCCCCTCAAGAGTACTCTCATTGCAAGACCCCCCAAAAGGATCAACACTATGGGACTTTATAATGACATCCAAAGACATTGTAACTAACCATCTCTCATGGGAGGTAAACAATCACCTCCAAGTCAAATTTTGGAGAGATTCTGGGAATGGATCCCCTCCTCTTCTTAAACCAAACCCAATGGATATCTTGATCATCTCTTGAAAAAATTCATGGGGTAAATATCTGATTGATTTTGTTTCTGTAGTTTGTTTATTCTCCAAAAAAGTGATTTAGAAGGACTCAGGGGAGTTGCCTATTTCATCTATTGATCAAGACATATTTCATCAACTACTCTCAAGTTTAGTGGTTTATCTTTTCGAATAAGAAGACAAATTAATTTGGGCTCCAGGGAAAAATGGCTCATATTGAATCAAAGAGGGGTACATGGTTCTAGAATAGCAGGAAGCTAATAAAACCCCTTCCTATGCATTCTCATTTTTCTAGAACCAATTTACTCTTGCAAAGGTTGGGTGCTTTTCTTGGATTTCTTTGAATAAAAGAGCCCTTACAAGTGATAGACTCTCTAAATTCCATATCTCACAACTTTTTAACTGTCATCTTAGTGATCAAGAAATTGAGGATGGAGATCATCTCTTTTTGAATTGCCCTTTTGCACATCAATGTTGGCCTTTTGTCCTTGATAAAATTCACTACTCCACCCCCCTCACAAATAAATTATGGGATCTCTTCCAATCATGGCTAGAGTTGTATTCCAATTCCTTTTTCTCCAACCTCTACACCTACATCCCAATTTTAATTGCTTAGGCTCTTTGGTGGGAGCATAATAAGAGGATTTTCCATTAACATCCCTCCACCATTGAAAGTGTTCTTATAACCATTGAAAAGCCTATATTTGAAGTTGTTAAGACTAATCACACTAAACACAAATGCAACCCAATTTTATCTAATTGGGACAGAAAAATTATTCGTGATTGGAAAAATATACATGTGCCTATCGATTGGTGTGAAAATTAATATTCTTCCCCTTCAAAAGCTAGAGAGAAAATCCATTGGATCCCACCTGATTCTAGACATGTTAAACTCAAATTTGATGGTGCATCAAGGGGAAATCCAAGTAAATTAGGTGAAGATGCTTGCATTTGAGATCATTATGGTGATGTGCTTTCTATTAAATCTGATCCCTTGCCTTTGGGATCAAAGAACATAGCAGAATCATATGCTCTCTTCCTATGTCTAGTTTTGGAAAAACAAGGGGATTTTTGACTAATATAAGTTGAAGGCGATTCCATGGTTATCATTAATGCTTGCATAAAAAGAAAATCACACAATTGGAAGGTAACCTAAATCCTTCAACAAATCTGGCACCTCCTAGACACCTTTGAAGAAGTTCTTATTTCACACACCCTTCATGAAGGCAATGCCCTTGCTGACTATCTTGCAAAGTAGGTTGTGATGACTATTTGTATGATGCAATTTATCCAATACATGCTATTAATAATAATGTAGATTTGTAAAAAGTGATTGCTAATGATAAGAAAGCTTGTAGTTGTTAAGAGTGATTCAGGTTGTATTGTCACTAATTTATGATAAGGAGGTTGTTCACTAATTTAGGACACACATACTGTCATATTATGATACATTTCTACATCTTGGTTTTGGTGGCCCATCCTTTTGTTTCCCACAAATATGCTATCTACTTCGATTGATATCTAGTGTGAATTCTTTAATGGGACGCTGACTTGTTTGACTGTATATGTACAAAGTTATAAGCTCTTTATATCATTATTATTCTTGTCATTGAGATCTGCTAAATTTTGGAATAAAAATGGATTTCTCATTTGTAAAGTTCCTGTGATGCATCTCCTACAATTTGATTCAAATGGACCTATTGCCACAAATGTAGATTTAAAGGAATAAGTAGTTTCTAATAGAATTTGGAGCTGTAGCAGAATGATAGTCCAAATTGGAGCTACTTACCTTGGGTTTTTGGACAACATCTTATGTTTTTCTAGTTTCCAACTTTGAATGTACATGGGTTTATCTTTTCAGTTGGGCAATTGTAAATCAAGGTTCTCCTCTAATATATGTAATGATGAGGATTTTGGGTTTTCTTTCCTAATTCTTTCCTAGATGAGTCTTTGAATTAGAGTAATTATAAATATATATACCACTTTTTCTTTAAAAATAATTATTTCAAGAGCATTTCATTTAATCCAAATCCATAAAAACTATTACACTCAAATGGATTCTCAACCATTGCTTGAAATCTAGACAACCCAATATAATATCACATGTTCTCTATACATGGATGATGGGAATTATTAAATTCTAATTTTACACGCCCTCCATAATGGTATCCAATTTGCAATGCCACTAATTTTTACCCATCCTGAACTTATCCATCTCGAACTTTGAAGATAAATATAAACTTTCCTCTACCCATTGGACAAATCTTCTTAATTGGCAGAGCAATTATGTTTGTTCAAACATTTTAGTACTAGTGCTTGTTTTCTTTCTTGTAGGATTATGATGCAACCCTTCAATTCTTTTGAGCTCCATTTTTAGTAGAGTTGGAGACCAATAAATAGGGTAAAATGATTCTTCATGTAGATTCTATAGCAAACAATGGAATGTATTGGAAAGGGCTAACATCTTGGTTTTTGAGTCATGTCGCTGGTAGGATCATACTAGTGGTAGCACTGGAGGAACATAAGATCTTTCTCAAATTATTTATCAATGAATCAATCCTACTTCTCAAGTTAGGATAAAAAAATTGAAGGGTGATTATGTGTGTGAACAAATGGGACATGATCATGGAAGTCAAGGAGACATATTATAATCTAGATCACATGGTTGCTTACAGGGAGGTGCTTATTACTTTGACCAATTGGGAAAATTCACAAATAGTTTTGGAAAAAATGAAGTAATTTTTCAGAACCATGTCTACCCTCCATTCAAATTATGTTATGATACTTAAACATCACATTAAGACTTGATTCTTAGGCTAATTCTTCATAGTTATCTCTAATCTAATCTAAAATATACTTTCCTATTTTGTAGGATGATTACATAGCTACTTGAAGGAGATAGAGCTTGTGTTGAGCACATCTACTAATACAACCTACTAAGTTCAGATATCTTAGAGAACCAAGATCACCAAAAGTCAAGGGAAATTCCTCCAATTTCCTACACGTAGTCAAGATAAATTCCTCCAATTTCCTACACGTAGTCAAGATCAACTCCTCTAAAAAATCTAACTGAGAAAATAGTTTTGGTAGAGTTCTCAATGAATTTCCACTATAAATGCTCAATCTTTTTAATGAATGCAACCCCCATACCAACTCAAGCTGCTGTTGCATTTGATCCCATTTATCTAATATCAAGATCTTTAGGGCAATTAAGTGATCCATCCTTTTAGGAAATTTCTTGAGACTTTTCAATTCTTTCAAGTCCAATTCTTTCAAGGAGGAATTTGGGACAACTTTTATGGCTAGTAAAAATCCCTTGAGCTGAGCTTGTGAAGTAGCTCTCATCACCCGCAGGTTCTTGGGTAGCTGCATCTAAGTTTTGATTTTGTTGGGAGAATATTTTTTACCAATCTAAAGAATCTATTAAAGAGAAAAATATATTGAGTAATTAGTAATTACTTTCCTGATATAATGTGACACCACCTTTATAGACAAGGCCATGAAACACAATCAATCGCTCAAGTGACTCCAAATTTGGTGGCCATAATGTAGAAATGTCACCATCCAGTTAGAGGAATCTAAGCTCCTTAAATTCAGTTGGGTATTGACACTTTATTTGGCTCTCCAATAAGAGAACTCTCAACAAGATTTTCATTGAATGTAATTACTTTGCATCAACTTCATTACCATATTCAGATTCCTCCTTGTCGAGATAAACTCCTTTAATTTTCTTAAGCTTCTGCAATGATAGAAAATATCTCAATATGATTTTTTATCATTGTTAATTCAGGAATGAAACTTGAATGTAATTTTTAAACCATTTGATTTCAATGGAATTGCTAAAGCAAGATACAGTTACAATTTTATTTTTAACTTTATAGCAATATTCAAATGTAGTCACATATCTAATTGTCCTAAGTAATCTCCCTCCAAGACTACAAATCTAGAATTCTATTTCTTCTAGACATTATCTCTTTGATTGGCACGGTAATTCTATTTTTTCAAACATTTGAGTTCTAGTGCTTGTTTTCTTTCTTGTAGGATTATGACATAACACTTGAATTCTTTTGGGATCCATTTTTAGTAGAGCTAGAGACCAATAAATGGGGGAAACTGATTCTTCACGTAGATTCTATAGCAAATAATGGAATTTATTGGAAGGGGGCTGACATCTTGGTTTTTGAGTTATGTTAGTGGTGGGATCATACTGGTGGTAGCACAAGAGGAACACAAGATCTTTCTCAAATGATTTATTAATGAATCAATCCTACTTCTTAAGTTGTGATACACACATTGAACAGTGATTGTGTCTATGAACAAATGGGACATGATCATGGAATCCAGAGAGATGTATTACAATCTAAATCACATGGTTTCTTATATGAAGGCACTTATTACTTGGGCCAATTGGGAAAATTCACAAATAGATTTAGGAAAAATGAAGCTATTTTTTAGAACCATGTCTCATTGCCATTCAAAGTATGTTATGAGACTTAAACATCACATTAAGACTTGATTCCTAGACCAATTCTTTATAGCTCTCCTTATTTTGTATGATGATTACATATCTGCTTGAAGGAGATAGAGCCTGCTTAATTCGTTCAAAATTCAATATTAGTTGCAACCTTCAAGAAGGGAGTAATCAGCTAGGTAGTTCTAGAGGTTCTATGTAATATCACCTGAAAGTGATGACTTCTTGGACAAAACATACCAGAGACCTTTGAATAGGGGTTAACAATGGAAAGTGCAAAGGGAAATGTCATAGTGTTTGAACAAAACAATTCCTCCCATAAATCTCATATAAGTCTAGGACACATTAGATAAAATATTATAATGTTATTTTGTATCAATCTCCTAAAAGGAAACAAAATGAAAAATCCTCTCAGTAAATAGAATAGAATGATCCATCTCAACTTGAAATAGTAGAACAACTAAGAACCCAAAGAAGATGCTCACAAGAGATGGGATCATCCATAGTGTACATGAAATGCATAAAGGAATCAACTCCATGTCATGGATCAAACACTGAACAATAATAGTCTAAATCCTCTTGAAATAATAATGGTCTAGTGAACTCTTATTGGATCCTAGTCAAATCAAGAAGGGAAAATTTTAGATGATGTATAACTTGCCATTTTCTATATTTACAATGAATATGCATTTGAATTT
This sequence comes from Cupressus sempervirens, assembly GCA_028749045.1. Taxonomy (NCBI): domain Eukaryota; kingdom Viridiplantae; phylum Streptophyta; class Pinopsida; order Cupressales; family Cupressaceae; genus Cupressus; species Cupressus sempervirens. The sequence goes on from CM053793.1 coordinate 366,325,603, forward strand.
ATCTGAAGCAAATTAATTTAAGGAAGTAGATATAAATGGATAGTATACTACAATTTTGTCTTAGCATGTTAACATTTTGTTGTGCTAAAAGAAGCTTTACATTTTTCCATGAAGTTTTTTTTTGTCCAGTGTGTCATATTTGTGGAGCTTATATCCTTTCACTTTAAATGATACTATTGTCTTTAAAAAAAAAAGTGTTTTCTTATTGTTTCTCACTTAGATGTGCATTGCCCTATCCCACACAAAAATTCAAAGCATTTTCCATGCAAATAAATACTTTAGCATATGTGAAACTACTAGAAAAGTTTAAAACACCTATGAAATCTCTTAAGATTAGAAAGTACTCCCCTAATACCTCTTGAAGTCTCACAAAGACAAAGACAGTAAAACCAAACATAATCATATCATTAACACTAAAAGTTGATTTTATTTTATTGTAGTGATAAGAACATCTACACGCAATAAAATCAAAGGCACTAGTGAACTAACCTGAAATGCCCCAGTGAAAGACTACCTTAGCAAATTAGTCATAAACCATGGAATGACAATAGCCAAAATGAGCATAGATGGTCTGTATTTTGCAATCAGCCTAAAATAATAATATTGAAGTCAAAATTATGTTTGATATACAAAGCAAAGGAGATATAATATTGAAATTATGCCCAATTTTTGAGAATATTTTTATAGCAATCATTCAAAAAGAAAAAAATTATGGATACACTGTAGCCCGTCCTGATGATGTGAAAACCTACAATAATAGATGCCTTTATTTTAATTGCTACACATACTTGCAAATCATATATTCCAAGATTCATATCCTTGGATTAGTAATTAAGGTCTCAAAGATAATAAGAAACAAAATATTGAGAACAAATAGCCTATCATGTCATAATTTGCATAAAAGAGAAACTCATTGCACTCTAATGAACAACTTGATGATGGAAAATTCAATAATAATGGAAAAAAATCATACTGATGGTAATGATATAGATTCCAAATGAGTCGTTAGATCACCAATATATGTGATAGTTGAAAAAAAAAAATAGCTTGTTTGTAAACTTTCTCTACCTATATTTGTTTGAAAAGTCAAATAAGTCTATAGTTTAGAAGATATTTAATGGACTTTATTTGTAACAAAAAAGAATACAGGTTCAAATTTTCATTATGACAAACCACAAAACTATTCTCTTTCATTCTAATTTTTATTGTGGGTTTCTTTTCAATTTCACATTCTCTTAGATAACATCTTGGTTTTTGAGTCATTCTCAACAAAATCAATAAAGTTATTTCCATCCAAAGGAATCCATAATAGCTAATAATTGATAAGTATGATAACTTACTTCTGCACAAATTCTACCCACTGTTGTTATGGTCTCAACAGGGTACAAACCCCAAAGAGTTTATGCTCCTAACAAGATTCCATCTGTGCTTGTGACAATTAGGATCTCAGACTAGTTAACCAAATATAAAAAGAGAAAGAATTTGATTACCTTAAAAACATAATGTCAAAAACTTCTCGGGAAAAAGTGAACAATGTAACTACATTCCCCAACAAATAAAATCAAAAGATGGAATTGGAATATTTGAAAGCCAAAATTCACCCATACATACCATCAAGGACAACATTTGCCACATTAGTTGCTTTAGCATGAGTTGGTCTTAGATTATTAGTCATACTGTCAACCACGTGAGTGATAATTGAAGGCTTTTCAACCATGTTACTCTTGTGAACATCAAATTTTTGAAACAAAAAGAAGTGATATGCACACAAAAATGTTTAGAAATTTTATTTAGCTCAGTTATTAACTTGAAACAATTTGGAGAAATAGTATGATTTTCTGATGTAACTTTTAGTTTTATCCCTTTTCTCCTTGGCCTCAAGATTGTAATCATATTTAACTTAAAATGGCATCAACATAATGTTAATTTACAACAAGTTTTGATTACATTAAACCTTCTATAGTTTTTGTATTCTCACAGATCATTTCAATGAAAAATGAAGATGGTTTGCTCACAAATTTAGATCTTGATTCCAAAGAGAGAATTGATTGCAAAGAAAAGAGGATTCTTTCCCAATTGATTAAGCCTCAAATTGATCTTGGTGGTCTGAACAAAGTTTGGATTTAATGAATCATGAAAAGAGGGCTTTTCTTTCTCTAGAGAAGTCACCTGGATTTATACTATGAGTGCACTTTCTTACAAGCACTTATCAAGATAGATGAAGAATCCATCATATTTTCTTTATTGGGGTTAGCTGTCTTTGACTTCTAAAGGACAAATGAGGCCCAAATTACATGCCAAATAGATTATAAGGGATTAGTTGATTTATAGCTAATTATTGTGGTTTTTGTACATGTGTGGGAAAATATCATTGTTCTATGGAAATTAGCCTGTGTAGTGTATGTTGTGGAGGATAAATGTTATAGTTTGGAGGGGCTAAAGAAAAGCTTGCAACTCATTGATGGGAAGGATAGTAGTGCCTTTCTACTTATGTTCATGGGCTTACCAAGTTTGAGCTTGCAAATTTTACTATTTAGACTATTTACCATTATGAGCTTACCAACAAGAGTGAAAATTAAAAATCCCAGTACCTATCAAAATCTATCTAGCATACATAAAATTAAGAGAGAACCCATTTAATTATCATTGATCAAAACTTTATCTTTATGGAATTTGCCTAAACAATTGAAAATAAAATGGATTCACGAGTACTACATTCAAAATAGATATATAACAAGAAACTAAAAAGAAGTTGCCCATCAAGAGGAGTCCAAATTGAAAATAGAACACAAACCAATTATGCAAATTTTACTTGGGAATGGTACAACCATCTGGCTTTCATCTCCATTTCTTTTGGTACATGATTCCCAAAAGATAATCTATAACATTAGGAGTTTGAAAGCATAAAAACATTCAAATTGGAAATATACCACGGAAAATAATATCTCTTTAAGCTATAGGAAAGAAATAGATTATGAATGTGGTATTACAACAATTAAGAAGTCTTTGCTTAGGAAAACATAGGTCATCCACAAAGCACTGGTGAGGAAGACAAATAATGATAAGTGGAATGGCATGAACTCCACACTTTTATTTCTAATCACTAGCTTTTTCAATATATCAAAAAAAATATGCCAAGGCTTAAACATCAAAATAAAAATATATATAATTGAGGCTTAAATACATCTAGTATGCAAAATAAGTAGAGAAAGGTAAAATCGTTAGTTTACATACCATAGCGTGAAGTGAAGAACCATAGAGTGCAATGGTTGTAATGATCCCCACAATACCCACTAAGAACATTCAAGTCTTATGCTCATGAAGACCAGAAGTAGACACCATTGCCATTATTGTGAACATCATTCAATAGCTACAACCATCCTCCCTACTTTAAGCTAAAAGTGGCACAACACAAATTTTGGCATATGAGAAATACATAGAATTCAATGATAGTGATACCTTTGCAATAATTTAAGGGAAAATAGTGCATACCTTGGCATTGGGAGGAGAAAATGCTAAGTATGTGAAAATGACAAAGCATTTAGGAATAATGCCAACACCATTGATTGTGGAAACCAAAAATGTTTTCCCACCCTTTACTTACAACAAACATTCCATACCAAGTATAAGAAAAACAATTGAAGAGAGCAATCAAATATGTGGTGCATGAGTATTGCCCCATTGATTTCTATCTTATCACCTTCACAAATGTAAACCTGCCCAAAAAAGATCAAACCTCACCTTGTGTTTCAAAAAAATTACATTGTGAGAGATTACCAAGGCTAGAATTCAATTCAAATCTAGATTTGATAGAGCTAATTTTGACAAGAATTTAGAAACTCATTTTCTTCCCAATATTGTAATTTTGAAAGCCTAGACAAACGTAATGACGAGGAATTTGCTGGCACTGACACCAATAGGCCCAAACATGTGACATAGTACATGGACTGCCTGATCAATATAAAAGATGATGTTTCCCTACTATGATGAAGTATGGTCATAAATTAGGGAAAAATCCTCTTTTGTTTCACAATAACAAATGTGGGATGCAACATGGCCAAGCCTCTATTTTCTACAAGGTTTCTGGAGCCTACATACGATCTGAAAGTTGGAATTAGGGGAACCCTAATCATGAATTTTTGTAAAAGAAAGATAAGAAAAGTATTTAGGTGGAGTAGTCATTTCATGCCTCCCTTTAATTATGTGTGCATTCCTCATTCTATAGCTAGACATGGGATTGCAAGTAATATATAAATTAGGAACTCTTCTTTCCTTCTTGCAATCTTCTTATAGGCCTCTCGTGCATTGCAGACTGATGATTTCTATGTGAATGAATGTAGGTATGCCTTTGACATAGTAAATATTGAAAAGAAAGAGGTCCATCCCAAAATATAAATTTTACACTAAAATTGCAACAAAAATTACTTTCTTTGATGTGAATGCAAAAATAAAATGAATGAAAAGAAGATTATACGAGAGCACACCAAAACTTTTATAAAATCTATCCTAAAAAAATCTTTATAAAATTAGGTCCTACCTGCAAATTGCTAATAACCTCACTATGATTCACCATTTTTTTTTGAAGTCCCATTTGAGGCAGCTCCAAGAAGAAAAAAAAAAAAAACAAAAACCAACGGTTTCCCCACTTTCCCTTCTTCCTCAGAATCAAAAATCACTAACCTTGGCACCCAAACACTTCAAAACTCATCTCAATCTCACAAAACACTTCCTCCTAAAATCAAATAATTTATCCACCTGCATAGATTGAACAATAAACTATTGCCACCAAACAAATTTCCAAATAAAAAATGATGTTACGATTTTCATTTTTTCATTATGAACCGTATTTGGTCAAAATTTTGACCAACTCGGGCATAAAACCCTAATTTGGTCAAAGTTTTGACCAACTTGGGCATAAAAAGAAGAAGAAGAAGAAATCATAGGCCAACATGGCCTTTGGTTGAAAAAAAAGGGGAAATGTACTAGTATCACTATAGTTCCTTTAATAGATTAGAGACGTCCTCATTCATGGCATGAACATATGATCAATTACTCAATATTTATTTTCAAGTCTCTCATATTTGGGTTCAATAGTATGTTCCATATTGAGCTATGTGGATTTTGTGGTATGGTTTGTACATCTGATGGCTTTCCCATACTTGTGCTTTGATTATGTCAAATTCCTTTCATGAAATGATATTTTATCCATCCCTACAACCACTCTTTTCTACACATTGTAACTAAGGTATTTGGTCAATACATTGATGCACCTCTTCATTGATTGTTAGAAAGTATTTTGTTTACTAGTGAATAATTTGGCATAGGTTTTTCATTGTAAACACATGTCCATTCAAATGACACTACAATCTCACCTTGGGACACTCAGTCAAATAGTTAATGTGCATTTGAGATCATAGTTTGTGCTCCTCGGACGCGGGCTTGGTTTCAATCACCACTAACTTTACCTTCAACCTTTAAACTTTAGATGCACACATGACATATGGTCACTTCTTCTCCTCTTATACTTCTTATCATTTCCATTGCATAGTAAAATGAGTATACAGAGAGGTCATGAATATGCTCCATGCTGCCAACAAGAAAAGGAAGCTCGGTGTGAGATCTAACCAGGCCCATGAGGATGGAGTGCTTACTTTAGTCAAATAATCTAGGTACCTTGTCTATGTGTTCTATCAAACTAATGGATCTATGAGAAGGACCTTTGATTAGATGGTTTATGTGCCTTGCCTATGGCTACATTAGGTTGAGAGAATTAAGTCAAATAGATGTGTTATTCCTTCATTTCTTCATTAGGCTTCATTGAAGATGCATATCATGTTCTCAAAATATGGTTGTGCACATGCCCTCCACTTCTACATTCCTCCAAGATTCTCCCATGTGAATTCCATTGTGATTTTTGTTGGTGTTTGAATTTTGAATGAAAGTTTAGACAATATTTTTAACAAATATCATGGCATCATTTTTTCAAGAAGATCATAGGCAACTTCTAGCTTATGATACTAGCATTTAAGAGTGTCTTTTTCCTTGTGAGATTCTTTGTAGAAAGGTTAGTGACTTCCCATGGGCTGGTAGTTTGGATCTTCCATTTGATGGATAGTATACAAGCTAGGAGATGGAGGTGAGCATGGGCAATCATGGGTGTACTCCACAATTAGTAAGCAAGCATTATTTGACCACAAATTGGCTGGATTATTCTATATAAAATCATACATGATTCTCTTTGATATCATAGAACACATTGTGTCAATAGTTCACATGCCTTTTTCATGGCATGTCCGCCACTTTTATTCCATGCTCCCATCTAATGACATGGGTTGGAAGGAAAAAGAGGTAGGTCAAAGAATTTGAACACTATTTATGCTCCCCCATTTTTGCATATCATGTCCATTGTGGCATTTTATCAAACCTGCCATAGAAATTCTGAACACTATCTCGACACATTTTCTACATGTTGCACCACTACTACATTTTATGACATCTCATGAGAAGCTTCCTTGACCCAAACTGAAGTGGAAAGAGTGTATGATTCAAGATGAGAATCTGTAACTATGAACACAACTTTCACATTTGGCATTTCAAAGGTAGTTATACAGATATGAGGTTTGGGTTTAAATTAGGGAAGAAAATTTTAGATGAGGTTCGGATCCAAACTCAAACCTCTTAACCTTAACCTTTGAAAAGGTTTTAGTATTTAGTGAGAGCACATTTCTAGTACATAGAGAGAGAGAGAGAGAGAGAGAGAGAGAGAGAGAGAGAAACTAAGAGATGGTTCAAGTACATAGAGTGAGTGACTCTTAGTACATGGAGAGAGAATAGTACATGGTGAGAGAGGGGTTTGAGTACATAGTGAGAGAGTAGTACATAGAAAGATAGTTTTTACCTCTAAAAGTTTCTCTCACTTAGAAATTACCTTGGTTTTCTTCGATAATTATCAAGGTAACAATTTTTTTTTTGAAAAACCCAATAAAATTTGTAACATATTAGGTTTATTTCATTTTTGCATTCCCAAGAGGGCATTACAATCATTAATGACATTACTCAATCCAACTTTCAATTTGGAATTTAAACAAATGGATCTTGAGGATCGACCACCTCCTTAAGAAATTCCAATCGTATATTATTTAACACATATAGGGAAGGGAAAAAAGTTGTTGATGCACTAATAAATGTATCTATTTATTCAAATGAAAGCACATTAAATTTAACAAATAACACTCTCATATCAGAGGACATACATAATTCTATCAAACAAGACTCCTTACTCACCCCTAGAGAAGGATTTGGTTAGTCAATCACTGCTAATTCTCTATACAGGTTGCACTAGATTCAAAATGATTATAGAGATTAGTTGGAAGTTACACAATCTACCATAATGCTTTACTCCATATTACTTGGTAATCTATATCACATGCTATTACAAAGACATTAAAATATGGATACAAAAACCTTTTTGGGAAATGTAGCGATTTTGATGGAAATTTCCAAAATAGAGGCTCTATGTTTAGGGCTCAATTACATGAGCCATGACAACACACGCGAAATAAAATTTTCAAACCTTCTCTTCACAAAGGAATATATCTATGAAATGATCCTGAGCATGATTGATATCTCCCTCAACCTTGATTAACACTGGTGTAAAATTCAAGTATATGATGTGACTCTTGTTCATTGATTAATTTTTGGAATCTAAAGAGAGGCATGTGGAAATAATGAATGAGTTCATCATACTAATTGATGACAATGTCAAGGAAGAAGCTACACTTGACCTACCTATAGGAAAAATAACACTACATCATGGGGATTTTATTTGATCAAGATAATTTCTACCCTTGGGAAGAGAAGACACCAAAGGAGATAAGGGAAGATCAAAAGTATTCAGAGTCCATCAATAGGGATGTTGAAGAAGAAAATAGTAATGAAAATCTAGAGGATAGAATGATAGTTGTCCAGTGAAAGAGAGATTTCATCAAGAAAGCCTAAAAACTATACAAAGAAAATATATTGGACAAAGATCTTTCATATTTCAAAGAACTATAGGATTTGAGGGCTAGTGCCTCTTTGAAAACACACCAAGGAGTGTTTTCAACCTTGGAGAGCTCACTTCACAATTACATCATGTAGTGCCTACCCCTAGTTTATTTTTTATTATATTGTTGAATTCTTTTAGGCCAACTTTTATGGTTATGTGTTATGATTTAGTGGTACTTGGTTACCTAATTTGATTGGTGTTATGTCATACTTAGTTTATATATTTTATGAGCTACTTGATACTCAGTTATTTCATGTGTTCATGGTTATTCTTTCAATGATGATCCTTTGTATGTTTCTTATAGTGATTTGAGTTGCTTTTTAAATTACAGTTATATGAATGATTTACATGTGGTTTTATGGTTACTTACCACATACTTGCATGTGTGTGGTGTACATGTATGTTTTATGCATGGTGTACATGTATGTTTTACTTTATGTTTGAAATTTTTGATATGGTTGAGGGAGGGAGTCATAGTCACTTGTTAGTCAGGATCTACATGATGTACTACTCCCCACCATTGTCTATTTATTTTAGATTTATATGCATATGTACATGTTTGGATTTTATGTAGGTTACATGTACTAGACATTAACTTCCCTAAATTGCCAGGATAAGCATGCCCTATCATAGTATCTCAATGGTAAAGAGAGGAGATAGTTATTGAGTGCAAATCCTAAACTTGATCCAATTGTCCTAAGATATAGGACAAGTATATGAGTTATTTACCTTTTCAAATTTGTCAAGTGACACGAATTTGAGATTTTGACCATTAAGTTCGATTTCGTACTTTATCTTTTAGATGAGTTTTCCTTTTTCAATTTGTGGGTTTGCTATGATTTTTAGTTCTAATTAAATCAAATAAAGATATTATTTTATTGATTTAATTTAATAATTTTTTTATGAAAAAGTCAAATTATAATTATAATTAATTAATTAAATAATGGAAATAAATTTAATGATTTAATTAAAAGACCAAATTTAGCATAATTATATTTATTTAATTTAAATATAATTAATTTCAAAGTTTCATTTTAATAATGAACTCTAAATATTCTTATTAGTTAAATTGATAAATATACTTTCTAAATACATCTTCTTATTTTATAAAAACAAAGTGAGAATCATTTAAATAAACTTTATTCTAATTAAAAGTTGTTGGTAAATAGATTTGTCATTGTAACAATGGCTCAACAGAGTGTATGTGGCAAACCATTCACAATAGTTGGATAGGCCCTTGATATGTGGTCTTCCTTTGCATTTAGAGGGGCAACTCCCTCATATGATATAATTTTAAAATATTTTCAAATAAAGAATCTAAAATTTTAAAGATCAAAAGAAAGCCGTTCAGGACGAATGCACCACACTACCTCAAAACTTCTTGAGTCAACATAGAATGATAACAAAGGCAATCAAGAACTATGTTTGAAAATGACCATTATTACCATGCTGATTCATGATTCATAAAAATTTGCACAATACAGTGAAAACACTCACTACAAAAGAATTAGTAGTTTATATTGCAACAATATTGATTTTAGAACAAGAAACCAAAAGCGTATCTCATTTCATTTTCTTGCACCAAGAACATAATAGAGATTTTCAATTTTAGAGACAAAAGCTATACATACTTTCCAAAATTTGTCTTCTGATCAAAATTTCAACATAGTGTTCCCTTATTCTAAAGTCCAAAAGTTCCCTTACAAAGCCAAAAAGACTTCTTATATAGAAACAAAGGTTAATAACTACCTCTTCATGGTTAATAACTACCTCCAAAATACATAATTTTGAAGAGTTTAATTAACCTCAATAAAATTAACCTATACAAGGAAAACTTTCAAAGAAAAATACATACTCAATCACTATTCTTCTAGCTATGAACTCTATCTACTTGGACATAATTGACTTATCCTAGAAAGCCCTATAAGTGTCGATGATAATAATCATTGAATCATAATTGGGAATGAATATGTTCTCCATCTTGAGTTTGGCTATGAAGTAGTTATCTTGGATCTCTTCTAACTCTTGTCAATAGGCTGAAATGTTGCAATCTTTCAGAGTGATTGTGACCAGAATGAGCTTCATCATAGTTTTGGCATCTAATACTGGATTCTCTATTTCTGAATGAATTTTGATACTGAAAGAATCAAGAATAAATTGGCAATCAATATGTTAAAGATCACTTACTGCCACCCCACCTATGATAGTAGAGACTAATTCATCCGTAACTTTTTTTTTTGGCTGCTCCCAAGAAGCTATTAGCTTTTCAAACTCAATGATCCCTTTGCTAATATTTATCATTTTCCAATTAACACTTTTACTCCAAATATGTGTTTGATTCTCACTTGGATCAGCAATAATTTTCTCAAGAACTAGGGTGCTTGTATCTAACTTGTCTATTTCTTGTAATTCATCAGCTACTTTTTGCTAGGTGACTTTCTATTCTTTACTACTTTCTATCTCTTTAGAAATTTCCTATATCTATTTGATGGCTTTTCCATATATTTCCTGCACTCCAGTTATGAGTTTTGAAGCATCTTCTATCATTTTGCTTATCCAAGCTTCGATCATCATACTATGTGACTTGTGTTTGTTTACTCTTTCAATAACAACATGATCAAGAATGCCATCAAGACTTGCTAAGGCTGGTGAAGTAACTACTATCTTTGTATTAGAGGAATTGATAATCAAATTGATGTAAGACACCAACATCTGAACTTGCTCCTTGAGTTGCTCCCTGGATCTTTTCTCTTTCTTTGCTCTTTGTAACATTTGGGCAACACTAACTTCAAAATTTTGAAAGTCTCTTTCTGTAGTAGATGGACCAAGATCAACCTTATCTAGAATGAAATCTAACTCGGATGCTTCATCAACATTCTTTTTAATTATGGACTTGGCTATTTCTATGCATAGATTGCCTGAAGTTTTATCAATGGCTAACTTGGACATCACTTTAGTATTTTTCACTTTATGAGGCTTTTGAAGGAAACTAGAGATCACATCAAATGGAGGTGAGATCATTTGAATGACTTTCTTCTTCTTCTGAAGACTAGTTTGGAACCATGAATGCGTAGTATCTGAAACTTGCATGTCACCTATTATATTTTCAGCAATCATCATTAACTCTTTTGAATTAGATAATTGATAGTCCAACTATGTGATGTCTATTAATGATATCTTAGGAGGAGAGAGGCTTGAATGAGGAATTACTACATCATGAGAGGTTGTAATGGGAATGCATGGTTTAATAGTTTGAGGAGTTCTTTGATCCTTCTCATTAGGTTCATTTCCTTTTTGATTCACTCTATTAGATCTACCTTTCATTTTTGTCCTTCTTTTGATTGTAAACTTAGCCAAATAATTTAGATCTTCATCTTAATCTAGAACACTTATATCTAATTGATGTATTTTCTCACCAGAAGTTTCCTTTAATTCCATTCAAGATGATTCTCCTTGATTACCTATCCTCTGCTTTACTTGGAAATTCACCAATCACTTTTTCTACTCAGATTTTACTAACCCAATCTCTTGTTCTTTTAAGGACATAGGCAGTTCTTTCTTTCAAGATTTTTAACTCTTGAACTAATCAATCAATAGGAGGAAGATCTAGTAATTTTATTTTCTCATAGTAGAAGGGATCGACCAAGGAAACTTCATCATCATTTACACCTGTCACATCAATATCCATCTTGAAGTCTATTACCTGCCTTACTATAAGTTGCATCCAATCTCTCTTCCTAACTTTGAAATCATTTTCACAATCCTTTGAAAAGTCCTCTAGAGCTAGAAAGTGACCAAGGCTAGGGTTTATCTTTAACTCATTAACTGCATAGCCTTTACTATCATAAGGGAAACACATAGTATAAGGATGAAAATTTATTGTGGCAATGGATCTCTCTATGTTCCTCACATCTGATGCAGTATCACAACTATAATATTTGATGCTGATAGGAAAAGGTATTTCATCTATCCTCCTATTCTTGCAATGTTTATTGATTTGACTAATCTTCCTGCACATTTCAATTAGGAGTAGTTTATCATCAACAAATCTAGGTAGCATTAGGGGACACCCATCATAGGTAGCTAACCTAATATAAGTGAACTTTGGGAACTATATGAAAACACTTCCATATTTTTGTACTTTCATCATTGCTTTTGGTGAAATTCTAAGTCTGATTTCTCCCTGAATTTTGCTTACAATCAACATCGTGAATTCATCATTGACTCTTCTAAAATGGTGGAGGCTATTGTCATATTGTAACTGAGGAAGATGGTTGTAAATAATAGTCGTAACATCATATATACCTTCTTGATTAAGCCCTGGAAAACATTTAATACTTGCAATAGTGTAGAAAAGGTATGAAGTCATGTAGAAACAATCATTTTCTTGATGTTCCATGAGTTGCCTATGTAGTGAGTCATTGATAATTTCAGCCCAATCAATGTGTTGCTTCCCTTCACAGACCATGTTAATAAACAAGAACATCTAACCTTCAAACTCATGTAAATCCTAGAGTCCTATTATCCTACTTAATATAGTTACCATGTTCACTACATCTTCCTTTAACAATGATCTGTAGATGGATTTGGCTAGTTGAGATTTCCCTTTCCTTGGTTGCAAGAGCCATGACTTGGCAACAATGTTTAAACACTGAGTTTGATTTTCCATATAGTACTCCTTAGAAATTCTTAGATTGATGTTGGCATATTGCACTTTGATAGGTAGTTGGAAGGTAATGCCAATAGAAATAGGATCCAAATGGACAATCACTTTATTATTTGATGAAATGATTTCCTTGGTATTTATGTGATAGGCTTTCATGCATTCCAATACTAGATTAGGGAACTGTGCTGAAATGGGATGCTCTCCTACTTGAGCTAGGCCGCTTTCCAATATCTTTCTTGCTAAAGGGGTCCTCTTCTTGCTCTCAAGAGATGACCCAAAATCTTGAAGGCTAATACTTCCTAAAATGGTATCACCAACATTTGGAAGTGTACTTTTTAAAATGGGAGCATAATCCAGCCTTTGATATTTGTATTTCATGGTTCAGTTGTTGTTCTTTTTCTTGATTATACCAAATGTCTTCAACCTCACACTGGCTCTTTATTTCTAGCTTCAAAGTGATAAACCAAACATTCTATCAAATAGATTTATCAATATTATTCTATAATATCTTAATTAATCCTTGACTATCATTTGATCAAACAATTTTATTACATTATCTATGATTTCAAATTTTGCATATATGTAGCTTGCCACTATGCATTTGACTAAGGATCACCATGTTTTGGAGCTCATATTAGGCATTCACAAGGATATTGTTGACGATCATTTACTCACACCCACAAATTGTAACAAATTGAATATATCTATGTGATTCTTCTAATGTCACCTTGGTGTATCCGTTACCTTTATTGTTGAATGCTATGATATTATTGCCTTGTGATTATTTTGTCATGTCTAGCCTATCATTTCTCTGGGTTTTGAATAGTGTATATAACACTCCATTCTATACATGGATTATCAATTGCCAAGGAGGACCATTCAATGATAATATGTTGAGAAGATAGATATCCCACATGTCTCTATTAGTTAGGCAATATCATCTAGAGGCATAGAAATTTGTTAAATAGATTACATACTCTATATATGGTCACCACTAAGTGTCATAGGTTAGGAGGAGAAGGCATAATTGTGGCTGAAAGTATGGGTATGACTCATGTGTTTGGATAATGACATATTTCATTCAAAACTTAAAAATTTTGTCACATATGGATTGGACTTATCTGGCTAAACCTGATTTGCAGGAAATGGCAGAGCTAAGCCATTATGTAAAACAATTTATAGGCTTTGCATTTATTAATTACGAATGCTATTATCTCCTGTGTGATAGTGGATGAAGACAATCCTTCCAGTGACATTATAGAAATGCTTTCAAAGTATTTGATCAAACAAGTGTCATGTTTTCATCCATGAAGCTTTGCATCCTCACTATGATCAGGTATGTGGGAAACTCACAGGCTCTCAAACTAAAAGTACTTCATATTTAATCTTTATCTGATCACCAATATGGCCACTATCTTGAAAGAATAAATCCAATTAGCAAGGCATTAAGCTCCCTGGTTTTCTCACAGCCACATGTGGGGAAGGCTCAAATTCAACCACAACAATAAGCTTATGAACCATGGTGAAGCACTTAGGTAAGGACACTGCTCCTTGACATTTCAAATTTTCTACTCCAAATGCTGAGGCTTTTATATCAGACAAATTACAAGCTTAGATTTCTAGTTACTACTTCCATATTTGAATGCCCTTCAATTTTGGAAATCAGAACACAATTTTCATTGCCTCTATCTTTCATTTCCTTCACTTTATCATTTGAAAGATTAATAACCATCTTAGAAACACATCTTTTGAACTTGAACATTAACCTCTTATTAAAAAGGTTAATGGTTAATGATTCAGTTTGAAATATGTGTTTTGAACCCCAACTCTTAACCTCTTTTTAGAAGGTTAATGGTTAATCTCATAAGCTTATCTTAACCTCTTTAGAGGTTAATGGTTAATGATAGAATTGAAAATATGTATTTTGGGTCTCTCCATTAACCTGTGATAACTTTGGACTCAGAAGCTAGATTTTGAAAATTCAAAGTGTTGGGCAGAGCTAGGAACATGCCAGAGATATTGAAGAGTTTCTTAAAAACTCTGAGAGTAAGTGACCATTTTAGTGCTTAAAATGGAGGCATATTTCAAGAATAACCATAGCACTAATAAGGTAGGAATTAAGGAATTTTTGATAACCGAGCAACAGAATTAAAAAATATTTCACAAAGAATTAATAAATTAAAATAATATTTTTGATTTTAAGGAGAGTCTTTTGCATGTTCGTAAAACTGAAATCCTACGTTGAGAAATTCTTTATTAGGAGATTAGAATTCATTTCTTCACACAGATTTTGGGTAGCAAAATTTAGAATTGGAGCAAAAGAATTGTTGAAAGTTTTTGAGGGTTTGGATTTGCATGCATTTGCAGGCTATCTTAGATTTTAGTGGTTGTTTTGGAGTAGGGTTTGAAAACCCATGGTAGAATTTTATCTAAAGATTTGTCTACTTTGTGTCTTTCTAGGTGCTTGCATAATGTTTATTAATTTATTGTAATAATTTTTTGGGATAAAGAATTATGTTGTAGATTTTGAAAAAGAAAACTTATGAATCAAGAAAATGTGACTCAAAAAAATTGTAGAAAAATTTAAAAAATGATTATGACTGTATTCTTCTAAAACCCTTTCTAATTCGATTATAGAATATTGGAAGAAAACAATAAAAGAGTAGCTAGGGTTTGAACTTTAAATTTGTCATGTGATTATCATGAGTTTTCTAAATAAAGATAAATATTCTTCTTATATCTAAAATAATTTAATTGCAAAATTTATTCAGAAGACAAAAGATTAATTAAGAGAAAAACATGTTGTAGCTAAACTTATACATGCATGTGAAAACAATTATACTAAATATAAAAAACTAAGTATATTATGATTGCGTGATTGGAGAGGTCAAAGGCATGCACAAATACTAATTACATATTTATTTTTATTTTATTAAAATATAATTTAATATTTGGATTTAAAAATAAGAAAAATAAAAAATAAAAAATATGATTAATTATCAATTACAGAAATTAAAAAAAAACTATTAATTAAAAAAATGTATTATTTATTTATTTTGAAAATTAAATAAATAAATACTACTTATTTTTTTATAAGCATAGGTTTTTAATAGTAATTCTTTCTGAAAAACTCTAAGTGGGTTATAACTTGTTATATATTTATTAATGCAAGTAGAGTTATAAGTTAATAAATATATATTTGCAATGTAGCTATATTTTAAGAAGAGTTATAGTTGAGTTAACTATATAATCATCTAGTTATGAATATTTAAATATGAAATTGCAAATAGTTTAATTATAATTATAACTTAAAGTTTGAGTTATCTCGAGTTGCATTATGGATTAAATGAAAAGTAAATATTAATATTAGACTTAAATAGAAGTCAAATTAATATTTTAGAAATGGAATTGATAGTAATATTTAATCTAATAATATACATTTATGTTGTTAATTAAATCATTCATGATTTAAGATTATTAAATTAATAACACGACAATATTGCATGATTGATAACATTTATCCAATTGTGATACAATTATGAAATGTAAACTTGAATTTGACACAAATCATTTTTTACGGAATCATATTAAAAAAAATAAAAATAAAAAAAATGGTTGATTAACTACGCTTATTTTATATACCTATTGAGGTTTTGTGTTTTATCTTGTGATGAGTTTTTGGGAAAACCTAGTAGTTCGGTGAAATAAGATTGTTTACCAGAGGCTTGACAAGTGATGGTTTTATGATGCTATTATGTGATGTTGTTTAGTCTCGATTATTTTATTCCCAACCAATGTGCTATATCCATATGTTTGTGTGATGAATCAAGTTCTTTTTTGTAAGCTCATGTATTGTGATTTTCTTGGTGTAACCTATGAGGTTTTCGATCAGTTATCTATTGTTGCTTTCTAGTTGCCTATATAGGACTGGGGTTAATATTGTGATTTATCTATTGGTGCTTTCCAGTTGCTTGTATAGGACTTAGGTGAATATTGTAATTTATCTATTGGTACTTTCCAGTTGCTTGTATAGGACCAAGGTGAATATTGCAATTTATCTATTGGTACTTTTCAGTTATTTATATATGATTGAGGTGAAGATTGTGATTTATCCATTAGTTTTTTCCAATTTCTTATATAGGACCAAGGTGAATATTGTGATTTTATGAGATATAATTTTATGAGCTTAGGGTAGGCTATCTATGTGTATGTTGGGAAGTGGCTTGCAATGGAGGCCAAATCCCTAAAGAGGTGTTCTGGGTAACCCATTGTTAGTTGTATTAATAAGTGATAACATTTCATTAATGGGGTTAAAATGAATTAACAAGAGTTAGTGTATTACCTCGCCCATGCCTTGAGTAATAGTATAGGCTAGGTGGGAGTACAAAGGATGCTCGGTTGCAACCTTGTCTCGTTAGTATGCCTTGTCTGTAAGAAAGGATACCGATGCCGCATAGAGTCACTAGGGAGTTTAGAGTCTAGAGAGACTACTAGGGTAACCTTAGAGTTTATTCATGTGATGAGACTTACCCACATGCATATTAGGTTTCTTGTGTGTCCTTGTTGCCTCTGGGATTAGATGTTACTTGTGTAATTGGTACCTTTGAGATAGATTGCTATCAAGATTCCTTGACGTAGATTCTTATTATGACCTTTGGATTGTTATCTATTTGGGACTTGAGATTATCTCCTTAGCAAGGTGGGAGTGGGCCATTTAGGTTCCATGAGGTCGGGTGGTAGTATTTTTTATACCATTGAGATTTGACAACTCAATGTCGATGCTGGATGTACCTTGTGTAGTTGTTCTATTCTTCTTGTCTTGTGATTATGTTATATGGTCATATTCTAGTACATTGTACTTTGATTATTTGAGATCCTATGTGATGTTGTATTCTATCATGATGTATATTCTTTTAGCATTTCATACCCTGTGACTTGTACAAAGGATGATTATGCATTCTAGTTATGCCATGTAGCATCTTATGTGCTTGTATATTCTTTCAGGTCTATTTTTGCACATGTGGTTATTCTATGACATGTACTATGTTTACTTATAAGATTTAATCTTATTAAAACTTATGTGTGCAATTTAACATTATGGAACCCTTGAGATATGTAATTATTATTGTATTTCTTCTGCTATGTTATCTCTTGTTTGTTTTAACCTTTCAAAAAAAAAAGTTTAGCAAACTTAGTGACATAATAAGTTAATTTATTTTGGGTTCCTAGGTGGGATGTTACCCATCATCACTAACTCTTCAAATTATTGTTAGTTCCTATCATTAAGGTAGAAGAATTTCCATGTGTATTTTCTCTCATTAATCTTGTCTTAAAAATTGGGCCAAATACTTTTAATCTAAAGTTTTGATCATTTCATTATGTTAGTTAGTTTTGTACTCTTTTATATTCATTTTATGATTGGCTGGAACAATTTTCTCGATAGTCTTTTTATAATCAATTTAAAAAATGATGAAAATTTGCATTTCGTCTTTCATGTGGCGTTTATAAAACTAATAAAGTGCATCCTTTATGCTTCCATATTTTTCTTGCATGCACAACACATGGGAGTTAATGGATCCATTTGATCTTACTTAACAAAATGCCTACACAATTTGTAATTTCTTGAAATGTTGCTTTAGGGAGCTCTTGCTAACATGGTATGCAAGAGAAGGATGAATTAATGATCAAGGGGATTATTTGATAAATTATGTAAATAAAAAATAGTATGAAACTCTACAATTATTTTAGGTTGTGTACAAAATGGATTAGGGGGAAGGCTCTCAATTACTTTTACCAAATGCTAAAGAAAAGTTTGGAACCAAATAATTCCACATTCACTAGTGTTATCAATTCTTCTATAGATCTTGTGGCTATATATTTATCATGCAACACTGAACTACTCTTGATGCAATGAAGGTGATTGCACAAAGATAATTGTACTATTGACGAAAGCAGGGCATCTTTTCTATTTTGGTATGTTTTCTAGCTACGTACTCAGTGTAAATTAAGTCTTGTAGCATGTTTTCATAATTTTTTTTGTATTTCTAGTATTTAATATTCTATTTTTAATTAGATAGATCAATCAGTAATTTTTGAGAGCTTAGATTATGAGAATTTTTGAGTTACTGAATTCTCTTACATTTCTTTTTGTGATGCCCTAGTTTATTTATATTTAAACATAAATTGATGTGTGCATTTTTTTGGAGCTTAAATTATATATTTCAGATTTTTATTTACTCTTTAGAGTAGTTTAGATCATATTCCTATTGTTATATTGATTCTTTCTATATGGTTTTAAAATATAGAGTCTTTTCCCTACTTTTTCTCTCTCCTTCTCGAGACCAATTAATTTTTCGAATAATGTCTGAGTCACAAAACTAAATTATCAATCTATTTTTCTAATTATGGTTGAATCATAAAATAAAATTCTTAATTATCTTTTACAATAGTGGCTCTAGTGCAAAATGAAATTATCAACCAATTTGATTTAAAATAACTTTTAATTATTTAATACCTCAAAACAAAGAAGAAAACCTTGCAAAGGCTGCAAAGTTTGATTATATTCATGCCTAAAGGTTTCACCCCATAAAATGACTATCATTTAGTGTTTAATGTGAAGTGTTTTGAGGTTAGTGGTTACTAATGAGCACCCTAGAAAGGCTTTAAGATTAGTGAAAAATAGATCATTATTTTTGCTATAACTAGTTTTGGGATTGTTGTGATACGACAAGATTTAATTTTCACATAGAAAACCATTTACATCATTTAATAGAAAACTTAAGAAGCTAATTTATATAATGATTCTGAATCGAAGGATGTGAATATTTAAACACCCTAATTTTAGTTAGCTTTGGTGGGCTATAGATGTCAACCTAATTCATAAGCTTCCCAACATAATAAAATCTAACATGCCAACCACAAAGATTGATGGTAAATTTGTTGTTTCATAGGTCAGACTAAAAAAATATAAGAAAAATCTACAAGATGTTCAATTAAGATCAAATTTCTTTATTATGAAATTTGGAAGAAGTTTAAATATGAAAATGCATATTTTATATTAGGTTCCTCCATTATTACAATAGAGATAGGGTAGCTGGAGAGGTATTTCATTAAATGTGCACAAGAAAGTATTTGAGATTGTTTTTCCATTTTAAGAACAACTAGGTTACTATAGAAATGAAAGATTTATGGTGAATAAAAATTATGGTTCTTTCCATTATTTTAATCTTCTTCCTCGACATGCTCTATAATTCTTTGATCTTACCAATCCAACAAAGATTACATCAATATGATTTCAATAAATTTTGCATTTATGCGTTAATAGATGAGATAGATCTTGATGCTCACTTAATATTTTGGCACTATTTCATAATTAAACAAATTAGGTTGGACAGAGAAAACTAATTGCTTCAGTAGAGAATTAATCACACGAGTAAACTCATATATAATAGGTGATTATCATGTCATGCGAGTAATCAAGATGATCTTTTTAGGTCATATCAAAATAAAATTTCTAATAGTAACATTTCATAATATTTATATGAATGAGATACCTCTAGGCATTTTAATTGTAATAAGAACATACAAAAATCTATAAGAATTTTCTCATTGAAGCCCTCAAGTAGATCTCTCAATCATTGGAAATGACAAGAATTATTCTTTCTAATAGGGTGAAAGCCATGAAATAATTGAAGTGGGATCTAAATAAAATTATGACATGCTTGGTTTAGTAGGGGATGTTAATAATTGGTGTGAACAAAGACCAAATACTAGAAATATAGAGGGTAGGTGGATAGATTATAATATTAGTGCTCAATTATCCACTTTGAGTTTAGATGATTAATCCAATGGAAGACTAGGTGGGCCACCTTGTGATAATTTATAGACTAGATTTCAACAAACCTTGGCCAAAACCAGTGAATCCCATTTAACTTCTTTGAAGAAAGATCAAGTATTGTCTTTGCAACTTGAGGCATTCATACTTTACCACTTATTTTATATCTAATATTAAAT
This sequence comes from Cupressus sempervirens, assembly GCA_028749045.1. NCBI lineage: Eukaryota > Viridiplantae > Streptophyta > Pinopsida > Cupressales > Cupressaceae > Cupressus > Cupressus sempervirens. The sequence continues at coordinate 366,346,329 of CM053793.1, forward strand.
CCTTTGAGAATAGATTTCAAGTTATAAGATTAAAAAGACACATCTTGTTCCTTATTGTAGACACTTAAAATCGTCCCAAATGCTATATTAATTCATTTAATATTTCCTTTGACATCATAATTAATTAATTATTAATTACTTATATTTGTCATATTATTCTTCTTATTTAATTAAATAGGTTCATTTCCCTAATGCATTTAAATTTAATCTAAATACTCTCCCTCTAATGTATTAAATTCTTTTATCCTATGATTAAGTTAAATCCTATTTAATTTAATCCTAATCCCATCCTAAAAACCTATTCTACACCCATCACTCTCATCATTCTAAGTCTACCCACTACTTAATCCCACTTAATTAATCGTAAACACTTTTCTAAGCACATTTTAGTCCCTAAGTGTTTGCTCACATATGTGTGAGCAACTCAAGATCCAATAAAGCTTTTATTTTATTATTTTATTCATACCTCTTACACATTTGTCCCCTTTTCCTTTCTCCAAGGTTTCTCACACATGTGTGAGCAAACCTTGAGCCATCACTTTCACTGAAAATGCTTATGTTGACCTTTGCATGGCTTGTCTTCTTAGCCCATGTGTCTCCCTTGTGGCACCTATGTGGATGCCACATAGATGCCACCTCCCCAAGGCCGCTTTCAAACCTATAAATAGAGCCCTTGTCTCAAGCATTTTCCATCTCCATAATTTGCATTGTTATCATGCTAGTATAGTTCTAGAGCTTTTAGTAATTTTTATGCATTTTTACTGACCCTTTGGTAGTTTTTAGATTCTATTCTTCCATTGATAGTTTAGTTTGCTTTCTTGCATTCACCTCCACTTCTTAGGATGTTTTGAGAATGGATTCTTCCATTGCCTCCTCTTGAAGCATTCCTTACTCATTTTAGTTAGATTCACATCTCATCTTGAATTGCATTTCAAAATCTTTGGGATTCAAATTTTTGTGTTTAAGAGAGCACATCCACATCCCTCCAACTAGATCAAACCAATAAGGTTCACATTAGGTGCCCTTGTTGAGCTGCTCTAAGGTTTTCTGGGAATCATATTTGTCAATTGTTTAGCTTAGTAAAACACAAGTTGTTTAGTTATTTCATTACTTGAATCTTCTTATATGAACATGTACAACTAACTTTTCCTTGTTTGAGCATGCTCCCAATAGGTACTCTTGAGCTGTCATTTTACACAATGCTAAATGACAGGAATTCTTGCAAACTCCTCTCTTGAAAAGCTGATTTTGTAAATTGACTCCAAGGTTCTAGTTGATCTTGCAACCTACTGGAACTCGCTCAGTTGAAGATAAATGTGAATGTTCACGAGGAGGCCTTTTTTGGTTTGTTTTGATTTTAGATGGAATGTAGAATCTGCATACTATTTCAAAAATAACACTAAAAGAAAGCTATGATTTTGTATTTTTATGTTTTTTATGAATGCAATCTAACTGTGCAACTAGTATAAAATCCTATTCTAACAAGGGGTTAATAAAGAAAAAAAAAAAAATTTAAAACAAATAACATGAATTTGAAAGAAAATAACATGGAATTGAAATCCTAATAGACATAAGCTACAAAAAACAACACGTCTATGAGTTAAGCTTTCGAAGAGATCAATAAGTAACTAATGAAAATATGAATAGTGCTTCCTAGATTCCACTGATGCAATCATCAAAGGAAAATTTCAATAACCAAATGATGTTTCACTCTTCATCAAATTGCAAGGCCACGAAAAGTGTGCTCATGAGAGACAAACATTTATGTAGGCACAATTTTATAATTTCTTCTCGAGCTCGATACGTTAGTAGAATTTGTAAATCTACAGCAAACACCAAAATTAAAAGATTGTACAACTAGGAACAACGCAATAAACCTTTGGCTCAATCACAATCTCATGAACAAAATTCACACAAGAATGACACATTCAGGCAAGAATCACTACACTCCAAATGTGAGCACCAAAAACATAATTTTATTGCATAATAATGGCGGTCCTTGTTACATATTACAATAGGGTATCTATAAGAAATCGTCTCCTTAATTTGTGTTAAGAGTGAGAGATATATTCATGCAATAAAATGCTTTTAAAACAATAAAACAACTAATTAAATACAAACTAACTATTTAACTAGTGCTTAGAGGGACTCCATCCATTTTATATTCATTAATTGGATGCATGAGCCTTTTACATGTTTAAAACAAAGAAATATGAGAGAAGAGAGAAAGAGAAAACTCCAAGTTGAAGTGGAAGTGTCTGGAAGTGCCAAAAATAGAAGTTGATCCTTTACAGGGCATTTGTAGGAGTTAAACTACCATCAGAATGCATTTCTAATGCATGGAAAACTCTATTTTTAAAACTGGCAATTAACTATCGGTGGAACTTTTTTGAAAATGCGTACTTGTAGAGTTGTGGACCTATGGACCTGTGCACCTACATACCTATGGACCTGCAGAGCCGTGCACCTCAAAATGGTCCAAAATCTAAAAATTTTACTGAGTGTCAAAATTGAAATTTTGGCATTTGGGTTTTGTTCTTTTTCATCCCAAAGCTATGTTTGGATGTTTGCCCTTGAATTTCTCTATAATCTCAATAATTTTGGTAGCATTTGGTAAATCCAAAGCCTCATATTTGTCTTTGACCTTTTGTCAGTAATCATCTACCTCAATTCAGGTGCTAGCAAAATCTCTAAGTTTGGTATCCAATTCTAACAATGCTTCTTCAGTCCTGAAGGCTTATCAGATGTCCTCATCATCAACAATATCCACAACAATCTTCCTAAAATTTGCTACTACCACCTCAATATTCAATGACTTCTCTCATTCATCATCTTCAAAAATATCCAAGCATGCATTATTTTAATGTTTATCTACTTCCAAAATTTTCTCTTGGGCTTGATGCTTGACCCAATGGATCTCCTCAAGTAATGTTTCCATTACTTTATTGCTATCTACTATCTTCTCTATCCAATCATCAATTATATCTAATTCTTCTTCAGTATATACATCAATCAAAAGTTGGTACCTTTGCCCCTTTATGGCTTGTAGAGTTTGCAAATCCTTACTCTAGGCTTGTACTTCATCCATTATCCCAAAGTCCTGTTTCAAAATTGCTATGATTTTATTCACATTCTCCTATGTAGCATGCAATAACTTCAAATTCACTGTAATAATAAAAAATCCTTTCTCCTCAAAAATTTCTTGCTACTACTGATAGGCTTTCAAAAATGGATCCAGCTATACACCTCCCCCTTCTCTACATATAGTGTTCAAAGTCTGCTTGGGGTGCTCAGGATCTAGAGCACCAACTACTTTGGCTATATATCCCTTTAGTATCTTGACCTACCTTAGAAGTGTTTGGAGTTTAGCCTCATCTGGTTCCATGTTCTTGAGGACCTCTTTGACTTGCAAAGTCATTGTTAATTAGGCTAAATCCCATGTAGGCCTCCCCAACATAACATCCTTCAATTCATAATCCTTGAGACCAAGGCTTTCCGCATTTGTGTCTTCAGGAGGGACAACCACTTGTGCAAACAATTCCTAATTCTGTATGCTAGTGACAAATGCCAATGGTGTTTCCTCGTGAGATGGAGACTCAGGTTTATTCAAAATCTCTACAATCTTACAAATGTATTCCTCTAAAGCATGAAATTGAGGCTTAATACTCCTCATTATTTCCCTCTGGATCCATCTAGGGATGCATTCTACTGAAGGCCTAGCTCTTGATGATAAAGGAGTATGTTCTAAAACTTCCTTCCCTTTGTCACTCCTACTTGGAGTTATCTCCTATTGGGAGGGCTCTTCTTCTATAGCCTCAGTATTAGTAGACCCTATAGTTTGCACCTCAATGTCTTGGGAAGGTGGTTGAGAATATTCCAACATTTGTCCCTCATTTGACACTTCATCGGTCACCATTTTTTATAGTTCCTCCTCCTATGATGGTTCCTTCTAAACCTATTCTTCTTCTAAACTCTAAGGTGGAGGAGTAACTGAGCCCTTATCTACCACCATAATTTGTGGTGGAGATGGGGGAGTAAGATCAGGACCCTGTGTATCTAGTGGCATCTATGTCCAGTCTTCTTGTTGAGGTTCACTTATAGGGGTATCCATGATCTTATCCCCAATCAACTTTGTACCCACCCGCATAAAATCAAAATCTAACATTGTAAAAATTTCATCGCCCTCATCACTCTACTCATCCACCCAGTATTGTACTTCATCTTTGAAGGAAGAGAGTTCTAAGGGTTTTGCTTGGGTGGACAGCAAGGTACCCATGGCACTCTTTCTCCTTTGTCACTCAGTAGCTCTTGCTAGCCAAGTTCCTCCTTGTAGAGGCACTTGTTCTTCTTCCTCTTCTAATTATTCTTCTTCCTCCTCTTCATCCCTTTCCAAAATTGTTTTGGGAATAGATTGGAAAGGCACCAATCTTCTATTGATCCTTTGCCTCTTTTTTTGTTTGAATATTAATCCTCTTCTTTTTTTTCTTGGAGGTAGAAGGAGAAGTTGGCTCTTCTTTCACAGGAGGAATGGAGACTTGTAGAATCTCTCCCTCTTTTGGTTGGTTGGACACAATGGGAGGTGATTGTGGTTCATCTTGGACTTGAGTAGCTCCAATATCTTGGGACCCTTGTGCACTCTCTTCTTGCTACTGGGGAGGCACCTCTTCTTCAGCATGTTCTATTTGAATTCTTTGAGGGGAGGTCCTCTTCCTTTTGTTCTTTCCCTTCCTCTCTGGAGGGTGATAGTATCCAATTGGGCGATCAAGCTGGTATACTATCTCATGCCTGATAGGAGACTAGATTGTGAAGGTAGGAATTATTACTTTCATCCCTCTACTTCTTTCTAGGTGAGCATGCACATGGAATATCATTGTATTAGGTATTGGATCAAGTGGAAAAGGTTGCTTGATCTAATCCTTCTTCATTCTGATGACATGCCTCACCCAATGATTAATATCATTGGCCTCCTCCCTCTCAACCTCAATATTCATAATGGGCCTTTCTCTTATTTTGTCTGAGTTGAACAGGGGGTCTAGTAGCTCCTTTGAATCTTGTTGCCTTATCTCCTCTGGGATATTCAACTAGAGAACCTTCTTTGCTAGATACAAAGTCATCCTACAATAATCCCTTATGCAAACATTGTAGTCATTTGTTGCATTCATCCAGTGATCTTCAACAACATCCTCATGGTGAAATTCCTTTCCTACCAGACTCTCCACTCTCCCAATATTGTCAAAGTATGGCCAAGGAGAGTTGTATTCTTTTAGAGGATAATTCTCCCATTCCCTCTCAAAGGATAAAATATCTTGCTTCTGTTTCACCTGATATGGTCCAATGACCAAAGGCCATGCCTAGAAAGGTCTCTGTTGTCTTTTTATCTTCTCATATGCCAACTCAATTTTCTGGGAAATTTCCAATAGCACCAATTTTTCACTTAGATATCTTGGGAGCTTCTTAGGATTAATGGAGGCACTAGCTATCCGTAGATATGTGAACATCTTGAATTGGATGAAGTAGGCCCCAAGAACTATTATTTGTGCTTTTGCTTCATCAGACAACCTCTTTCCATAATCTCCCTCAATGAATCAAATGATTGCAAAAATGAATGCATCATTCATGATTCTATACTCCTTGCTCTGTGCCAAGAGCTTCTTCTTTACTAACTAAGAGTAGACTATATATGGTTAGGCATTAGGATCCTGCATACTACCTCTCCTATACAAACTAAGGTAGTTTTTCACCCTCATTTCAAGTAGGTATGCCATGTAAGAAGTCATATATAACTTCTTCTTGTCCTTTACTACCCTCAATTGCTCACACAAGTTTTCACTTAGTGTGGTGGCCCAATCTAGTGGTATCTTTGTTGCTCTGATGGTCTCAATGAAGTTGACCATGAAAGTGTTGAGGTGGCTTGCTGCAGGTAAACCCATGATTGTGATCAAAAGGATGATGGAATATCCAATGTCCTCCTTCATGTATCCTTGAGTCATATTCACTTTCTCTATTATCCTTCCCCTAGGAGGCTTCTTAATGAGGTAAGAGGATTGTATGATGTCAGTTGCCTGCTAGTGCTCCTTTTACCATCTCTCTACTACTTTGTAAGAGAGCCTGATGAACTAATCTGCTCTTGGAAGATGGAAGACCCTCTCAATGTTATCAAGTTAGAGGTCAAATATAACCTCTCCAGTGACACTCTTGACCACCTTTTCTTTAGAAACAAAATGCTGCACTAGTGTCATGATTACTTTTACTGATTATACTGATACAAGATGTGAAGCTACACTTACCAACCTGAAACAAATAAGTGAGGATACTAGAGTTGATCTCTTCATGGGCTTATTGTAAATTCTAAGGAATTCTCATAAGTCAGTATGTCCCAAATCTATATCTCTAATTTTTGCATGATCATCATGGAATCTTGATTTTGATGGTACGCCTTGAAACTTGAACATGACAGGCTTGGGTGCCAATCTAGATGTGAATGCCATTTAATCTTTGCATATCACAAGAAAAGGAACGTTTATTAGTTCAAAAAAAACAAAAAAAAACTTGGTAAAAATAAATAAATGCAAATGCCTTGAAAAAACTATAAAAACGAAATGAAATGCCCAATTTGGGCACTTTTATTTTTTAAATCCATTGTTTCATCTTATTACTATATATATATATATATATATATATATATATATATATATATATATATATATATATATATATATATATATATATATATATATATATATATATATATATATATATATATATATATATATATATATATATATATATATATATATATATATATATATATATATATATATATATATATATATATATATATATATATATATATATATATATATATATATATATATATATATATATATATATATATATATATATATATATATATATATATATATATATATATATATATATATATATATATATATATATGTAATTATTTTTTAGAGTTTATTGGTGAGATGGAGAAATGTGTGGGAAAAAGTGTATGTTTGTGCATTGGTGAGAGCACAATGCATAGTAAAAAGGGTGCTTGTAGGGTGATCACAATAGGCATGCACATGATGCAATCACGAGGGCACATGCGTGGTGTAGCCAAGAGGTATGTGCATGGCATTGTACTCAAAGTGGGAGCATAATTTTTTGAAGGCATGATAGGTGTTTTGAAGGCACTATGCGCACATATGCATGGCGTGGGTTTTGAAGGCATTGCATGCACGGTTTTGCACGATGACTATTTTGAAAGCACTGCATGTGTGGGCTTGCATAGTATCATGGCACACATTTTGGTGGTGCTATGAGAATGAGCTCATGTGGAGGTGCGATGCATGTCCATCTGCAGTGCAAGGGTTGTGAGCACGTGCAGCTTATCTCATGTAACTTGGTCTCACCTTTGTTTGGGAAGTAGTTTGCAAAAAGTTTGGAAAAAAAATGAAGGTTGAACCCCGATGGGGGTGCTTTATAAGCCCCTTCTGCCCATGACATGCACCTCCCATGTGTGTCTCACAAAATTATAATTTTTTGATTTTTCAATTTTCTAGTCTTTTTTATTTTTAAATTTTTTTTGGGGTTTTTTTTTTTTTTCCTGACTCTAAATTTTTTAAAATTCCTGAATGGTTAATTTGAGAATTTGAAAAAAGGAGGGGGCCCCCATTCCTTTTAAGGAATGGGGCATGTGTTGTGGGACCACAATAGATAGGTTTTTCACATATACAATTTGGTAGACACAGTGAGACCCACGTCCTTATTCCACTATCAAATTTTATCAAAAGCCTATAACTTGTTGTCAAATCCTGTGCATTGTCATCTCTACATGGATGTAGTATCATATACAATGATGCTTTATTGTCTATGTAGATCAACGTCTTTGTGTCTCTGCTTGTGCATATTTTTTCTATCAAAAAACTTGTTAATCTTGCAATGAACACATTCTATCATCTTTGATAGCCTTTGACATCTCCTAACCTTAGTTTTTTATCTCCAAATTTTTCCTTGCCATTTTGTCGTCTATGTAGTGGATGAATAAAAACTAGTTGTTTTATTAAACTATCATCTGTAATAGTTTTCTAGTACTATTATCTCCGCTTTATATACTGCCATCTCCACTCAGTACTCTATCATTTGTGCTAGTAAATATTTCCTATATTCTATTGTCTATGTGTTCTATTTTCTTTAAGGTTTTGTGTCTCTAAGACTAATCAGTCGTCTGCAATTATAAAAGTATCAGTGAAAAGTAAATCATACTCCTTTGTTCCATCATCTGCAAAATTTGTCAACTTTGTTTCTTGATCATCTACACCTGGTAGTGGTGTCTATCATCTTTAAGTACTGATAGATTGACTTATTTTTTTTAATGCCAACTCATTATTTGATTGATATATAGAGATTTTTGATCTTTTTTTTACTGCAGGAGACAAAACTTTGGAGTATTTGTAGTGATTTTGATCACTTGGAGATTTGTGGTGATTTTGATCACTTGGGAATTTGTAGTGATTTTAATCATGTGTAGGGTTTAAAATGGTAAATGAACTTGCATGACCATTTTTCCTTGGAATGCATGTTGCAACTAATGTCAAAAGGTCAAATACACTCTTGAATGCATTAAGGTAACATTACACACACTCTTGAATGGTTTAAGGAAATTTACACACATTTCATTGGAATGAATGATGTTCAACCACACTCTTGAATGCCTTAATGAGTGAACAAGCTTTTCATTGGAATGCATGTGTAGAGTAATCAAATACAATCTTGAGTGCCTTAAGGAAATTGACATACTTTTTATTGGAATGAATGGTTAGATAGTGCATAGACTCTTGAATGCCTAAGGTTAAAGAAGAATGCGATGAAACACTTCAATTTTGGGTTTAAAACACTCTCATACAATCTTGAATTACTAAGGGATAAAGAAGCTTGCTATGAAACATTTAGACTTGGTACTTAAAATGAATACACTCAATCTTGAATGACTTAAGGGAATTTTTTCATTTCCAACAATTTACTTATGTTGAAGATGATCAATTTACTTTTTGTTGATGAATCCTCACTTTTTATTATGTTGATGACACTTTCAAGTTTGAAAGAACAATGCATGCTTAAACATGAGTGTCTTGAAGAGTAGATAGAAAATCTAAGCTTCATTGGAAAAGAACAAGTGTCTTTTAAACCCCAAGGCCACTTATGTATTCTCTCCTCTTGCACCTTCGTGTGATCTTGAGTGCACAAGAAATAAGTGAGTCTTGTTTTAATTTCTAGGGGACTTTCTTGGGGATTTTATCACCCCTTAGGATGACCTCAACTCTAGCATTTTGGCAGAGTATAAATATCGAGAGGCAAATTGAAAGACACCTCTCTTGGAAGCAAAATTTTGTCACTCTTGGCTAAGCCCTAAAGAAATTTATACCTTTGGGAAGTGAAGGTGGAGATTTGAGTTACCGTCTCCTCTTGACTATGTGGAACTACTTTCTTTCATCTATAGATTTGGGCCCCACATACCTTGTGTATATAAAGGACGGCCTCTAGATAATCTTTGTTCATCCTAGTGGCAGCCTTATTAGAATTGTTGATGTGTTCAACATGCTTGAGTGTCTAAACATCCAAAACAATTACCAAATGTCAAACAAGTCCAAAAATTAGTGAAATGGTGAGCTAAACATTCAGTGAGTAAAATGGTTGTAAGTGGGTCCTCTTGACCTATGGTTATTTTCATGAGTTCTTATATTTGGTCTAGCATTTGAAATTCATTGGGTCTTTTAGTCACAAATTTTTTTGCAAAGATTTCATACTTGGTCTTATAACTAGGTTTGTTTTGTTCCTTCCATGACTGACAAAATCAAACCTAAGAAGGTGAAATTATCCAAACCATTTTCCTACAAGGAAAGGAATAACCTAGCACATAGTGATAAACAATTCTGATATGCTATCAAAGACATCAAGAAACAAGAAGTTGAATAAGACCGTTATGAAAATCTTGTACAATGGTAAACTTCAAAATTGGTTTTCTTTCCCTAGAGTGAATCCAAGATTTTGATTTCCAATGAGAGAAGATTGAGTTATCTGCATAGTGACCATATCACCCTCATTTTCCACATCAATCCATTTTTGAAATTTCTAGTCTTCCATTTGCAAAATTTTCTCTAAAGAGCTTGATCATTTGGACCTTAATCTTTTGGCCTAAGAAAATCTTAATTATAAAACTTCTAAGATTACAACACTAGACCTTTATCCACAAGAAAATATTTATCATAGTTACACTCACTCTTTTGGGACCACAAGTCCATCTCTAAATAGTGAGTAATCTATTTTGTGTCATATCTTGCCCAAAGATCATTTGTCCATCTTTGGGAGGAGAAAGATACTTTTATCTTATATAACACTTGGTTTGCCAAATCAACAAGGTCTTTTGTTTTCATTTAGGTTGTTGGCCCCTTTATTATGTAAGGTTCAATTTATCTCTAAAATCTTCTCTTTCTTCCACAATCTTCCACCCATTGGTTTGGTCATAATTGTATGGTACAAATACGATTTGACAGACTAACATTTAATACTTTGTCACATTTATTGGAATTACTAAGACAATAAGAGCTAGAGAATCCTTTTCCTCCATGTTCAACCTCATTGGGGAATACATTTTGCCCTAGTATGAACTTTGGTATGCCTGGTTCAACATCCAAACAAGAACTAGAGAATCCTTTTCAAAACACCACTCTAGGGTGTAACTCACATGAAGATGAAGAATTGTACCAAGATGAAGATCCCATTAACAATAATAATATCCCTAGTGATGTCCAAACATTTCTTGTAGATCCATACAACTTGGAAATTTTATATAAATCCATTAGGGCAAAAAAGACAAAGATCTTCCAAAACCTAGTTAAAGATGGTGTTAATGTCCCTATGAGTTTTGATGAGAGCACTCTATTTAGATAGATTACTAAGGATGGTGCTCTTGTTTTGCCAACTTCAAACATAGCCCAAACATCTGGCAAGGAAAAATAACCTATGGTAAGAACTAGTTCCATACCTACATTAAGTGCTTCAATGCAACCAACATTCCAATTAAGTGCATATCATATTCAACAAATCATTAGTGCTATACCCAACACTACTACACATGCTAGTATTTCGCAATCAACCTTGATAGGTCCAATTGTAGGATGCTTAAACATTTGGAAAGTACTTATACAATAGATGGAAATCCTGACACAACCAATATATTCCTCTTATTTACAAATGCCAACAAGTCTGATGAAAATTTCTACACCAATTCCAGTGACTACATATCAATACATTGTCCAAAGTGGCACCCACCACCTCATAATACGTTTGGGAATCCATACAACTTTGGAGGTGCGTTCACCAATTACCAACAATCACAAGTGCAACCAAATCATGATCTAGCCCATCAGTTGCATGAATTCAAAATTTGGTCCATAACATGAACAACAAAGGGGTGAAGGACTTCTCTTTTGAGGAAATTTGTCCCTTTCCATTTGACAGATCTATTAACATGATACCATTTCCAACAAACTTTGAGATTCATAAATTTGATAAAATACATGGGAGAAACATGTCCCATCACACATCTTAAAGAGTTTTCCATCTTATGTCAAGAAGTGGCCTATAGTGAGGATTATCGTAAAAGGCTCTTCACACGAAGTCTTGGAGGCCCCACATTTGAGTGGCTAATGAACTTACCCAAGGGTTCCATCACTTCCTTCAATGATTTGATGGGAAAATTTGTATCACAATATTCCTAAAACATTGAGCATCATGCCTCATTGAGTGACTTGTGCAACACAAAACAAAGAAATGGTGAAACATTTGCCAACTTTCTACAATAGTGGAGGCATCTTGCTAATTGCATGCCATACAAAATTGAAGATTCCCACCTAGTAGACATATTTATCAAGAATTTGATCCTAGATATGTCTTTCCAAATGAAGATGGCTAGTCTTGAAGACTTTTCCACATTAGTCAAGAAAGGAAAGAAGATTGAAAATGAGCTCCTAGACAAGGGTTCCATCAAACATTATAGCTCTTTGTCCTCAAACAATAACATGAATAACAATACAAAACCAAAATTTTGGTCCAAAAACAAAGGTTTTACCCAAAAAGGTGTCACTAATGTCAAAAGTGTACAAAACCTTCAAGGTGGAAACAATAATAACAACTATTGTAACCAAAACAACAACAATTCAAACTGTGACAATCAGAATCAAAATCGAAACAACAATCAAAACAACCAACAATCTTGCAATAAAATAGTTCTTTCCCCACAATAACAACAATAACAACTACAAACATGATTATGATTGAAATTGAAAGCTCACTAACTTTCGTGAACCCTTGGATGTTGTATTTTAGAAGTTAGTGGATCACCATTTAATGAGCTTTCCCAACACATCACCCTTTGATGAAAATTAACTCATATCAAAATGGTGTAGGGAAAATGAATATTGAAAATACCACCACATCAAAGGACATAACACAAAATAGTGTATCAAAATCAAAAGCTTCATCCAAAATCTTGTTGATGATGGGGAAATCGAGGTTGAAGGAGGACCACCCTCTAAAAATGGCCACATTGAAGATTTTTCAAAAGTTGTTCCCCCACCACAACAATGACAATAAAAACAATGAAATTAACAATATGAACAATTTAAATTGAGCTTCTACATTAAATTCACTCCAATATGTCTATTCTACTAACCACATATCGAGTTTTGACTCCTTGTGTAGTAAAATAGAAAAAAAGATATATGTGGTTTTGAGTCCACGTGTGGCTGCATTGAAGAATTAGACACTCATGTAAATATCCTTGTCCTACAAGAAGCCAATTTTTGTGCAACCACTTGATGGGGAAGAATTACTTTGCAAGCTACCACTCCCAATCCCACTAATCCGTTAGTTCCACATCCACCTACTACACCATCCACTTCATAAAGACCCACTTCTCACTACGATGTATTATCCCAGTTAGGGAAGAATCCTACATAGATATCCATTCTAGAGCTTCTCACCACCTCAACTATCCACAAGGAAATCCAAGAGACTACTCTTTTAGAGTCTAGTGTTCCTGAAAATATTAATGCATCCATATTCACTGCCATGACTGAAAATCTTGCCACACAACAACACGTTGTCTTCACAAACAAAGATTTCCAAGGTTCTAATCAACACCACAATTTTTCACTCCACATTGAAGTCCTTATGTAGTGACACAAAATAAAATGAGTCCTTATAGATAATGAATCTAGTTTGAAACTTTGTACATTGAAGATAATCCATTTCTTCGGGCTTCCAGAAGATGTCCTAGATATCAATAAAAGGATAACAATGAAAGCATATGATGAAAGAGAAAGAGAATCAAAGGGAGTTATCATGCTACTACTAAAGGTTGGGCTAGCTATAATAAATACTGAGTGCCATGCCCTAGATTTGGACTTTCCATATAACATCTTTCTTGGTAGACCCTGGATACATACACTAAAAGTGGTCCCATCTACATACCATTAGTGCTTGAAATTTCCCCACCAAGGAAGAGAGGTCACAATTCTAGTTGATCCTTTACCTTTTGCCTTTTGTAAGAGATTGGAAAGTACCCTAACAAATTTTTGTCCAATTAGTGAGTTTGCTAAGGTTATACCTAGATCTCTCACCATAATAGAATCACCTTCCACAATACTACCAAAGCCATCCAATATTGATTCCAATTCTTGTAGAGGAGAAGAAAAGGTTGAAGATATTTAGGTCAATACTACAGTGAAGAAGGTTTCTTTTGCTAACAAAGGAATGGAAGAGTATAAATTTGAAAATGCCTTGTGTCTTGGAAAACTACCATTCTCCCCCCAATCCTTTTGAAAACCTTCCCAAATACCACCTTCTACAAATAAGGATACAATGTATATTAATAAGACAACATTTGAACATTGGGTTTCACTTAGTGATGAGCACATGGAGTATAATATCTTAGATTGGCTATATTTTGACAAAAAAGATGATCCTGTGGAATTCCTTAAAGATAATTATGTCAAGGTTCCTCCCATCATTGAAAACATGGGATATCATGACACCAGTCTTGGACATAAAGAAGATGGAATCATATAGCCTCTTGAGGCTAATAGCTATCCTAAAGAACATGGTTTGGGCTCCATTAAACCCAAAGTGTCCTTTGCTAACAACTATAGTATGATTGAACTTGATTCCGAGACTGAGGAGGAGGAATTATTCAAAATCCCCTTCCAATATATCAAAGATTACCTAGATAATAATGTCCATGCTATTACCATAGCCAACCTTTCATCTACCGACTTACCCCTCACTAACCCCAACATGATAGACTAGGACCTTTAGGATACACCACCAACTCTTGATATCTATAACTCTAACAAAGTAGTGATGACACTCTTTGGCCTTAAGAATATCCAAGATTATGAACATGAGATCCAATACAATGAGGAAGCCTACTGTGGTAGCCAAGTCAATTCTCTTAGTCACAAAAATGAAAATGAAAATTAAAAAATAGAAGAAATATCCTCTAGTGAAAACTCTTTTGGGGCACTTTTGGATGAAGAAAATGACAAAATAAAGGACACATCTTCTGGTGAAACCCCCCGAGAGGTGCCAAAAGAGGGAGAGATTGACTTTCCATTTAGATCCTTACCACTAGGAAAGTCATCTATACTAAATAAGGAAACAATGCTAGTTAATTTAGGCATTGTAGACAATCCACAATAAACCTACATTGTAGCTACCCTAAGTCTTGAAGAACAAAAAGTGATGACTGAGTTCCTACAGAAGGGAAAAATCAATTTTGTATGGACATACAAAGACATGCCTAGTTTAGACATAGATTTGGTTGTGCATCACTTAGCAGTAGATCCAATGATTAAACCTATGAATTAAAAGTTGTGCAAGATGCATCTTATGGTAGCACTTTTGGTTAGGGTAGAATTGCCAAAAATGCTAGAGGCAAAGTTCATCTGATCCATTGATTATCCTGAGTGGGTTTCCAACATTGTTCCTATAGGAAAAGCATCTTGAGGTATCCACATTTGTTCAAATATTCAAGATTTAAATCTCACATGACCTAAGGTGATTTTTCACTTCCTAACATAGACATCATAGTGGATTTGATTATTAGAGATGAAATGTTATCTTTAATGGATGATTTCTCTGGCTACAATCAGATCAAAATTGCATAAGAAGATTAATATAAAATGACATTTACTACCCCATGGGGAACATTTTGTTACCAAGTCATGCCTTTTGGTTTGAAAAATATTGATGCCACCTATAAATGCATGATGACTACTATCATCCATGATCTTCTACATGTCATAATGGAGGACAATCTTGATAACATTCTAGGAAAATTGAAGACATGTGATTCCCACATTGTTATGCTTACCACCATTTTTGAAAGATTGGATAAATATGAAGTGTGCCTTAATTCAAAGAAGTCCAATCAGGGAAATTGTTAGGTTACATAGTGTCAAGAACAGGTATTGAGGTAGATCTTGCCAAAGTGAAAGCCATCATGGAAATGCCTCCACCTACTACATTGAAACAAATTTGTAGTTTTCAAGGGTGGTTATAGTCCATTAAATATTTTATGTCCCAGTTAGCAAATAAGGTTCATCCAATCCAAAAATTTCATCGAAAAGACACCAAGTTTTAATGGGATTACCTATGTTAGAAAAAATTTGAGCAAGTTGAAATATACTTGGCTCATCCACTAGTACTAGTCCCTTGAATTGAAGGATGACCATTGATTCTCTACATTTCTGCCACTTTAGTTGCCCTAGGTGCTCTTTTGGGACAATGAGATGACAAAGGTAATGGGAAAGCTCTATACTATCTTAGTCGAACAATAGTTGGCTATGAGTTAAACTACACTGCTATTGAGTGAGCTTTTTTGGTAGTAGTATTTTACACACAGAAACTATGCCATTAAATGCTTAATCACACTACACATCTCATTGCCAAGATAGATTCCCTAAAGTATTTGCTATCAAAATCATTTCTCATTGGTCATGTTACAAAATGGGTCTTGATTTTAAGTAAATTCAACATTGTCTATAAAGATTGCAAGGCCATTAAGGGACAAGTAATTGTATAGCAACTAGTTGAAGCTCCTCTTTAAGGAGATCATCCTATTATAGAAGATTTTCTAGATGACACAATTATTACTATTATCCTTAGTACACAATGGAAATTATATTTTGATGGTTCCTTCATAAAAAGGGATCGGGGGTAGGAATTTTGTTTGTTACACCACAATGAGACCTTAATCCTAAGTCTTATAAAATCTCATTCCCTTGCACAAACAACATAGCTGAGTATGAAGGATTAGTAATAGGGCTCTATCAAGCTATCAAATGGAATATTAAGAGCTTACTTGTCTTTGAAGATTCCTAATTGGTCATAAGGAAAGTCACAAATGAATACTAAAAAAAGGATGAAAATTTGTTGTTGTATCATTGGATAGTTGAAGATCTTAAACAACACTTCATTAAGATATTCTTTCAGTAGATACCAAGGACTAATAAAAAAGTAGAAGATGCTATGGCCACCATTTCCTCTATGATCGCCATGCCTAAGTATAGTCCTAAGTGTGAGTTTCTTGTTGAGAATCTTTTTCTTCCTTCTTATGAGGAACCTAAATTAGAGCTAGTGTGTGAGATTGTCAATTTTGAGTCTCCATGGTACTCTAACATTTTTTTCCTACCTTCATCACAAAATAATCCCCATAGCCCTTTCCATGAGCCAAAGCAAAACCTTCATCTGTCACACTACCTGATATACTATACTAGGTGATACACTTTTTCAAAAACACTTTGATGGAACCCTCCTCCAATGTCTCAGTTTAGATGAAGCCAGAATGGCATTAGAAGAGGTTCACCAAGGAATTTGTGATGCCCATTCCAATGGCCTTACATTAGTGAAAAATCTCCTTAGAACAGGTTACTAATGGCCTACTATGGAGGTTGATGTCTATCATTTTGTGAAACACTATGCTCCTTGTTAGCAACATGGAGATTTGATACACACTCCTACCCAAGACCTTCAACCCACCATCACACCATGGCCCTTTTCCTACTAGTGATTCAATCTTGTTGGTCAAATATATCCAAATTTTGTAAATGGTCACAAGTATATTATTGCTACTATTGAGTACTTCACAAAGTGGGTCAAGGCTATCCCTTTAACTTATACCACTACAAAATAGGTTTCAAATTTTATCTTGAACTTCATTATCTATCATTTTGGTATCCCTTAGGACATCATGACTGATAATGAAACTTCATTAAAAATCAATAAATTACCACATTGTGTAGGAAATTCAGAATCACCCACCATTTTTCCACCAAATACTTCCCCCAAGGCAATGGCCAAGTTGAAACCACCAATAAACCATTTTGAAAATCCTAAAGAAAACTGTTGATGCAACTAGTCATAATTGACACCTCCAAATTGCTCTCGCCCTTTGGGCCTACTGCACCTCCATCCATACCCCCATAGGAGCCACTCCATTTTCCCTATTTTATGGTTTTGAGGCAATTTTACCCATCAAAATTGAGTTCCCTTCCCTCAAAATCTCTCTCAAGAATCTGATGTCTAAAGAAGAATATTGAGTTGTTCACTTGCAAGAGCTACAACTCCTCAATGAGAGATGCCTCAATACCCTAAACCACCTCCACATGTATCAAAATTGCCTTTAGCTCTAGTTTCACAAAAAAGTCAAACCTTAGGAATTTGAGGTGGGTGACTTAGTTTTGCAGCATAACATGAGGAACCTCTAAAAACATGAAAAGAAAGGAAAATTTGAAGCTAATTGGCTTGGTCTACTAATCATTACAACCAAATATGGTTCTAGGGCATATTAGATTGCCACTTTAGAGGGAGATCCATTCCCTAATCTTGTAAATACCCAACACCTCAAGCGATTCTATGATTGAGTTTTGTAGTCCTTTTATAGTGTTGTTATAGTTCCAAAAAACTCAAAAAAAATAAAATAATAAAAAAAGTCCAAAAGAATTTGTAAAATGTTCCTAAAGAAATGGCTTAAAAAGAGAAAAAAGTTCTTGAAAAAAGTTGTTGGTTCACTATCTATAAGGCTCATCTCACTTCACCACATTCCACCATTTCATCCCATCTTTCTACAAAAGTTTTGTGCATCGAATAAAAGACCTCTTGTCTGTGAGGCATCCATTCACTTCCATCTTTCAAAAGACCTCTAGTTTGTGAGGCATTTTCACATCGAGTGTTTGTCCTAATCCCATTACACTAAGATTTTTTCTCGCAATAGTGACTGCAATAGAACCTAAAGAAAATCACTATTAAGACTTAATGATTCAAGAAAATTGTTCTTTTCACAACCCTTGATAACAAACATTTGCAAAAAAAACATCCAACAAAAAAATTTCATAGGATGAATCTTTCCTATACATCACACTACAACCTTCACTTTTGAGACTTAATGTTCTTGGCAAGAACTATGGAATAAATGACTACATGGTCATGTGGGCTCTTTTCTTTGATTTCATTTTGTAAGTAGTAGCCTTTTATGGTGTGCCTTGATCTTCCATATTTTGGTATCACCTGAATGGCTCCAACTGACTACACATGTCATTTGTGGTATAACTTATTTTTGATGCTTTAGTACATTTATGTCCATTTTGAGTTATGGTTATGCATTGCTCACTAGGGGTAACGAGATAGCACACTTTTCACCAAAGATCCCTAAAAAGACTTTGGGTGTGTCTAGAACTCTCCTATGTGTGTATTTCATTTGTTCCATCATGACTATGAAAAATAGATCTACCATCCTAAAGTATCTATTGTCCTGAGAGTCTAGTCCATGCAAAGGAATATTGTCATCTATGCTTCTATAGCATATGGTGCATAACTCCTTTTGCAAAACCAAACTAGGGTGTGCTCTCCCATATAAACACAACTAAATCCCTTAGTATCATGTAGTTAGGATTCATTTAGTATAGGATTTCATTTCACTTAACTTGAGATAAGGGTTCTATTTATTCCCCCCTCCTATGCTAAGCTACATGATTCCTATGAGTGAAACATTTGACACATGTCCATTCATTATGTTCATTTATATTACATTTTAATATTTCACATTTACACTTTAAGTTTTCATTCATGATTAGCATCTTTTTTTGTTACTAACATTTTCATTTAGGATACATTCATTGCATTAGGCATTTATTCATTATAGATCCCATTATTCATTACATTAATCTATTAAGTACATACATTATAACCAGTACATTTAGTGACATATACATCACGATACATCTCAAAAGGTATATAGTAAATCCATATGTGTAAAATAAAAAAATGCATACATCTCATATATCATCATAGAACCTACATCATCCACACATTAATCACCATATATGCATCATACAAACCATAACATCACACACATCCTACATCACAATGCTAGTAACAACATCATAAATATCACATACATAAGAGACCATCATCCATACACATATAGGCTCATCGAATCATGTCATATACATCAAAAGAATAATTTTCCATATATAGTCCGTATACAAAAAATCATGTAGTACATTGTGTATAATGCATCATCAAAAACTCACTACATCTGCATCATTGTGCTAAAACTTCTCACTATAAAGATCATGTAGCAAGTTGTGAGGGCCTAGCCCCTCTAGTACCCCCTCTTTGTAGAGGCCTACTTTGTTCAACTAATAAATTTGATCTTTGAAGACCCATTGTGGTCCATGTGCTAGATGCCTCCTGAAACTCCAGTTGTTGTTGATCTGCTGACATGACATCATGATACAATGACCTATAGTAGACCACCTCTCACATAGCTCATGCCTCATGCCAACATGTAGTCAGAGCCTCCTACATCATAGTAACCATCCCCATATTAGAATTATAGATGGAGTAACTGAGGGGGGGGGGGGGGGTGAATCAGTTACCACAAAAACAAATCCATAGATGTCTTAAATAACTAGTTACTGTAGTCACTCGATAGCCACACAGAGAAATGCTATAACTAGGTAGATTAACTTATTTCTAAACTTTAAGCATTCACAATTATTAACATGCATGCAAAAGTAAATAACATGAACACAAGAGACACTAGATTTAATGTGGAAACCCAATATGGGAAAAACCACCAAGTAACTAGCTACCAATTTTCACTTTTCTAAAATGAGCCCTATTAGGAGCCAACCTTGTTAAAAGTTATGAAACACACTATTAGGTGTGACCCTGTTAGAGGATTTAATCACCCTGCTAGGAGTGGCCTTGCTAGAGGAATTTAGAAAAATTCAGTAGAACTGTCCACCTTGTTAGAGGATTTACAAAATGGCTATTAGACCAACTATGTTAAGAGATTTAGGAACTACCATTACAATGGTAAGAAAGTAACAATAAGTGACCTGAATGGCATGCAACTAAACTTTTCTAGTATAGATATCTACTCTGCTTCAATAGATCCTTACTGATCGAATACAACTCTACTGATCGTCAAGGATATCTGATCCTTCTTCAAAATTTGCTCATACTTCTTCTTCGCAATCAACTCACTTGCATACTAGCTCATTCGTACATCCACCCATCCATTTGAAAACACAACTTGACCTTTTATTTATACATTATAGATTGTCAAGTCAGCTCATTTACAAGTTACATTTACCAATAAACCATACATCAGTCAGCTTCAAATATTACATTGAACAAATAAACTTTATTTCCCAAAATAATGAAATCCTTTATTGGTCGACCTTGCTTGGTAAATGCTGCTCCATAAAATGATTTCCAGTGTTAACTGAGTGAAGGTCAGTAAACACTGCAAACTCTACAAAATCCTTTGGAGACCGAGTGAACTCGATAAGAACTAACTTTCCTTTGTTGACCTTGCTAGCTTGGTAGAAATTGATTTTTGCTACAGAAGCCTTCAGTACCCCAGTGAGTTTGGTAGAAACTGTCTTCATAGTGTAACCTCTAGAAATGCTTGGTAAACTCTGTAATTCACTTTTCTAACCATCTGAGCTCAGTAGACTCTATCTTTTGCCTTGCTAACCAACTGATCTTGGTAGACTTTGATTGATAACTGATATGACATTTGTGTAACATCAAAGACAACACACAATTGAACAATTATATCCAATAATCTCCCTCTTTGGCATTGATGGCAACACAACATGTCATAGCAGAATGAAATTTGAAAACAAGTCTTTTTCTAATAGAATGCTTCTCCCTCTTACATTTCATTCCAAAAACTCCTTAAATATACTAATCTCCCTCTATGAAGGAATTACATAGCTTCTATACAAACATCAAACTTTTCATAAACAAATTCAAATTTTAGAAAGATATGACAGTATACTCTCCCTCTTTGACAACACATGCCAAAGACAACACAAAACAAATGAAGAGAAATGTACCTTATGTACTGATTCATATGCAATATTTTCATGATTATTTTGCATCAACTAAAAAGATCTTCAACTTGATACCTATTGATGCATCACTAAAACTTCATTTTAGTAAGCTTTAGATAGGGAAATGACCCCTAACTTACCTCTTAGATAAAGAAATGCATCCTTTGGTAAAGGCTTTGTGAATATGTCAGCAATTTTTTCCTTTGTATGGACATATTCCAATCTGATCTCCTTATCCTGCACCAATTCTTTGACAAAGTGATACTTTATTGCACTGTGCTTGGTTTTTGAATGCATCACTGGATTTTTGGATATGTTAATTGCACATCTATTGTCACAAAACATAACAATAGGTTCTTTTATTTCTTCCTTCATACTTTCCAATAACTTTTTGAACCAAACAATATTACAACAGTTTACTACTGCTGTGAAATACTCTACTTTTGCTGTGGATTAGGATGTACAATTTTTCTTTTTACTTGTCCAAGAAACCAACCTCTTTCCAAGAAAGAAAGATACTCCACTTGTACTCTTTCTATCATCAATGTTTCCTTCCCAATCTGTATCACTAAACACTTTCAAATCTAGATTACTTCCAAATTTGTACCATAATATATAATCTTCTGTTCTTTTCAAATATCTCATTATTTTTTTGATTGCCATCATGTGATTTTCTCTTGGTTTTGCTAAAAATCTTGCTACAATATGAACTACAAGGGCAATATTTGGCCTTGTATGAACACATACTACAACTTTCCAATCGTAGATCTATACAATGTCTGATCTACCTCCTTTGGTTCATCATCTTTGGTAAGTTTCAATCTAGTACACATAGGAGTCCCAACTGGTTTGCAATTATCCATACCAAAAAAATTTAATATCTCCTTGATGTATTTAGATTGAGTGATGTAGATTTCATTCTTACTCTACTTAATTTGAAGACCAACAAAGAATTTGATCTCACCAAACATTGACATTTCAAATTCCTTGTTCATTTGCTCTAAAAATTCTTTACAAAGATCATCATTTCCTTTGAACAAAGTATCATCCACAAATATTTTTGCCAAAACAATCTTATTATCTAGTCCTTCCTTGATATACAAACTACTATTATCATTAGTTCTTTAAAAACCAATTTGAATAAGATAGTTATGCAATCTTTCACACCATGCTCTAGGGGCTTGTTTCAGACCATGTCCTTCTTCTCTGGATCAATAAAACCTTCAAGCTACTCAATGTAAACTTATTCATCTAGTATACTATTGAGAAATGCTGAATTGACATCCATCTGATGAACTTTAAATTCTTTGTATGCAACATATCCAAGTAGGGTCCTAACACCTTCCAATCTTGCAACAGGAGAAAAAGTCTCTCCATAGTCTATTCCTTCTTGTTGAGAGTATCCTTTACATACCAATCTAGCTTTGTTCCTTGATACCTTACCATCTTCGTTCAACTTATTTCTGAATACCCACTTAGTTTCAATCACATTTTTATCTTTAGGCCTGGGTACAAGAGTCCATGTTTTGTTTTTCTCTATCTCCTCTATTTCTTCATTCATAGCCTAAATCCAACTTTCAATTTCTAATGCATCTTTAACATTTCCAGGTTCAAAATAAGCAAGTAAACAAGTACCTTTCAACTTACTTCTTGTCATAGTACCTTTGGATTTGTCTCCAATGATCTGATCTGATGCATGATGTCTCCTGACATACTTAGCTAATACTGGTTCCTTGCCTTTTGAATGTTTTGCATTCTCATCCTCTTGTATTTCAACTTCAACTTCTAGTTGATTTATTTGCTGCTTAGGTCCTTCAAACTTGGTAAGTATTGGCTCAGTAGCATCAGACTATGACTTGGGTTCCTTTAGCTCAATTTGAACTTCTTGCAACTCAATTATTAAAGACTCGAGAGTAGAAGATTTCTAATTGGCAGGTGTATCTAGCACCATATCAGGTTCAATGAAAAAAAAAATCCTATAATCTTTTGGTTCCCTTTTGTTTTCTTCTTCAGTTCTTTCTGCAAACTCATCAACTTTCACATGTGCACTTTCTATGACTTTGTGAGGAGACAAGTTCAAACATCTATATGCTTTACTTTTGCAAGAATAACTAAAAAATACTCCTTCATCACCCTTCACATCAAATTTACCTTTCCTAGATTCTTTCAAAATGTAACATTTTCTTCCAAATACTTTTAGGTAACTTAAATTGGGTTTGTAGCCATACCATAACTCATAGGGGGTTTTGAATGTGTCCTTCTTTAGCTATACCCGGTTCAAGATATGAAATGCAGTGCTGGTAGCTTCCTTCTAGTATTTGATAGCAATTCTCTTTTCAATCATTAGGGTTCTTACACAGTCCATGATAGATCTCTTCCTTGTTTCAGCTATTCCATTTTGCTCGGGAGTTGTAGGGGCTGATACTTGTCTTTTGATTCCCCTTTCAATGCAAAAGTTATTGAATTCACGAGAGATGAATTCATCACCTTTTTCTGATCTCAAACATTTTAATCTTTTACCTATTTCCATCTCAACTCTAGCCAAATGCCATTTGAACTTCTCAAATACTTTTGATTTCTCTCTCAAGTACATGATAGTAATCATTCTTGAGTAATCATCAACAAAAAGAATGAAGAATTTTTCACCAGTATAACTTTCAATTCCAATAGGTCCACACAAATAAGTATGCACAATTTTTAAAATTTCTTTAGAGTGACAGTTCTTACTTTTAAAGCTAGTCTTTCCCATCTTACCAATTTGACAATTCTTGCATAGACCAACCTCAAGTTTCTTTATGTTAGGAATGCCTCTTACTTTCCTAAATTTACTTATTTTCACCAAGTTATCAAAGTTCACATGACACAACCTCCTATGCCATAAACAACTTTCTTCAACTTGAGCAATAAAGCATGAACATTCATCAAGTTCAAGATAAAACAAGTTACATTTTGTTTGGGTGCCTGATCCAATTAGGTGTCCTTTGTCATCCAATAGTCTTGCTTTTCTATGCAGGAATTCCACTTTGAATCCATTATTAAGTAGCTATGCCACACTCAACAGATTGTGTTTTAGTCCTTCTACCTAATATGCATTATCACATACAAGCTCTTTGGTTAGTGAGATTCTTCCTCTTTCTTTTATGGAACAAGGTTCATTATTACCAAACCTCACACTACCACCATCATAGTCTTAAAAATGTTCAAACTTAGTTTTATCTCCAGTCATATGATGAGAGCAACCACTATCTATAATCCATGTATCATTTTTTCTCACATGAGAAATAAGTGTCATTTCCTCATCATTATCAAACTTATCTTTTACAACAATGTAAACAATTTCATCTTCTTCTTTATCATCAAAATTGTTAGAATTCTTAGCCATAAAACATGTTTTCTTACCTTTGTCCTTGAATGATTTGAAGTCTTTCTTTCCATTGCACTTGTGACCTTTCTTCTCATCCTTGTTCTACTTATTTGGACACCTAGTAGCAATATGTCCAATTTCTTCACAAGTAAAATAGATTAGAGGAACCTTACCTTTGTATTTTCCTTTGCCTCTTGAATGTTTCCTTGCTAGTAGAGCTTCGACCACCTCAAGCTTACTATCAAAAATTTGTTCTGACTCTTCTTCACTTTCTGACTAAGAATATTTTATCTTCTTGTCTTTCTCCTTGAGAAAAAGCTTGGCTTCAAATGTTGATTCAATGTTCTTGGTAGCTAGAATATAGTTATCATAGTTATCTAGCTCGAATGTAGTCAATCTTCCAAATATGGCCTCTAAATTT
The DNA here is from genome assembly GCA_028749045.1 of Cupressus sempervirens. NCBI lineage: Eukaryota > Viridiplantae > Streptophyta > Pinopsida > Cupressales > Cupressaceae > Cupressus > Cupressus sempervirens. The sequence goes on from CM053793.1 coordinate 366,371,587, forward strand.
ATGTTATGATTTTCTTCATATCTTCTTTCTTGAATTGCAAAAAATCTAATTGCATAAATGGGAAGTAACATTCTAAGAACTTTACTTATAATAGTTTCCTCTTTGATATCTCCTCCAGAAGCTTTGATTGCAGTAACACTTGTTTTGACTCTTTCAACATATTTTACAATGTTTTCATCCTCTCTCATCCTCATTTAATCAAATTGACCTCTTAAACTTTTTTCTTTGGCTCTTCTCACATTATGAGCTCAGTAGACTCTGATTGATAACTAATATGACATTTGTGTAACATCAAAGACAACAAACAATTGAACAATTATATCCAATAGGCTATACCATCTATGGGGTGATATATCACTAATAGTGATACTCATCCACTTACCTTTACTGAGTCTCCCTCTCTGCTCATAGGGTGGCCACATCCTACTGAAGAGTGTCTATCTCAACTAGCTCATTCATCTTGGCCTACATGGTGAAGTCATTGAACCCTCCTACATCTATCCTAGCTTGCAGCGCTACTATCTGCCCTCACTCACTCTTCTTGTAACTCAGCTTGTAGTTGGGCAACCTCTCTCTAAAGGCTATCCTACTTAGCCCTCACTATCTCTATATCATCCTACTAAGGTGGCCCCTATGGTACTTGTACCTATGGCCCCAATTTTGGCCCTTGTACTAATGGTGGCCTCATTGGTATTGGTCCTCTCTTCTGATAAATTTTGTGCCCTTGAGGACCCTGCTGCACTCCCTACCCTAGTGGTGGCACCACTACTACCTATCCCCCATCTCTTGCTCCATCCCCTTCACCCTTTACCTAATCTACTACTGGTGGTACTCCTGGTATTATTAATCACACTGGCTAATGGGCTATCCACCACTATGTATAGGCAAGTGTCATCCCTGCATGTCCCTTGTCCTATCTGTGAACCTAAGGCACTCGCTACATACCACACCATGACATCCTAGCCAATCTCAGAGTGGTCCCATGACCCCATAATATACCATACTCCTAGGATACCACTGGGTATAGGAATCTATCAGGCACAACATCCTGAACCCTCCTAAACTATCACTACACCCTATAGGGCATATATCACATAACAATGTGAGCGATCTGAGTGATCAGCCAACAATCTATTTGCGTATAAGGAAGGTAGAGCTAATCCTTGCTACCATCCTCCCCCTACTGGTAATGTAGGCCCCCATTGCTCACCACCATCATATGGTGTCTAGTCAAATATAATGATATTATCTAGACATCTCCAAAATTTGATTGACTCAATTGAGGTATACTAGATCAATGGCCTATATTGACATGCATGACCACACCATTAACAATGTTAACCCTAGACCTATGGTCCACTATGTCTTATAGGAATACATGTGTAGATCATTGTATAATTGGGCCAAGATAGTATGACCCTAGTAGAAGGTTGCATCATCATCCTATAAAAGAGTGCTCAACACTCGTGTCTAGCTAATTAAAAACCCATGCCCAGCATGGTCTAGAACCATCCTCTATATTAGTGAGGCAAGATAGAGAACAAGCCATGGAAACATTTTCTCTAATGCCTACCTCCATGTCAACCACAATCTATGAATAGGTAGCCTTTGTCATTGCCTCCTGAAGCACTCTTGTAGATAGGGATCTGCATCTTCTAGTACATACTCGAGATATATACCATGGATTGACCCTTGAAGAATCTACCACACATCAAGAAGTGTAATTTTAACCTCTCAGTAGGCAAATGGAAGCTAGAGTTTAGTGTATGCTACTGCTCTATAAGTGTAGAAATCTGCATTGAGTGAGCCCTTAGATTAGGCCACTCGTGGATGTGCTCTAGACTGCATAGTCTCACGTGATCCCACTCTTACCTTCGTAAGTGTCTCTCCTAGCACAATCATAGCTAGTTAGTGCTCCCATGACCAAAATGTCACTATTTCCATCTACAACATAGACATGTAATGTTAAGTATATCATTTATTTCCTGCTATTTTTGCTTATCTAAGCATGGGGCATCACATTTTGTTCACCCCCCTATCATCCCCATCACTTGATTCCACCATTTTGTTCAAATTATAAAATATGCCAATCTATGTAGGTGTGGATTGATGGAGATGAAAAACTATGGAGATGTCAAATGGGCATCTCCAGTAGCTACACATATACTAGTTTTCTTGTTGAAGATCACTAGACTATCATTTGCAAAGATGACAACACGAACATCATCATCTCTAGCCCCATATCCACATCTCCCCCCCTCCCCCCCCCCCCCCCCCACTTTTGGCATCTACATAGATGATGGGATGAAGCACGCCATCTTTGAAGATGATAGGATGAATCTTATCATCTCCATAGTGCCCATAACCTTATTTTGTCATCTGCAAAGACGATAGAGTGGAGAACTTTTTTCTTCATGTTGACCTCATTTTCTCCCCATTTAATGTGCAATAAATGTCAAAATTAAAAGGGTAATTCAAAATTTGACAAGTAGGAATGGTCAACTTACTAGTGGACCCATGTCGATTGACCTCTAGTGCTCCCGGAGTGCTCTCCAAACTGTAGTCTCTTGATCGGATCCATCCTTCACTTTGGTTCTATGCTCTCTCGATGTGCAAATGACTCTTCCTTGTGCCCCTTGGAGGCTTGTATAAGCCCTTTGAGTTCCCCTTTTTATCTTGCACCCTTTCCTTGACCATGTTGACCCCTGTTTATCCCTAGGTCATGTAAAATGTTCATCTATACCTTTTTCCTACTATTTCTTTTCTTCTAGAGTCCTTTTCGCAAAAATTGAACAAAATTAATTTTTTTCTCTATTTTTGCTAGGGGGCACACTCCTCCCTTGTTCTCACTATGACACAACTCCTAGGACTTCTATCCTCTCTGGGGCAACCTATATTTTCTTTTCTTTGATATAATGTCATCCCAACATCACATCAAAGAAGGTCAAAATGTAGACACTTAAAACTGTCCCAAACACTATATCAATTCATTTAATATTTCCTTTGACATTATAATTATTTATTAATTAATTAATTATATTTTTCATATTCTTCTACTTATTTAATTAAATAAGTTCATTTCCCTAATATATTTAAATTTAATTTGAATACTCCCCCTATAATGTATTAAATTCATTTAATGCATAGTGCTCCATAAATTCCCTTTTAAATAAATTCTAATTTATTTAATTCCCTCCACATTATTAAAATTTTTAATCCATTGATTAAGTTAAATTCTATTTAATTTAATCCTAATCCCATCCGAAAAACCTAGTCTATGCCCATCACTCTCATCCTTCTAAGTCTACTCACTACTTAATCCCACTTAATTAATTGTAGACACCTTTCTAAGCACATTTTAGTCCCTAAATGTTTTCTCACACATGTGTGAGCAACTCAAAATCTAATAAAGCTTCCATTTCTTTATTTTATTCACACCTCTTACACATTTTTCCCCCTTTCCTTTCTCCAAGGTTTCTCACACATTTGTGAGCAAACCTTGAGCCATCACTTTGACTAAAATGGTTTATGTTGACCTTTCCATGGCTTGTCTCCTTAGCCCATGTGTCTCACTTTTGGCACCTATGTGGATGCCAAATAGATGCCACCTCCCCAAGGCCTCTCTCAAACCTATAAATAGAGCCTTTGTCTCAAGCATTTTCCATCTCCCTCATTTGCATTGTTATCATGCTAGTATAGTTCTAGAGCTTTTAGTGATTTTTATGCATTGTTACTAACCCTTTGGTAGTTATTAGATTTCATTCTTGCATTTATAGTTTAGTTTTCTTTCATACGTTCACCTCCACTTCTTAGGATGTTTTTAGAATGGCTTCTTCAATAGCCTCCTCTTGAAGCATTCCTCACTCATCTTAGTTAGATTCATATATCATCTTGCATTTCATTTCAAACTCTTTGGGATTCAAATTATTGTGTTTGAGAGAGCACATCCACATCCCTCCAAATAGAGCACACCACCAATGTTGGGTGCCCTTGTTGAGCTGCTCTTAAATTTCATGGGAATCATATGTGTTAGTTGTTTAGCTTAGTAAAACATGAGTTGTTTAGTTGTTTTATTGCTTGCATCTTTCTTATATGAACATGTGCAACTAAATTTTCCTTGTTTAAGCATGCTCTCGATAGGTAGGTTTTTCATGTATACACTTATGATTTTGAGCCAAATTATTTTTCATATTCCTCTTTGGTTTAGCAACTACAACAATTGAAGAGGAAGAGAAGCCAAGGGTTTCTAAACATCCAACTATTTCAATCAAGAAGCTAGTGAGTAAGAATAAATCCAGGAAACCTACCATTAATAGAAGGGGTGATGAGGATCAAGAGGAAATTGATAGTAGCTTATAAATTTTATTATTATGCAAACGTAAAATGAAAGAGGGAACCAAGTTTTTGAACCAAACCGCTATTAAAGAAGATGTTTATGAGCCCAATTTCTTTTATTGAAGCGAGAAGATTATATTCCTACCTTAGAGCTTACAATGTCACTTCATGAATTGTAATGAGCATAAGACTGCACAAAATACAAATGAGGTAGTCCTTTATAAATATTTTATTATTATGTTTCTGTAGTTTGTAGATATCTTCAACTAAATTATTGATCACACTAATAAAGATTATATTGATCTTATTTATACTCAGTCAAACCAATAGGTTTCGCTTCACTCTTGGATAATTTTCTTAACTCATAATAAACTTTCAAAATCAATTTTTTGTACTATGCCTCAACTAACTATATTTTGGCATGTTTACATTTTATTTTAAAGATACCAAATTTGGAAGAAAAGTATTGGTTTGAGAAGCTTCTACATTTAGAAAAGTGGATCACATTTATTCAATATTTAAATTATTATTTTGATAGGTAAATGGCTGAAGCCTAGGTTAATTATTATTATTAAGATCATTCATTATTATGTGTTAATCAACAGTAGATTCAAACCCAAGACCTCTCCGATGAGAGGCTCACAATTTACCAATGCATTGTAGGCTCTTGCCTAAATTATTAATTTGTATACATGTTAGTTTCTAATGTTTAATTTGATAGTAATGCCTACGCCTACCACAATCAATTTTTACTTGATAATAATGCAAAGATTTTTAAGGTGAACCTACATTGGAATAAAATAGCCCAATAGTGGATTAAAGTAGTGCATTTAGGATTTTTGTTGATTAGGAATGGGAGCATGCATATTTGATTTTAATTTTTTCTCTAGGGGAATTTTGTGGATTCATTTCATTCTTTGAATTTTCTATTTGATGGAATAAGGAGATCAACTTTGTAATATTGATTCCTTAGTATACAAAATTGAAAGTATCGATCATATTTTCAATTAGTGATAGAAGTACAACATGCAATTATCACCAGTTTTCCAAATCTGGTTGATTCAAAATAACTTTCAATATTTTAGTTCCTCAAAACATAAAAAGTGGTTAAGCCTGCAAAGTTTGATTATATCTATGTCTAAACATGAAATTGAGTAAAAATAGTTAGTTCTTACTATTGAATGCAATTTTTTTAAAGATTATTGGTCACTAATGAGTATCCTAATAAAACTGTAATATCAATGATAAAATATTTTATTTTTTCTTTTATTATTATCTTTTATATTGTAATGATATCATAGGATCTAATTTTATGGTTTTTTTTAATCTAGGTTCAATTTTATTCATTTTTCCAATACTATTTAGTATTTAATATTTATAGTTTACTCCTTATTTTATGCACGTTTATATTTTCTAACCCTAATTCCTTGCTTTCATTAATAGAGAAAAAAAACATTGGAAGAATGTGTGAGAGGCAAACAATATCCCTGGCAAGTGGTACTATGTCAAATTTCTCTATCTATAATTTCCATAGTGTGCAAGACCCATTGTAATAATTGGACATTCTATATCTTTTTACATTCACTAAGATTTTTTATTTTTTATTTAAATAAAATTCTTATCCATCAAGAAAGGCACAAAAATACAAAAAAATCTTAAGAACTGAAAAGCACCCAATTTTTGAAGAAATAATGAAAATAATTTATGAACACATAAAACTAAAGTTAAGTAATAGATTAGTTTGAAGTGATCCATGCTTATAGATGCGTAGTTATTTCTTCAATTCAATATTCTTGTAGAGCTAGATTTATTGGTGATCTAGGAGGGTTTTCACTAAATTGTTCCACAGAGAGATAAACTTAGATTTTGTCAATAATCATCAAATTAATGTCTCCAAACTACCAATGCCCAATTGATTAGAAATTTAGTATATAATCCAATTATATTACTAAGAATGGGGTTTACCAATGGATAATGTTTTATAATTATAGACATTTAAGTTGAGGATTTTTTTATTCAAGTGCATTAGATGTACCAAGTTAGCAAGTTAGGCATTTCTTTTTTGATAGATAATAGACACATGCACCAATATTACGAAATTTAAAATACAAAACCCATCTCAATTAGGCACCAAAGATAAGAGATGGCAAGAAAAACCTCAAACAAATTTAAAACCTCTTTTGATTCCATAATGTATAGCTTCTTATCTTTAAATGTCCTTGTATGTAGTTCTTGAAATTAAAATCTTGACTAAGATCAAATTGTTAGAACATTAATTGAATTGTAAAACATGTTCAGAGATATAAAATTATTAATCAAAAGCCTTAACAATATTTTTCTTATAATTACAATTAGTTGGAATAGTATATTAGAAATCAAGAGAACATATTATAAAGTTTTAACTATATGGTACCTATTGACATGAATAACTCCAATAAATATAAATGAAGATAAAATTACATTGATCAATATTGTTACTTAAGAAATTCAAACATTTCCTTTCTTTGCATAGAAATAAAAGGGAATAATTTATAGTCTGTCATCCATATCCTTACAAATAGAAACAAAGTCTTGAAGTCATACTACTAAGGAGTAACATTCGGATCAAACAATTCATCATAGGTATCTATTGGCTCAATAAATTCAAGATTGATGTTGTCAATATCTTCCCATAATCTAAATTGGTCTTTATTCATGAACTAATCAATCCAGCCATATGAAGGAGGTTATCTAACATGGAGAATGTGCACTAATTAAGAAATCCACATTCCTCCTTATGAAAAGTTTCTACTTTTTAAATCTTTTATGGTTTGTAGTAAATACAATAGGGAAAAGAGGAACATTATTCCCCCCAACATATTAAGGTCATAGTTGCAGGGCCTAGGTATCCAATTTTTATTGATAGTAATCAACACCTTCTCTAGATCTCCTAGATAGATGCTCTTAAAAACACTCCTACGATGAATCTCTATACTATATTTTGCAACCTCTACCATATGTACCATTGCAACAAAAAATGATGCAATGTTAGAAGGAACTCTATACTAGTCTAGATTAAAAATGAATTCCTTTATTCTATATATTGCTCTAATGAATAGAAAATGAGTAGACAACAACACATCTTGGATTATAATTCTAGTTGTAGGCCCATCAAATTCATATTATAATGTAGGTCCCTAAAGCTTAATAATAGTCTCCATACTTGGGCTTAAGAAATATTGAGCCTCTACTAAACTATTTTCTTGAGCACTCTTTATATAGAAAGCATGAAGGCCTAAGTTGGAAAATCAAATAATGTAAAAGAAAATTGAAAAGATTAAATACAACAATATTATCTTTCCTTTAGTAATAAAATAATCTTATTCTATCAATCATAATAAAATAAACTTAAGAAGCTACAAGGTTAGATGATGTCTCATCCAAGTACTATAAAAATACTTTAAGCAACATAATTTGTCAAAAGAAACTACATGAAAGTGGTCTTAATGACAAGAGCATCTTAGAAAAGGATGTGTTCCCTTTCTAGTGTATATTGAGGGTTATCACTCTAAAGATACACAATAAAAAAGGGGAAGGTTCTCGATCTAAGATGAAGAAAAGAAAAATGAATTGCTTTAGCCACCATGTATGGATAAAATATAGACAACACCATTGATCTATGAGACACCAATTGAGATAATATTTGACAAGGAAAACACCTAACTAAAGGAAAATTGATACCAACATGACCATGCACAAATAATTATCTCCATCAATATTTGAGATCAAATAAACAAGGATAGTAAAGCATCCAAGAATAACTAAAACATCAAAGTCACTTATTTACAGGCCTACCAATTCTATATGCAAGAGAAAAATTAAGAAGAATCAAGGAAGAGAAGCCAAGGGCAATCATTTCTAGGGATATCACTATGTTGTGAGTATGTCTCTTACATATACAATATCACTAGAAACCATAACCCCTAATGGAAATGCCTAAAAAAATGAATCAGGCCTTTAAATAAAGGATTAAAACACCATAATAACATACCCTAACAATGTGGATCCTACCAATTATAGGGAATATGTAGACAAAAGAGGAAAAAATATTGTTCTAACTAAAGCATGCATCCTAGGAAACAATTTCTAGGTAGAGTAAATAGAAAAATCCACTAATGTGAGAAAGATTGGGAAAATGTGAAAAAAAACAAAATCTACTGTAATGGAAAGACCAAAGACCAAGAAGATAAGAATCTACTACTAACTTAAAGAGTCCAATATCAAAAATAGTTTTAAACCCTTTTGAAATAGGTAGGCACCAAATTTAGAAACATCATAGTTATCTTGATTGCATTTGAAGAGGTAATTCAAACCATCCAAGCTAAATTTTGTGGAATAAGAAAAAGAAAAGATATATTAATTAGGATTAAGAACCTTTCCTTTATAGGCCAACATCACTATGATGTACCATTAAAAATAAAACTTAAATTATTAACGTAGGAAAAATCCATATTAAAGAGATGAGATAGAGGAAGAGAATTAATTACTAGATTAAACAAAAGCCTATACTCATTGACATTTTTTATAATGTTATGCTAAATTGTACCAAAAAAATTTGAATTCATACTTTACAAATACATTGCTTCTACCATATCCATAGCTGCCGAAATCTCAATTCGACAAAAGAAATTCAAACTAAAACTAATTTTTTATTTTTCTTTAAAAGTGTTAAATCTAAATATAAATCAATTTTCATCCCAATCACCAATGAATAAAATAATGGAGAAAACTAAAATACACATCTATGACACCTTTAGATTCACTCATGCATAATATGCCAAAAGATAAACCATGCTTTGAGATAATAAAAGGGTTAACTAACTAAATTTACTTCTAACATATCCATGTTAAGGTATCAAAATAGTAATTATATAATGTTAGCTTTAGGAAAGAAACGATGTCTAGAATAGTGAGTTTCAACTTACAAATTACAACTAGATACTAAAAAAATTTTTTCTCAGATAAGTATAAATATTAGAGGTAGTAATACTAAGCCTAGCCAAATATAAAATCAAAACATGTCCCTGATAATACTATTCTAGGCTACCTAAGAAAACTAAAAAACTAAAATTTACATTACCTAATAGGCAATTGGTAGTAAAATTTTTATATCTCTGATCATCATCTGATAATTAGTTCATCATCAATATCATCACCATCTTATCAATTACCAATGGACATAGTAGTTTCTACTTCCCTTCCCTTCTTTAGGTTTTTGGATCTCCTTGGTTTAGGGAGAATGAATTTGAAGTTGTTATGTTCATCTTCATCATTAATTGGGTAGATCTCTATTTTAGCTTTTCTGAATAATGAAATAAGCCATTGGTTATTTTTCTCTTTAATTATATTACACCATGTAAGAAAAAATTTAGGTTGGCCTCCATTCTTGGCAATACCCTTTCAAATATGGGGTCCCTGATGAAAAAAAAAAGGATATTTGGGATTTTATTTCTAGCTTGAGGCTACCGAATGGCCAATTCATGTATGCCTCTAGGTATGGTATCTCCATTTGATTATTGATGTTGACAACTGTGTGGTGGAGACCCTTCATCCAAGTTGGATCAAAAATAAATTCACAGACTCTCATCATTTCTAATTGATTAACCCCAACATGCAAGAAATATGAAATGAAATACCCTATGAATCTCACTATTAGTTCTCTAGGTATGGCTTAGTCAAAAAAAATTTCTCCTATCACCCTACGCATTATTAACCACACCATATCATCTGGGACTTGTATAATTCTTCACCATCTTTTAGGTTTACCTGATCTAGGAAATGTCATTGTTTTGTTTTCATACAAGTGGAATAAGACAATTGCAGTGTCCATTAGAGACCAGTAGAGATGGAATCGACATACACCAATTTCATAAATAACTAATGGTAGCAAGAGATAAGATATGAAGAAACTAAGAAGAATCTTGAAAGTTCAAGACATATATCACTTTAGTAGTGATAAATCCAAATCTAAAGGAAAGGGGGTTGATTAATAATGAAGAAGGAATTATTACTCCTTCAAAAGATGAAAGCATCTTTAACACATGATGAGAAAAGTGCCTAAAGTATCCTAAACCCACAATTAATGATATCAAATAATATAAAGGAAGATATTGATATATTATAATCACTCACATAAGAGACACCTATTGGGCCAAGTACTAGAGCAAGCCAGTAGGATATGGAGCTTAAACCATTACAAGTATAGAACTAGGTGTCTACTTTTTATGATTACAATAAAACATAAAGAACCTCATTGGTAAGCATAGAAAATTTACATAATATAAAGAATTTAATAAAGTCCTAAGAATAAAATCATAGCATATACATAATGCCAACTAGACATCTTTCCAATATTAATCATTCCTCAAACTGATATGTTTGAAATTAGCAAATGACTAGATTGAGGTTAAGTGGAAAGACAACTATAAATGAGAGTTCGACTAGTTTTTTGTTAATGATGAGTGGAAGCATATAATAAACCTCTAAATTTTATTTTAAGACTAAGTGGATAAAGCTAACATTATTAAATTGAGTTAAACTCACTCCCTAGAAAATTAAAACACTCAAAAGAAAAGCTTCTAATTTTGAATCTCCAATCCCAATAGTGCTTGCATAAACAATATATAAAATAATAACTGAGGGTGAAACTAATCTCTAATTAAAAAAAGATGAATAGAGTTGTACTTACATCAACCGACTTAAATAATTAATCCTACAATGGATTGGACTACCCTAAATAATGACCTATCTTAAGAAGATTTCAGATTATTAACATCTGCTGATATCCAAACTAAATTTTATAGCTGAAAAAAGTTAATAAAGTCAATATCTTCAATTATATTGATTTTTATAAGGATCAAAAGCCAAATATCTTATATTGCACTTGGAATAGTTTTAGGAAAATTTCAAGAATTCTCCTCTGAGAAGATAATGGCTAATATCTAACATAGTCCCATAGGATCAAAATGTTACATGGATAAGAATAGGAAAATCCTATATTACTAATCCAAATTAATCCTTTAACATATCAATATTAATAGAACTTAGGAACCAAGTAGGGATAAGACTATACTAGATAAATGAAATTGATAAGGATGACTGAGATTTTCTAATTCCTTATGAATACCTATATGTGAAGTACAAGAAGGTTTGATTCTTAATTGTTGAAGTTGATGAAAAATCAACCCCATAACTCCCAATAATCACCTACATGCACACACCTACAACAAAAAGAGAGGAGAAAAAACTATAGAGGCTGAAATTCCTAGATTCATAGAGGAGACATTATTGATGAGTAAAAAGAGAAATTTATATCAATCCAAAGTGAATGAATTGGTTACAAAGAGATCTGTCATTATAAAGGAGATCAAAACCCTAAAAGGTAAAACCTAGGTTTCATGATAATAATTAATAATCAAAATCCTAAATTTTAGCTTAAGTAAAATAGTGTTAATTAGAAAATATCTAATTACTTTAACACCCCCTTAAGATAAACTCATGGAGGAGCTAATACCCTAGAAACTACCACTGAAAGAAAAAGAAAATGGGTCCAAGGAAAAAAGACCTAATCAAGCACCCAAGCACAACCAAAATCTTTGTGAAGAGGAGAAATAGAGAAAACCACATGGGAAAAACCCTAGTCCAAGAAGAGTTGGAAAGAATGCTAAAAGCACTAGTGAAGGAATTGAAGAAGTCTTCAACTAGGGAATGTCCTAGAAGATAGAAACAAAAGAGATGACCATGAAGAACACCACTAAAGCATATAGAAGCTACAAATATTTGTTGAAAAGTAATTGCTAATCAAAAGAACCTCCACTAAAATAGAGCCTAACTTAGTAGAGAAGACTATAATCTACACGAGTTCTCTCGAAAGACACTACTTGAATCAAGAGGCATAGAAAGGAAAACAAATGAGCTTAAAGATACAAATGACATAAAACACCAAATTCTAAAGAGCTGACCAATCGAACATGGAAGGCTACAACCAAAGTAGGAATGAAAAGGAGAGTGTTTATATGGAAAATAATCCATCTCACCAAAATGCATAGGTACCCAACCACTACATCCGCCTAATACATAGGAAAAAATACTCAACAAGGAAGCATAAGAACCAACATAAGAACCCTCCCTAATGTAGACAAAGGTGACATGATAGACAACTAGAAAATTGAGCCAATAGAACTATGTGTCAAGTTACCACAATAAAGATGAAAAAATATGTGTGTGTGTGTGTGTGTGTGTGTGTGTGTGTGTGTGTGTGTGTGTGTGTATTGAGGTGATCAACCTTAGACACCTCATGAGGCTAATGTCATAAAAGGGAAACTTACTAGATAAAGGAAGATGGAAAACAAAGGCAAAAAATCAACCTCCTATGACCCTCTAATCAGAGTAGTGCATGTACAATTAGGTACAAGATAAAATGAATCCCAAGAATACATAAATTTTGATGAGTGTTGTCAGATGAAATTGCTCAAATCAAAATGCAAAACAAGGCAAAACAATCAAAATGAAAATATAAATGCAATATGATACTATATCTTAATTTGTTTGCAAAATTGCATACAAATAATGTCTACAAAGACCGGAAGAGACATAAGGTTGACAAAAAAAAAAATACAACCAATGACGAATCATTTGAAGAAATAAAATTGATCTCTAGGCCTAAAACAACCAAGATATCCACCAGAAAGCAAAATTGTAAAAAAATGAATGGAATGTGCTCAGAGAAGAATCTATAAAAATAACTAGCATCATTGGAAAGTGAAAAAAAAGACATTTCCAACAATATAAAAATTTTCCAAATTGGAGATAAGATGCTCAAGATATGTCTCTCAGAGTGAAAAAAGAACTATTGATTTTGACAGCAAAACAAGCTATCAAAATTGAAAATTACCTACACCAATATGACGAGCTCAGAACTAGCTTTCTGAAAATATCTTGTTTGTGGGAAATGAAGTTTTTTTGCTAGAGATATAAACAAAAAGCCATTGGTAGATCCAAATAGGGCTGAGAGGGCCAACAAGATGACGATGTAGTGCTAACATGGTGCTCATGTTAGTGAATAGTAGGCATAAATTTGATAGCCATTTGACCATCATGGCAAAAAAATGCTAGAAAAAATCCCCTTGGGAGAAAAAAAAAATTGCCATAAAAGCATCTTGGTCGAAGCTAGGAAAAAAATCTAGTGGCCAATAAATATGCATGTGGTAAAAAAAATCATTTGTAGACATGCAATATCACCATAATCCACAAAAATTCACACCAAACTACTAGCATGCCTTAAAAAAAGGCCAAAAATTATGGATGAAGGCACAAACAACAAATAAATCCTCCATAGGTTATGTTTACCCAACAATCAAATCAATGCATTTATCAAGGCCCTTGGAATGATGGATGGTGCAAAAATTGGTGCCCATTGTGGAAGAAAGGAAAAACCAAGAAAAATGTCTTCGTAGTCTACATGGGCATGGTGTGTTACAAGAAAAGGTGTCTTCCAATAAAAAGCTATGCCTTCTTAAATGTAAAGGAACCTCCTACAAACACACATAAGGGGCTCAGGCTTGTGATCATAGGTTCAAAGTGATTGTAGGGTGTAGTCTTTTGAATGGGAGGGGCCCTTGGTCTATGTGTGCCGACTCAAGGACAAAAGCAGAGCATAAGGTGCTTCTTCCTTGTGTAGAGAAGGGTCTTCATCCAATAAAAAAAGGTGATAGAGGGATGTGAGAGGAGTCTAAGGTTAGGAACACATTATAAAGATAAGGGATGTCAACATGTGAAGGGGCCCACTATGGGAAAAAAACACCAAATGCCTACACATGTAGGTAGTGGGGCTGCTCCCCCCCCCAAAAAAATTCCAATGATCTATTTTAATAAAAAATATTAATCCATCCATGTAAAGCACATTAATTTATTTAAAAAAAAAAAAACCATTGCTTAATAATGTTCTTTTACAAAAATTATTTAAAAAAATTGATACTAAATTTGTAGAAAAAATTAAAATATCACCACCTTGATTTTTGAGCGCAAGAATGCACAACGTTGGGCTATATTATTTTTTCTTTTGATTTCAACAATGTCCAAACAAGAAATAATTTATATGAAAATAGGGGTTTTCAAGTACTTTGAGCTCAATGGTGAGGTTTTTTTTGGCAAAAAAGTGACCCCCCAAATCTAATACAAAACACCTCTAAAAATTGCAATCCTCTAAAGAAAAAAATACAGACGTGAAAACCAAGCAAAACCTCTCATAAATGAAGATTTGGTGCTCTAATACCATGTTGAAGTTGATGAAAGATCAACCCCACAGATCCCAAGAATCACCTACATGCAAACACCTATCACAAAAAGAAAGGAGCAAAAGCTATGGAGGTTGGAATTCCCAGATCCATACAGGAGACATTCTTGTTGAGAAAAAAGAGAAATTGCTATTAATCAAAAGTGAATGAATTGGTTACAAAGAGATCTATCCTTAAAAATGAGATTAAAACACTAAAAGGTAAAACCTAGGTTGCATGATAATAATTAATAAAAAAATTAATTATTAGATGTCTAAATTTAGCTTAAGTAAATTAGAAAATATCTAATTACTCTAATATGAAGGATGTAATGACATTAAAAGTACTAAAATAAAAATTTTCAATAAGAAAATATATTCCATTTGGTTTAGGATAGACTCAAAAGTTGACAACTAAAAAGCCTAGGATAAACTAGAAGACATAGAATTAGAATTGAGTACATAGAAAGTGTGTGGTGCATTCATTTTCTTATAATCTTTAGACCTAGACAACTTTAAAGAGATAAAGATAAACTATCCATAATTTATTCCCCTAATTTCAAACCATATGGGCCAAGGTTAAAAGATACAAAACTTAGGAATTAACTCAAGAATAATCCATTAGCACGTATATTGGCTAATTGATCGACCTCTATATTATCTTCTTGATAAATATGTTTGAATTCAATATCTTTAAAAACCTTTAAAAAATATAGAACTACCTCTAAATAAGACTGGATTAAATCCAATTAGGAATTCTTCCCTCTCATTGAGCATTAATTATAAATTGTGAATATTATTCTATCTCCAATATGGATATACTTAAAGACTTTATCATTTTTCAACCTTCAATTAATGCAAGAATTTCCGCTATATTATCGGTGGTTTCTAATATTGGTATAGAGAACTTGTTTATTACCTTCCCATTATGGTCATGTATAATACAAAACACTTGTTTTTCCTGGATCCCCCATAGATGCACCATTTAAGTTTAGTTTGGATCACCTAGTCCTAGGAGGAGCCCATTTGCATTGATCTCTCAAATTGTACTAATACTAAGGTCTTGCCCAAGTTGGGAAGGAATGATTAATCCAAACTAGTTTTTATGAATGATACCATCCATCAAAGAAAAAATACCCTCAAAGTGATTTTGATTATGAAGTTTGATGTTTAAAGTTTTGACAATACTAGCTTCCACATTATTAAAAAGTGATTCAATTTTCATTTTTTTTATTTTGAAAGATACATTGGCTCCTTTCTTTCCATAATTTCCAAGTAACAATGGATGGGATAATTTTCCACATGTTATCATAAAATCCTTTATGGGGTTTTCTTGGCCATTGCTTAAGGTGTTCTACTAGGTCATAATGAAAGGTGGATTGCCAGTTTAGTTTCCCTCAAATATTGAACCTACCATTTCTAGCATATGGGTAGTTTAGAAGAATGTGATCAACAGATTTCTCATCTCTCTTACATAGACAACGTCTTGAGGGGCCTTCATAGTCCTATTTTTTGAACCATTATGTAGTAGTTTATGGGCATAAAATTAGGAGTTTGGGTTCACCAATGGGGATTTATCTTTGATTGCCACAATGGTCAATTTATGGGCATAAAATACAGAGTTTGGGGTTACTGATGGGGATTTTCCCATAGTTGGTTGGGTTTAGGAACATTGACCATAGTTTTGACAATTGTATGGGGTTGACCATAGTTTGACAATTGTACAGGGACAGGGAAAGAGAAAGGGTTCTACCATAGTTTTGTATTTTGAATAGTTTTGCATAGTTGCCCATAAAAAATTCTTGCTTTTGGGGCAAAATTCCTATCCCAGCAAAGGTCAATAAGAATCTAGAGAATCCTGGATGGATAATGGTTGAAGAAAGGGAAATATAACCATCCTTGACTCTAAGATTCCCATCTTTAGAGCTAGTCCATATTAATCCATCCAACCTCTCTTTAGTAGAAAAAGTTCTTGAAATAATATCCTTAAAAGTCTATAATTGTTGTTTTGATAATGAGAGATTTGTAGTGCCCACACGTAGTTTAATTTTCTATTTTGATTGCCAAACCTTTTTAGGCATATTTCATGCATGTGTTAGTTTGATTTTTTTTTTTTTTTTTTACATCTATGTGACATTATTTCATGGCTTGATACATAATTAATTCATTTCATGTATTATTTGATGATGTTTTAAATGAAATTGATTTTATGATAATGTCTTCTAATGTATCTTAAAATGATGATAATTATATATTCAGGATTATCAGTTATTTGTATTGGAATCTAAGGTTATTTATACTTGTGATAATTATGGTACTTACCTCATACTTGTATGTATATGGTGGGCCTGCATATTTTCATTTCTACTTGACATGCCTGATATGGTTAAGGGAGGGATTCATAGTCACCTACTAGTCATGATCTACATTATGTAACACTCCCTATCATTTTTTGTTTAGTTTAAATATACATATGCATTTGTACATGCTCATCTTTTATGTAGGTTGTAGGTACTAGGGATCGACTTCCCTGAATTTCTAGGATGAGCATTCCTTATCGCAAGATCTTAGTGGTAAGAATATGTAGATAATGATTAGGTCCAATCCCAACCATAACCTAATTATTTATCCTAAGAAGGAGGACTTGTGTGTAACTGTCTACCCTTTGAAACCCATGAGTTGTCTTTGCTTGTGTAATTTGATGTTGATTTCTAGTTAGTATTGCTCATGTTGGTTCTATATGTTTTGCTTGTGATTTACTTGGTAAATGATTTGATTATGATGTTTACATTAATTTATTGATGTTCAGATTATTAAATATTACCTGATTTAAAAAGAAAAATATCAAACTAAGAGGATATTTAATTAATTGGAAGTTGATTAAATATGTGCTTCAATTTAAAAAGATTTAATTAAAAAACTAATTTTGGAAATTAGTTGAGAAGATTAAAATATTAAAGATTTTATATTAGGTTTTCTTTTTGATTGGTAAGAAGCCAAAGTCAAGATTAATTATTATCATTATTTTTTGTGATTAATTATTATTATAATTTATTAAGCTCAAGTAGATTCAAACCCAAGACTTCCCAAATAAGAGGCTTACAATTTACAGTTGTGTTGTAGGTTCTTACCTAGATTTTATATTGGATTATTGTTATTTAATTAGTAATGATTTAATTAGAGTTACATTAAAATATGGACTTGAATTAATATTACTAATTAAAATAATATATTGTGATTTTAAAAGCATCATGCATAATTTAATAATTAAGTGGAGAAAAAAAAAAAAAAATTTTAATTAAGAGGGATTTAAGTGTGCATAAAAGCATTAAACAATTGAAGTAATTATATTTTATGATTTTTTATTAAATTAGAGATAGAAACCGTAAGGAGAGGTTAGGGCTTTATATTAGAAGATTTTTGATTCATTATTTCACACACGCATTTTGGGGAGCAAATTTTAGAAATTGGAGTAAAAGGATTTTTAGTAGCTTTCAAGGGTTTCTATTAGAAAGGGTTTTCCACCAAATTGTCCAGAATGTTAGTATCAAAATAAGTTAGGGTTTGAAATCGAAGTAGTGAATTCATTTGAAAATATTTGCATTCTTCTCGTCGTCTTGAATGTTTGTAATTTTGTTGTTTGATTTATCATAGTAACTTAGATCCATGTAAATAATAAACAATTAATATCTAAATTGGAGGATTTGTAAAACTTGTTATTATCAGACCCTCAATTGAAACTTCATAGAAGAAAAATAAGGGAGAAAATAAATTTAAATGCACTACGGTTGATTGAAAAAATGGGTGGGTGTGACCTACAAATTAATTATATGATTTCCCTTGAGAAAAAAAATAATAATAATAATATTTATACATGGTTGGAAAAGTTCATTTCTTAGACATTGGTACGAAATTGGTTAAAAATATATATAAAATAAAAAATATTTTTTTGAACATTTTATAAAAATCTATAATTTGGGAGGGGTTTCACTCCTTGCCCATGCATTCTTGCCAAGGGATACATGCGGCTAGGTATGTGCAGGATCATGGGCAACCAAACTATGGCTAAAGTTCTAGTTCATGAAGGACGTGTGATCAATCCCAATAAAGGGGGTGAAGAAGATAGTGGGGAGATCTAGAATGATAACACTACTGAAGATTTTTTGAATCATTTGATGAACCTAATTGTATCATCATGAATAAGGAAAATAAATGTCTGATTGAACCTTTTGTAGATGTTACTGCCACAGAAAGTAATCGAAAAAGAGGGGAGGTTGAGGAAATTTTTAAAGCTCTACAAGGGGCAGAGGAGGACTCTTGTGCAGACTGGACTCAATTTGGGGGTCAAAGATGTTGGAAATATAAGAGGAGTAACTAAGAGGGGAGGGTAAATTAGTTACTACAAAAATAAATCCAAAATCCCTTTTGATGTTAGTTGAAAATGCAAACAAATAACTGAATACTACTTAAGCTCGGTAAACACACAGAATGTTGTAACTTGGTAGTAATTGGATTAGCTCGATAAAAGATTAACTTAAGAACCATTAGATGTTATTTGTGATTATCATTACTTTAACTTAGTTGAAAAAACATAAAGAAAATAGAATGAACACATTTGACACTAAGATTTAACGTGGAAACCCAATTTGGGAAAAACCACCAATAATAACTAGTTACTGATTTTCACTCTTCTGAAGTGAGCCTTGTTAGGATCCAACCCTATTAAAGGTTACAAAACACACTATTAGGTGTGACTCTATTAAAGGATTTGATCACCCTGTTAGGAGTGGCCTAGTCAGAGGTCTTGAGAACAATTAAATGGAATTGCCACCTTGTTAGAGGATTTTCAAATAGTTGTTAAGCTAACTCTGTTAAGAGATTTAGGTCACTGCTACAATGGTTAGAAAGTAACAATGAGTTGACCTAATTTGAATGCAACTTGATTGTTGATTTTAGATCTCTATTCAAGCTTGTACTTGATCCTTCCTAATCAAATATGGCTTTGCTACACCACAAGGATATTCTTCTTATCCTTCAAATTTTCTTCTTTTGCTTACCAATAGATCTTCAATCACATCATCATAATTCACATATTCTCTTGCACTCACTTGCACACTTTCTTCCACACATTGAAATCACAACTTGAACTTATACTTATACCTTTCAATTTGTCAAGTCAACTCAAATACAACTTACAATAATCAATATTCATCACCTCAGTCAGCTAGAATCAATAGATAAGAAAATAAGAAAATCCTTTTACTAGCCAACATTGCTCGGTAGAAACTAACTCTAAAGTGATATCCTTCATTAACTAACAAAATATTAGTTAACACTACAATCTTACAAAAATCCTTTGGCAACCAAGTGAGCTTGGTTAGCACTAGTTCCATCCAACTTTCCTTTGTTACCTGAGTGAGCTCAGCATATACTGATTGATAATGATTATGACATTTGTGTAACATCAAAGATAACACACAATTAATGAATTGTATCCAACAATCTCCCTCTTTGGCATTGATGACAAAAAAACATGTCATAGCATAGTGAAATTTTGGATTTGAGAACTTCCTTTGTCAGTATGAGCTCTTCCTTTCTACTATATTCTATCTGCAACAACAGTTACCAAGTTCATTTAGAACATTCTCCCTCTTTCAGTATACTTTATCTTTTAAAGTACTTCTCCCTCTCTAGTTTCAAACTTTATTTTGGTTCCAAAGATTTCTTAGATATATGATAGTAAACTTCTCCCTCTTTGACAACACATGTGAAAGACGATAACTCTGTAAATTCTAATGTACCTTAAGTACTAATTCATCTGCAATATGCCCTTGCCAATAGGTTCTAGTTGATGCATTCACTAAACTTCATTTAGTGAATTTTAGATAGGGGATTGAACCCTAGCTTACCTCTTAGATGCAAAAATGCATCCTTAGGTAATGGCTTGGTGAATATGTCTACAATCTATTCCTTTGTGTTCACATGTTCCAATCCTACTTCTTTATCTTGCACCAATTATCTTAAGAAGTGATATTTTATAGCAATATGCTTTTTTTTAGAATGCATCACTAGATTCTTTGATATTTTGATTGCACTGGTGTTATCACAATATATGACAATTGGATCTTTGATTTCTACCTTCATTCCTTCCAATAGTTGTTTGAACCAAACAATGTTAGAACAATTTACTGTTGCTGCTACATATTTTGCCTCTACTATGGATTGAGAAGTATAATTCTACTTATTTCTTGTCCAAGATACTAGTCTGTTACCAAGAAAGAATGCTCCACCACTAGTTATTTTTTTGTCATCAAGACTTCTTGCCCAAACAACATCAGTAAATACTTTAAAGTCCAAATTGGCTCCAAGTTTGTACCATAAACCATAGTCTTTAGTACCTTTTAGATACCTCATATTCTTTTGATTGCCATTATGTGATTTTCTTTTGGATTTTCTGAGAATCTTGCCACTATTCCAATTGCTAGAGCAATATTAGGCCTTGTGTGAACTACCTACTGAAATTTTCCAATCATTGATCTATAAGTAGTCTTATTCACTTCTTTGGAATCATCTTTTTTGGAAAGCTTATGTCCAATAGACATAGGTGTTCCAACTAGTTTTGAATCTTCCATTCCAAATTTCTTTACTATTTCTTAGATATACTTAGATTGAGTAATGTAGATACCATTCTTGTTATGCTATATTTGCAATCCGACAAAGAATTTTATTTCACCAAACATGGACATCTCAAATTCTTTGCTCATTTCTTTTAAGAATGCTTTACATAGATCATCATTTCCTATAAATAAAGTATCATCAACAAATATTTCTGCTAACACAATCTTCTTATCTGGTCCTTCCTTGATATATAGACTATTGTTATCATTAGTCCTTTGAAAACCAATCTATACCAACAAATTATGGAGTCTTTCATACCAAGCTCTAGGAGCTTGCTTGAGACCATATAGAGCTTTGTGTATTTTGTGAAAACTTCCTCATCAGGGATTCCATTCAAGAATGCAGATTTAACATCCATTTGATATACCTTAAATCCTCTATGTGTTGCATATGCTAGTAAGGTTCTAGCACCTTTAAGTCTTCCTATAGGAGAAATTTTTTTACCATAGTTAATACCTTCTTCTTGAGAGTAGCCTTTGCATACTATTCTTGCTTTGTTTCTTGATACTTTTCCATCTTCATTCAGCTAATTTCTAAATACCCATTTTATACCAATTACACTTTTATCCTTGGGTCTAGGAACAAGAGTCCAAGTTTTGTTCTTCTCTATTTGTTCTATCTGTTCATTCATTGCTTCAATCTAACTTTTATTTTCTAGAGAATCTTTAACATTTCTAGGTTCAAATTCAGCAAGTCAACATGTACATTTTAATTTTCTTCTTGTCATTGTTCCATTAGATTTATCTCCAATGATCTGATTAGGTGCATGATGTCTTCTAAAATATCTTTCTAATATAGGCTCCTTGCTCTTTGAATGAGTTCCATTATCTTATTTTTGAATTTTAGTTTCAATCTCAGGTCCTTATGTTTGTGACTCAGGTCCATCAGGCTCAGTTTAATCTAGCTCAATAGCCTCTAATTGTGACTCAGGTCCTTGTAGCTAGGGTTGCACTGTCTGCAACTCAATAGCTATTGGATTTTTTGGTGAAACAGGAGTTGAAGAATCTTTTATTTTAGATAGATTAGGATGAGTGTCAAGTTCATAGTAAATGAATCTTCTGTAGTCTTTAGGTTCCTTACTATTTTCTTCCTCACTCTTTTCTACATACTCATTAATTCTGACATGTGCACTCTCTATGATTTTGTGAGTAGATAAATTCAAACATATGTATACTCTTCTTCTGGAGGATTATCCTAGAAATATTCCTTCATCACCTTTTACATCAAATTTTCCTTCTCTAGATTCCTTCAATATGTAACATTTTCTGTTGAAT
Source organism: Cupressus sempervirens (assembly GCA_028749045.1). Lineage (NCBI taxonomy): Eukaryota > Viridiplantae > Streptophyta > Pinopsida > Cupressales > Cupressaceae > Cupressus > Cupressus sempervirens. Next base: position 366,394,186 of record CM053793.1, read on the forward strand.
ACTTTCAATTAACTTACATTAGGTTTATAGCCATACCATAGTTGATAAGGTGTTTTGTTTCAATCTTTCTTTAAGTGAACTCTATTCAAGGTATGAACTATAGTGCTGATAGCTTCCTTCCAGTATTTGAGAGCAATGTTCTTTTCAATCATTAGGGTTCTTGCACAATCCATGATAGATCTATTTCTTCTTTCTACTATACCATTCTGTTGTGGTCTACCAAGAGCAAATACTTGTCTTTTAATTCCTCTTTCAATGTAGAAATTTTTTTAATTCATGGGAAATTAATTCACCATCTCTATTTGATCTTAGGCATTTCAACTTCTTTCCAGTTTCTTTTTCTACTCTTGCCAAATACAATTTGAATTTTTGAAAACCTTTTGATTTTTTTAGGTACATTACTATCATCATCCTAGAAATCATCAACAAAGAGAATGAGAAACTTTTCTCCACTATAACTCTCTATTCCAATAGGTCCACATTAGTCTACACGAACAACTTCCAAGACTTCTTTTGATTGATAGTCTTTGCTTTTGAAGCTTGTCTTTCCCATCTTACCAATTTGGCAATTCTTGCACAGACCCATGTCAGGCTTCTTCAAACTAGAAATACCTCTTACTCTTTTATGTTTTCTTATCTTAACCAAATTATCAAAGTTCACATGACATATTTTTTTGTGCCATAACCAACTTTCTTCTACTTGAGCAATAAAACATGAACAATCATTGAGATCAAGATAAAATAGATTACCTTTTATTTTCTTGCTAGAACCAACCAAATTTCCTTTCCCATCTAGTAGTTTGGCCTGTACATTCATGAATTCTAACTTGAATCCAATGTTATTCAATTGTTCCATAATTAGTATATTATGCTTTAGTCCTTCAACCCAATAAGCATTATCACACACAAGTTCTTTAGTTAACAAGATACATCATTTTCCTTTTATATTACAAGGTTCATTGTTTCCAAATCTTACACTACCTCCATCATAATATTCCATATGCTTAAATTTTGTTTTGTCACTAGTCATATGATATGAGTGACCACTATTAATAATCCATATGTCATTTTTGCTAACATGGGAGATAAGTGCCATCTTATCTCCTTCATCATTAGATTCATCTTTCACAACAATATAAACCATTTCATCCTCACTATTATGAGAATCTTTAGCTATGAAGCAAGATTTCTTACCTTTGTCCTTGAAGTTCTTGGAGTCCTTCTTGCCTTTATGCTTGTTTCTTTTCTTTTCATCCTTAATTTCCTTGGTTGGACACCTAGCAGCAATGTGACCAATTTCTTCACAAGAAAAGAAGATAAGAGGAACTTTACCTTTGTACTTCCCTCTTCCTTTGGAATACTTTCTTGCAAGTAGGGCTTCAAAAACTTCAAGATCACTAGCTAAAATTTATTCTAATGATCCATCTTCTTCACTTCCTACTTAAATAGATTTTGAATTTTTCCCCTTTCCTTTGAGTGAGAGTTTAGCTTTGAATGCATATTCAATATTCTTTGAAGCAAGAACATAGTTATCAGAATTGTCTAACTCAAAAGTTGTTAATCTTCTAATTAGAGCATCCAACCCTATCTTATTAGTTGGATCACATCTCATTTCTTGAATAGTAGATACTCTAATTTCATAAATAGGAAGGAGAGTTATGAGCACTTTACTTACAATAGTTTCTTCCTTGATGTCTCCTCTAGATGCTTTTATTGTACTAACACTAGCCTTGATTCTTACCACATATTTTTCAATATTTTCATCTTCTCTCATTCTTATTTGACCAAATTGTCCTCTAAGGCTTTCTGCTTTAGATCTTCTCACATTGTCATCTCCTCCATAGATATCTTTTAGTTTGTTCCACATATCATAAGTAGTTTTGCAATCTTTTACCTCATTAAATTCAACATAACTTAGAGTAGATGCAATATCAATCATCATGATATTATGATTCTTCTTTTCAGTAATATCTTCAATAATAACATTCCAGTGGGAGTCTTATATTCTAAATCAAGATACTTGCAACCTGAATCACTCATGGTAGCTAGATGCAATCTCATCAATCCTTGCCATGCTGAAACGTTGTCTTTGTTTAACTTGGGAATCTCCCATTTGTAAGACATCTCGATCTTTAGCTTTGGTCCTTGAAACCTTCTTTGCAAGAACCAAAAGCTCTAATACCAATTGTTGGAAATATAAGAGGAGTAACTAAGAGGGGAGGGGTGAATTAGTTACTACAAAAACAAATCTAGATCCCTTTTGATGTCAATACAAAATGCAAACAAATAACTGAATACTATTGAAGCTCGGTAAACACATAGAATGTTGTAACTAGATTAGCTTAGTAAAAGATTAACTTAAGTACCATTAGATGTTATCTATGATTATCACTACTTTGACTTAGTTGCAAATACATAAAGAAAATAGCATGAACACATTTGACACCAAGATTTAACATGGAAACCCAATTTGGGAAAAACCACCAATAGCAACTAGTTACTGATTTTTACTCTTCTGAAGTGAGCCTTGTTAGGAGCCAACCCTATTAAAGGTTAAATAACACACTATTAGGTGTGATACTATTAAAGGATTGGATCACCATGTAAGGATTGGCCTACTCGGAGGTCTTGAGAACAATTCAATGGAATTGTTGTTAATAGATTTAGATCATTGCTACAATGGTTAGAGAGTAATAATGAGTTGACCTAATTTGAATGCAACTTGATTTCTAATTTCATATCTCTATTTAGGCTTGTACTTGATCCTTCCTAATTGAATATGGCTTTGCTACACCACAAGGATATTTTTCTTATCCTTCAAATTTGCTTCTTATGCTTACCAATAGATCTTCAATCACATCACCATAATTCACATATTCTCTTGAACTCACTTGCACACTTTCTTACACACATTGAAATCAAAACTTCACCTTATACTTTTACCTTTCAATTTGTCAAGTTTACCTAAATACAACTTACAATAATCAATATTCATTACCTCAGTTAGATGGAATTAATAGGTAACAAAATAGGAAAATCCTTTTGCTAGCCAACCCTACTTAGTAGAAACTAACTCTAAAGTGATTTCCTTCATTAACCAATAGAAGTTTGGTTAACACTACAATCTTATGAAAATCCTTTGGCAATCGAGTGAGCTCTATTAACATTGATTCCATCCAAATTTCCTTTGTTACTTGAGTGAGCTTGGTTAACACTCTCTTTCTGCAAATTTTCCTTCGACAACCGAGTTAACTTGGTGGACACTGCCTTCTAAACTAGGCAAAAATAGGAACACTCAGTAGATAAGAACTATCTTCACTGCTTGAGTGAGCTCGGCATAGACTGATTGATGATGATTATGACATTTTTGTAACATCAAAGATAACAAACAATTAATCAATTATGTCCAACAAAGAATCACTAAATCTAAAAACAAAAGTGAGGTTGTATCTTCCAAAGAGAATAAAGAGAATGCTTTGTCAAAACTAGGAGTAATAAGAAAAGAGATATACCTAACACACCTTTGGGAAAAGGTAGTAAAAAAGGTGAATTTAAGAGCAGCAAGGGCAAGGATTGCTATCTACCTACAACACCATTGGGTAAAGTTATTAAGGTTGGAGATGTTGGTTTATCTCCTTCTTCAGTAGGCAGACCATCTAATGTGCATAGAAGAATTGTTGAGACTAATAGAAGTATAATGGATAGTAGTTAGAGGACTATCTTAGAATTAAAAAAATTCCATAAGAAATGAAGTTCATATCATGGAATATTAGAGGATTAAATAATCCTCACAAGCTATATATTATGAAAAATATGATTAGGGATAACAAACTTGATATTGTACTAATTCAAGAAACAAAAATGTTGAAGGATAATGTGGAAGGTCTCTTAATTTTTTAGGGAGGCAAGATTACTGGGAATGATTCTAATGGGTCCTCAAGTGGTATAGCAGTTTACTAGAACAAAAAATGTATTAATGGGAAACTTATATCTTAGAATAGAAATATGATGAACATTAGATTTACCAATTCTAAGGATGGATCTTTTTGGGTTCTTACTAATGTTTATGCTCCCAATTCTAAATGGGGTAGAAAGGAAATTTGGGAAGATATCACCACTCAAAGAAATTTTTTTGTGGAGGATAATTGGATCATTATGGGGGATTTTAATACTCCTTTGAAAGAACATGAAAATATGGGAGGAAGTCAAACTAACTTGGATAATAGATTGGATTTAATGGATTTTATTGACAATCATCTTCTACATGATATGGATTTGCATGGGATTGATTATACTTGGAGCAATAGAAGAACTAGAAAGGACCTCATTTAGGTTAGGTTGGATAGAGCTCTTATTAGTAGTGATTGGTTCATAAAATATAAATGCTCTCTTTCTACTCAGGTTTGTATTGGCTCAGATTACTACCCCACTTTTCTTGTGGTCAACCTATTAACCTTTAAGAAGAATTATCCCTTTAGATTTGAAAAAATGTTGACTCTCCACTCGGGACTAGAATAATCTTATTAAGGAATGGTGGAGCATTCGAGTGGAGGGTACTCCCTTGTTCAAAATTGCACGTAAGTTGAAAAATGTTAAAACGAATATCAAAAGATGGAATAATGATACTTTTGGAAATATGTTTGAGTAAAGAAGGTTCTAGAGGAGCTTAAAGAAATTTAGGATAGTATTCAGGTTGATGGATATGGGACTATTTCTAGGGAAGAAGAGAGTGTACAATTAACTGAGATACATGATATTATTACTAAGGGGGAGATGTTCTGGAGGTAAAGATCTCAATTTTTTTTTTTGAAGGAAGGGGATTGGAATACTAAGTACTTTCTCATGAATACTTTGAAGCATAGGATGACTAATGAAATATCTAGACTCAATTCTAATGGGTGTAGTATGGAGGATGAGGAGATTATAAAAGGGAAGCCATGGATTTTTTCAGTAATTTACTGCAAGGTGATCCCAATTTGGACAAGGAGAAGTAGAATATGTTTCTAGACTGTAGCCCAAACTATATATCAAAGGATCAGAATAAATTCCTAAATTCTATTTCATCTAATGACAAAATTTCCAAGGCTATTTTCTCCTTTGATGGAGACAAGGCACAAGGGCCAGATGGGTTTCCTTTCATGTTTCTCTATAAGTATTGGTGTATCATTAGTGATGATGTTTGTAATGGGGTTAAAGAGTTCTTTGGTTTTAGGAAAATTTTGAAAGAATTGAATAGTACCTTCTTTTCTTTGATTCCAAAATAGTCAGGTGCTAATAGTATGGACCAGTTTTGACCAATTAGTCTATTAGAAATGATTTAGAATAACTAAGAGGGAGGGGGGTGAATTAGTTATTCAAGGTCCAAATGTCCTATTCAAACTTTTCATCAAGTAAAGTGTGTCCATTTAACTATTTATTCATCTAAGCATAACACATAAAAAGATCAAGACATAACACAGTGATTTACTTGGAAACCCAATTTGGGAAAAACCACCAATAACATGTTACTCCATTCTCACTCTTCTAAAGTGATGCCCTGTGAAAGTCCTACCTTGTTAAAGGCTTACAACACTCTATTCTTCCTTCTCCTATATGCCTTCTCCTTGACACCCTTTCAGCCACTTCACAATTTAGCACTCTAGTAGCTCTAGCTTCTTCGTCTATGACTCCTTAAATAGAAGTCTAGAACTTCTTTTCTCGCTCAATTCTCCCCTCCTTTAACTTCAATTCATATGGATTAGGAAAGATTCATTGAATCTAACCCATATTTTGTTTCTTCTAGAACTATCATGAAGAATCCTTTTGAATTTTTCAAAAATGGTTTACATAAAATTCTATGCTACTAGCTCATCATCCTTATCTTCCAATTGGTTCAAAAAATTCAAGGTAACAACTTTGTTGGCTCAGATTTGGTGAATCTTTGACATTTCCAATAATTTTTAGCACATGTTGTGTTACTCAACATCAACTATGTTTTTACTAATGCTTGGCACTTGAAGTTTACTAGGCACCTACTAAGATTTTCTGATGCTTGACACTTGTTACTTTGCTCGCCACTTGAACTTCACTAGGCATCTAAAGTTCACTTGGCACACACTAGATTTTCCATTTACTCGGCTCCAACTGAAAATTTGCTCAGTTTAAACTAGCTTGCTTGGCACCCACTAATGAACTTAGATTAAGCTTTGCAGTCAACCTTGTTACAACTTATTCCTCCAATATTTCTAAGTATGGCTAGCCTCTGTATCTTCAAGTATGTTATTAATACATCATTTAACCATTGTCTTAATTGATCTTTGCACTTCATTACAATATCATAACTCAACCTTTCCCTTAGGTACTCTTATTACATCTTTTTGATTGAATCCTCTTCATCAATCAACTAAGTGATAGTACTTGGATCTTATGAGCAATTTCCATTCCTACAAATAGCAGGTTTGAAATCAATGAAAAAATAATGATTGAAAACATTCTTTTAACAACAATCTCCCTCTTTCAATAAATCTTCTTCATCAATGATCTTTTCAATCAGATTTTCAACAATCTCCCTAATTTGGCATTGATGGGAAACCAAACTGATCAACCATGTTATCAGGATGCTAACTAGGTTAGAACAGTAAGTCAAATGCCAAAAAGTAATTGTATTAGCATCAATTTTCACATCTCCTTCTATTTCTCCCTCTTAGCTATTGTATCATTTTTATTTTCTCTCTACTCTTCTTACATTTTCTCCCTCTATATGCATTGCTCATCTTCTATTATTTCTTTCTCTGTCTATGTGTTCTAATCAACTTCCCTTTTCTTCTTCATCAGCTATTGACTAGTTCTGCTATTTCTTTCTTAATCTTCATTCTTTTTCTTCTCCCTTTATTCAATTGAATGTTGTTGATCAATTTCTTCATCTTCTCCCTCTTTTACAACAATGCCAAAGACATACTATGTCAACATCTTGACATGCTAGTGTAGAATTTTTAGGCTCTTTCAATTTCTCCCTCTGTCACCTTTCTTGTGATTGATTTGGAACTTCATCACTTCAATTACTTTAGGCATGAATCCTAAAGTAAATATCCTCAGTTTCAACAATCAATTCCTTTGATGCAGGGCAATCTTTCTTTTACTTTAAGTAGCCTTGGCTAGGGGTATCACCCTAAGATACTCAAAAGCATATTTAGGTATTTCTTTTGTGAAGATGTCAAAAATCTATTTCTTTGAGCTAACATACTCCATCTTCACTTGTTTGTCTTCCACCAATTCTCTTACATAGTGATACTTGATTGCAATGTCCTTGGTTTTGGCATGCATTACAAGATTCTTTGATATATTGATGGAACTTGTGTTATCACAATAAAGTATCATAGGCTTATTTACCTCTTCCTTCATACCTTGAAACAAATGTTTGATCAATAAAATATTAGTGCAATTGATAGTAGCTACAACATATTTAGCTTCTGCTATGGACTGTGAGGTACAACTTTGCTTTTTGCTAGTCCATGTAATCAATTGTCTTCCCAAGAAAAGTTCTCCTCCACTAGTTCTTTTTTTGTCATCAATATTACCTCCCCAATCTACATTAGTGTAGGCTCTTAGTTCAAACTTTTCAATTTTCTTGTAGTACAAACCAAAGTCATCAGTTCCTTTTAGATACCTCATTATTCTCTTTACTACCATCAAATGATTTTCTATTAGATTTGAAAAAAATCTTGCCACTATTCCAACTGCTAAAGCAATGTCTAGCCTACTATGTACAACATAGTGCGGCTTTCCAATTATTGATTTATACAATGTCTAATTCACTTTAGTTGACTCATCATTCTTGGATAACTTATGTCATCTTACCATTGGTGTGCTGACTAATTTTGACTCTTCTAATCCAAATGCCTTGAGTATTTCTTTAATGGACTTTGATTGGGTCACAAATATGCCATGCTTCAATTTATGTACTTGCAATCCAACAAATAATTTGATTTCTTCAAACGTTGACATTTCAAACTCATGTTTCATTTGATCAGCAAAATCTTTGCATAGAATATCTGTTCCTCCAAATATTATATCATCAACAAAGATTTCAAATATTAAAATGTCTTTACCTTTTTCTACCTTGATATACAAGTTGTTGTTGTCATATATTCTCTCAAATCCTATCTTCACAAGATATTTGTGCAGTCTCTCATACCATGCTCTAGGTGGTTGCTTCAAACCATAGAGTGCCTTACACAGTTTGCAAACCATATCCTTTTTGTTTTCATCAACAAATCCTTCTAGTTGTTCTATGTAGACTTCCTCTTCTAGTCTACCATTTAGAAAAGAAGACTTCACATCTATTTGGTAGACTTTGAAACCTTTTTATGTAGCATATTCAAGTAATGTTCTTATTCCTTCTATTCTTGCACTAGGGGAAAATGTTTCCCCATAGTCCTAGTCCTTCTTCTCATGCATAGCCTTTGCAAACTAGTTCAACTTTTTTTCTAGTTAGCTTGCCATTCTCATCAAGTTTTTTCCTAAACACCCATTTTTTACTAGTTACATTCTTATCAAATGGTCTAGGAACTACGGTCTAGGTTTTGTTCTTCTCAATATTGTCTATCTCTTCTTCCATAGCTTTATCCCAATCATCATCTTGTAGTGCATCTTTCACTATTTTCGGTTCAACTTTACTTAGCAGACATGATTCATTCCTTAGTCTATTCCTTGTCATTGGTCTGGCATCCTTGTCACCAATGATTTGATTTACAAGGTGATGTCTTCTTACATACTTGGCTAATCTTGGTTCTATCCTTCTTCCCATGTTTGATCCTTCATCTTCAGAGTCATTTTTCTCTTCTCCATCTGGTACTTCATCATTTCTTTCATGTATACTATTTTCAGAGTCAGAATGTGCATTTTCTTCATTTTGCAACTTGGCTTCTAAATGCAGCTCGACATTCACTTGTTGTGACTTGGTTGATACTAAAATTTGTTGTTGATTCCCAACTTGATTGGCAACATTATCTTCAATAGTCATTCCTCTATAGAAGTATACAAAAGATCTATAATCTTCTGGTTGCTTGGACTCATCAACTTGGACTTCTGCATGCTCATCAAAATTTACATTTGCACTCTCCACAATCTTGTTAGTGTTAGTATTTAAACACTTATATGCTTTTCTTCTAGTGGAGTATCCAAGGAATATGCCTTCATCACTTTTTGCATCAAACTTGCCATTTCTAGTATCTTTAAGAATAAAGAATTTACAACCAAATACTTTGAAATGTTTTACATCAGGTGAGTAACCATACCATAGTTCAAAAGATGTTGCATTTGTACCTTTCTTGACTTGGACTCTATTCAAGGTGTAAATAGCAGTGCCTACAGCTTCTTTCCAGTATTTTAGTATAACATTTTTCTCCATCAACAATATTCTTGCATAGTCTATCACTGGCCTATTTCTTCTTTCAACAATGCCATTTAGTGGGGGAGTTCTTGGTGTTGATGTTTCCCTTTTGATACCTTTGTCATTTCAAAATATCTCAAATTCCTTTGATGTAAATTCTCCCCTCTATCTAATCTTAGGCAATTTAAATTCTTACCTGTGTCCTTCTCAACTCTAGCCAAATACCACTTAAACATTTGAAATGCATCATATTTTTGCTTCAAAAACATAACATTCATCATCTTGGAATAGTCATCTACAAATTGCATTATGTATTTGTCTCCTAGGTAGCTTTGCGCTTCTATTGGACCACATAAGTCTGTATGGACTAACTCTAGTACTTCTTTGGAAGTGTATGTTTTTTTTTTGAAACTAGACTTAGTCATCTTCCTTAGTTGACATTGTATTTTTAGGCTTCTTTAGGTTAGGAAAACCTCTAACTTTCTTCTTTTTTCTGATGCTAATCAGATTGTCAAAGTTAACATGACACAACCTTTTATGCCATAACCACACATCATCAAGTCTAACAAAAAGACAAGTTGGATCTTCCATATCTAGGTAAAACAAGTTACTCCTAGTTTTTTCAGCTTTTCCTATTAGATTTCCATCAATGTCATAGATTTGGGTAGTTTTGTTTCCAAACTCTACTTTGCAACCTACATTGCCTAACTATGATACACTCAACAAATTGTAGTTCAATCCTTCAACATAGTATGCATTATCACATTAAATTTTTTGTGTGAGTTTAATTGAACCTTTTTCTTTGATTTGACATGGAACATCATTACCAAATCTAACACTATTTCCATCATATTGAGTAAAGGTAATAAACTTACTTTTGTCTCCTATCATGTGATGTGACCATCCACTATCTATGATCCACTTGTCATTTTTGTCCACACAAGTCACCAGTTCTATTACTTCATCTTCATCTAATTCATCCTTCATGGCCACATGGACTACATCATCATTCTCATCAGAATCTTCTTCAACAATGTAGCATCTTTTTCCTTTGTCCTTGTAATTTCTGCTATCATCTTCTCTTTTGTTCTTGTACTTGCTTACTTCTTTATAGTTCTTATTTTGTGTACACCTTGCAACAATGTGATCTACTTCATTGAAATTAAAATAAATGACAAGAAACTTATATTTGAATTTACCTTTTCCTCTATGGAATCTTCTAGCAAGTAGTGCTTCTAACTATTCCACATCTTCCTTATCTATGCTGCCATCACTAGATGCATGTTTTCCGTTTCTACTCTTCTTCCTTGATGTCACCTCCTTAGTGTCTTTCAAAGTCATCTTGGCCTTAAAAGTAGATTCAAGGTTCTTAGGTCTATAGTTCTCAAAGTTGGATAACTCAAATGCAGTAAGTCTTCCTGCTATTCCTTCAAAGGTTAGTGTGTTTCCTTGTACACACCTTAGCTCTTGGATGACTAAAACTCTAATAGCATAGTTAGGGAGCATGGTTCTCGAGTATTTTCTATTGATAGTCTCTTCTTCCAATTGACCACCCAAACTTCTTATTACACTTACCACTTCTTTCATTCTAGATCCATATTGAGCAGCATTCTCTCCTTCCTCCATTTTCATGTCATCAAAATTTCCTCTATGGCTTTCTCTCTTTGCTCTCTAAATATTCTGATCTCCTCCATAGATATTTGATAGGGCTTTCCACATTTTGAATTCAGTATCACATCCTTTGATGTTACCAAATTTAGCATAACTGAGTGCAGAGGCAATCTCTAGCATTGCCTGATTGTGTTCCTTCCTTTTGCTCAAATTATTTGTAGTAAGAGATCCAACTAGGTCTACATGTTCTATTCCAATTGAGGTTTTTGCATAATCACCTATTGATCCAAGGTTTAGTTTCATTAGAGTCTGCCATGCAACGAAGTTATCTTTGTTGAGCTTGGGAACTTCTCCCTTGGACATCTTGATCTTCCTACTTCTAGTACCTTGAAACTATATTAGTAGATGTCTCTGATACCAATTGTTTGAAATGCTTTAGAATAACTGAGAGCCAGGGGGGGGGGGTGTGAATCAGTTATTCAATGTCCAAATGTCCTATCTAAAATTTTCATCAAGTAAAGTGTACCCATTTAATTATTTTTTCATCCAAGCTTTAACTTTTCTTATTCATCAAGTTAATATAAATTAGCATGCAAACATAACACATAAAAAGATCAACACATAACATAGTGATTTACGTGGAAACATAATTTAGGGAAAACCACCAGTAACATGCTACTCCATTGTCACTCTTCTGAAGTGATGCCTTATGAAAGGCCTGCACTGTTAAAGGCTTACAACACACTGTTAAATGTGACCTGGTTAAAGGATTTATCCACCTTGTTAGAAGTGGGTCTAGTTAGAGGACTTTAGAACATTCACTTGGAACGCCACCCTATTAAAGGATTTACAAATGGCTATTAAACCAACCTAAGTCCATAGGATTTTCTTCTACCCTAATGATACAATTGAGAGTAACAATAAGGGGCTTTGACTTGATTATAGAATACAACTTAACTTGTAGATTTTAGATTACTTCTTAGCTCATAACATTGTCTAGCTTTCAGTCTTTGCAACTTTGACAACTTTCCCTCCTTTCAAGCTTTGCCTCCTTGAGTCTCCATACTCAATGTACCAGTGTAATCCTCTCTTTTTGACCACTTATCAAAGTAAAGTCTCTATACTCTATTTTTCCTTCTCCTAGATGCCTTCTCCTTGACACCCTTTCAACCACTTCACAATTTGGCACTCTAGCAGCTCTAGCTTCTTGGTTTGTGACTCCTTAAATAGAAGTCTAGAACTTATTTTCCAGCTCAATTCTTCCCTCCTTTAATTTCAATTCATATAGATTAGGTAGGAAACCCATATTTTATTTCTTCTAGAAACATCATGAAGAATCCTCTTGAATTCGCTCAAAAATGGTTTACATAAAATTTTGTGCCAATAGCTCATCATCCTTATCCTCCAACTAGTTCACAAAATTTAAGGTAACAACTTTGTCAGCTTAGATTTGATGAGTCTTTGACATTTCCAATAATGTAGTAGCTCAATAGTATTGAAATTCTAGTGCTCGGCACAGACTGTGTTACTCAGCATCAACTACATTTTTAATGATGCTCAACACTTGAAGTTTACTTGACACCTAGTAAGATTTTTTGATGCTTGACACCTATTGCTTTGCTTGGCACTTGAACTTCACTCGGCACCTAAAGTTCCCTTGGTACACACTAGATTTTCCATTTACTCAGCTCCAACTAATTTTTTTGTCAACTTAAACTATTTTTCTTGGCACCCACTGATGACCTTAGTTTAAGCTTTGCAGTCAACCTTGTTACAACTTATTCCTCCAATGATTCTAAGTCTGGCCAACCTCTATATCTTGAAGTATGTTATCAATACATCATTTAATCTTTGTCTTAATTGATCCTTAAACTTCATTACAATATCATAACTCAACTTTTCTCTTAGGTACTCTTGTTACATCTTTTTGATTAAATCTTCTTCATCATTCAACTAAGTGATAGTACTTGGATCTTATAAGCAATTGTCATTCCTACAAATAGTAGGTTTGACATCAATGACAAAACAATGATTGAAAATATTTTTTTAACAAAAATCTCCCTCTTTCAATCAATCTTATTCATCAATGATATTTTTAATCATATTTCCAACATAGTCTTTGTAATTCTTTTTATAAAGTTATTTCTAAGGTGCTAACTCTCAAAATTTTGTCTCTTCTCCCTAATTTGATTTCTAGGCAATAGAATGGTTTTGTTCACAATAGGAAAACCTTGGATTCAATTATCTCAATGCATGAAAATATTCACTCTCTCACCTTATCCAAGAAAGAGGGGTTCCTCCTTAAACCTTATCTATCCAAAGCTTATGATAGAGTTGACTGGGCTTTTTTGCAAAGAGGACTCAAAGCTTTTGGTTTTAATAAGAGATTTAGGAAACTAGTCCTTATGCTAATTTCTTCTACTAATTTCTTGGTGCTAGTGAATGGTTTTCCAACTCCTTTCTTTTGAGCTTCTCGTGGTTTGAGGCAGGGGGATGCACTTTCACCTATCCTCTTCATTCTAATGGCTAAATGTTTGGGAAGATTTTTGAAAAAATGGTGAATGTGGGGGATTTTTTTGGTCTAAAACCCTTATCCAAAGAAATGATTTTTTTGCATCAGCAATTTTTGGATGATTTTATAGTGATGGGAGAAGATTTAGTTAGAAATGCTAGAAACATAAAGAAGGCTCTGGAGGATTATGGGCAAGCTTTTGGTCAAATTATTAACTGGAACAAAAGTGTGATATATTTCAGCAATGTTAATGATATTAGATAGAAAAACATTAAAAGAATGATTGGCTATGATATTGGCACCTTATCAAGTTCTTATCTAGGATTACCCCTTTGTATCGACCCACTTGAGATCTTTTAGAGTTCGTTGATTGATAAAATTCATTCAAAATTAACTGGGTGGAAAGGTTCCCTCCTAAGTCAGGGTGGTAAGGTTATTGTCCTCAAATCTATTTTATAGAATGTCTCGCTATATTCCTTGAGTGCTTTTAAGATCCCTAGAAAGTTTGTGCTAGAAATTGAAAAAATTCAAAAGCTTTTCTTATGGACAGGTATGGAAAAAAAAGAAGAAAGAATGCCCCTAATTTATTGGGAGAAAGTTTACATGCCTTTTAATAAAGGAGGCCTTGGCCTTAGAAGAGTTACCACTATGAATGATTCTTTGCTTGCCAAGTTCTTATGGAGATGGCATAAAGAGGAAGGGTAATGGCATGATATTTGGAATAATAAATACAATAGGGAGAATCTAGATCTTAAACACTTTCTTAACAATAAGTCTTTGCAAGGGGGTTCAATGATTTGAAAAATGCTCAAAAAAATTATTAAGAAAGGGGTTAGATGGAAGGTGGGAAATGGGAGGACTATTCTTTTTTGGAATTATATTTGGATTCTTGATCACCCACTCAGTGCTAATCAAAGGTGGAATGGTTTTATGGAACAGTGTAAGAATTTTTTTGAGATTTTTGTAGAGGACTATTGGGAGGAGAATAAATTGGTGGACTTCAAGAGAGTGGATAGAAACCTGAATGATCTCAACAAGATTATGAATGTTGTCTTTTTAAGCCATGAAGAGGATGATCTGATATGGAAATATAATCCTAATGGATTTTTTTCTATGTCCTTAGTGTATGCTAATGCTTTTGAAGAGCATCATGAGCCTTGTTGGGCTAAAGTGTGTTTTAAAGGTTTGACTCCCAAAGTTAACATATTTGTTTGGATTCTTTTACAGGATTTTTTTTTTGACAATGGATAACTTATTGAAGAGAGGGTTAAAAATAGTTAATAGATGTTATCTCTATAAGAATGATGCTAAATCAGTTAACCATATGACTATTCACTGTTCTTATACTAGAAGGTCATGGGAAAGGGTCTGTGGTTTGCTGAATATTACTTGGGTTTTCCCCACTACAATTCAAGATTTTTGAAATGGTTAAAAGTCACCATCTACTAACACTTTGGTTTTGAGATTATGGGATTTTACTTTCCTATTCATTTATTGGGGCATCTAGAAGGAACATAATGATAGGGTGTTTAGGGATGTTGAAGCTAATCCAAATCATATTTTCTATAAGATTAAGAATATGGTGACTAAGAATATCAGATCTAGTGGAAAAGGAAAACAATATCAAAATGAGTGGGAAGAATCAGTGCTTTAGAATTGGAATTTAAATGGTATAAGTTTGGTGCAAAATAGTCCTAACCTTAGGGATCTAGCTAGATCGGATTGCCCCCCGATGGACTAGTATAAGATAAATTTTGATGGGGCCTCAAAGGGCGAGCCATGAATTGTTGGTTGTGGTACCATCATTAGGAATTTGAATGGGGATATAATGGGTGGAATGGCCATTCCTATTAGAGTTCAAACTAACCATGTGGCAAAAGCTAGTGCGGCCCTCTATGGTCTTAACAATGCAAAATTTTTGAAATTGAATAAGATATGGCTTGAGGGGGACTCCCTTAATATAACTTCTTATCTTAATAAAATTAACAATTCTTCTTGAACTATTAATAATATTATAGGTAAGACCATAGATCTTATCAAATCCTTTGAAATCATATTTTCACTCATAATTATAGAGAAATGAATCAAGTTACTAATTGGGTGGCTAATGTGGCATGCAAGAGTGATGAAAAGTTAATATGGAACCACAATAATATCATACCTATTGAGGGGTGCTTACTGATTGAACATGAAAAAGCTAGAAGTAAGAAAAAGTGCTTCATTAATGATGAATATGCCAGGAAGGAGTAATTATTATATGGGAAGAATTGGGAAGTGACAGGCTATTATGAGGATAGTGTATAACCAATCAATACCACATGGATTGTGGTTCTTTTTTTCCACAAATTTCCTTGGTTGTGACATCGACTATGGTTTTCAGTTGTAGAGGGTTTTCTAAGAAGAGAGAAAATTTGGCTTGGAGACAAGAAGATAGGAGGAAAGTTAAAAAGAATTTAACTGACAAGTTGCAAAGAGTGGAGGAAGAAGAAGGAAATTTGGGAAATATCGGAGCAAGGGAACTTTACTAGTTTTATGGAAAAATTGAAAGGAAGCAACCTTGTCATTACCCAACATTTCATAAAGACTTGGAAAGATGAGAGTGTTCTAGTGGGAAATCAAAGGAAGGAGGTGTCTAAAGACATCATAGCTAAAGCTACAAGGCTGGTAATGGAGGGAATTAATTTCTACTGGGATAGGAAGCTCTTAGATAGGGCGATTGATGAGTTTGTCGATTTAGCTAAAGAACACAATAGACTAGTTAAAATGGGTAATTCCTACTTTAGCCCAGCTTCCATTTTGCACCCTTGGAGATTTGTTATGTTTGTGATTATTGAGTATCTTACTTTAGATGGGTGCTTCACTAAGATCTACGATCTCCATTTCATGTTAGTCAATTATTTTAGGCATGGGGTTATGATAAATTTTCTTTATACCTTAGACAATTTCTAGGTAATTCTATTCTTGCCTTTTGAAATGATCCTAAGGGAGATCATGCCTACCATGAGGGGTTAATGGTTCTAATAATGAACCTTCTAAAGTCAAAAAAGGTGGATAGGCCCAAGCAAAGTAAGAAATCACTTGATTATGAGATGGAGGGAAGTGATTCTGAGGAGGATTTTGATAAGGATACTAAGGATGAGGTGGATGAGGTTGATTTAAAGAAGAACATGAAAGTGGATTTAGGAAGAGTTTCCAAGGAAAGGAAGGGAAAGGAGAGTTAATTGGATCAATATAGTGATTACGAGGAGGAGTAGAGAAAGGGCTTTCAGAAGAGAGGAACCGTAGGGAAGGTCTCGAGAAACAAGGGAAAGAATGCAAAAAAGTTATTTGTCCCCTCTAATGATGAACCTTTAATTAAGATAATGGAAAGAAAAATAAAAATGGAATTTTATTAGGATGAGGGTGATGACAATGATTTTAAGGAAGTGGACTTGGATAAAAACAAATAGAGGGAGCAGGAAGACTACTTTGAACATAACAGGGAAGAGGATGAACAAGGAATCCTAAAGGGAATCATGGGTAACCTGAGGTCAATTATGAAGGATATTGGTACCCTTAAACAAAAAATGTAGGATATTTCAAAGGACTTTGATTAACTCAACAAGATGAAAAGGGGGGAGCAAACACTAGGTCAACACAATGATAGGCTATCTAAAGTCATTGGCAATGCAGAAGAGGTTAAAAACTTGATGAAGTGGGTGCCAACAATTGAAATCAAAAATAGGAACCTTGAATAGGTAAACAAAGATATTCAAAAAAGGATGAAGAGTTTGGATGCCAGAGTCAGTAATATGGAAATTTTTTTCAAGAAATTGGCAAATCAAAATTGTAGCATTTTGAAGACTGGCTAAAAACTTCAATACCTTGTTGAACAAGATGGATTAGATTAAAGGCCAAGACTCCCTTGTTGTGAACGAGGACCAGGGCCTAAGAAAGTGAACAAGGGCCAATTCCAAGAAGACTGAAGGAGTGGAAGCAAAAAAGCTAGATGAAATGAAAGCTTCTCCAAAAATATGAACATTATGGTAGATCATGTTGTGGACCTGTTGATGACTCTATAGTTGTCTGGGTGCTATCCTTTTTCTTTTCTTTTGCTATCTTTTAGTGCATAGCTATACTTTGGCCTCCTATTTCTATGGTTGTTTAAATATTCTCTGAGACCTTTTATTATCTAAAATTTTATGTTTGTTCTTCTCTAATAATTTGTTAAAGGTTTTGGGTCCTTTAAAACTTTTTTTTATGTAATCAAAACTAATTGAAAACTTTACAAAATTATTAGTATTTTTTCTTATACTAGGCGAAGCATAGAATGTGAGACAACTTTTGGATTTCAAAAATGTTATACCATTTGAAAGTTATAGCTATTTTTTCAATCAGTATGTCAATCAATAGTTTATAGACATCTTCATTAGAAATTAACTAATAAATATTTATCAAACTCATAATTTGACAGCAATGATATCAATGGAATCTTGAGAGTGTTCTCAAAAAACCCTTTTTGTTTCATTAAATTTGGATGAAAAAAATATTGTCAGATGGCCAATCAAAGTTTGAATGTTAGGGAAACACGTCTCAAGCACATTGTTTGAGTTGACCAAAGAGGTTTGGTAAATACCAAGCCTAATTGGGTACTCAATCCAAAATCAGATACCCAAAATATGGGGAAAAACACAAAATTTAAAAAATTGATATGGTGGGAATTAATTCTACATTTTTTAAAAAAATTTTACAAACATACTTAAATATGTTTTCATATTTAAGATATAATGATATTTGAATATTATTATTTATTTTATTATTATATATTATTTAACAAATTCTATTGTTATAATATTATATATGATATTAAATATGATTAGATAATATATTAGGATCATAGTACTATATAGTATTATATATTATCTATAATATTATAAATATTATCTATATATTATTATTATATTAAATATATTATTACATATACTACTATAATATATATTTGAACATAGTATTAGAAATTATTACATAGTATTATATAGTTTATTAAATTACAATATGATCGATTACCTTATGTCCCTAGGGGTCCTAGGACCCCTAGGGACATACATGTCATGATGCAATGGGTTGAATGGGATCGTAGGTCACTATGAAATGGGTTGAAGGGGGTCATAAGTTAGCCTACAACCCCATTCGACCCATATGATTAATTACCATATGTCCCTAGGGTCCTAGGGCCCCTAGGGACACATGTCATAATGTAATGGGTTGAAGGGGGTCCTAGGTTAGCCTACGACCCCATTTGACCCATATGATCAATTACCAATGTCCCTAGGGGTCCTAACATATGACCCCATTTGACCCATATGATCAATTACCAATGTCCCTAGGGGTCTTAGGACCCCTAGGGACACATGTCATGGTGCAATGGGTCAAAGGGTGTCGGAGGTTAGCCTACAACCCTATTCAACTCATATGATCAACTACCATATGTCCCTAGGGGTCCTAGGACTCCTAGGGACACATGTCATGATGCAATGGTTTGAATGGGGTCAAGGTTTGCCTACAAATCCATTTGACCCATATGATTTATTACCATATGTCCTTAGGGGTCCTAGGACCCCTAGGGAAACATATCATGATGCAATGGGTCAAATGGGGTCGTAAGTTAGCATATGACCCCATTCAAAACATATGATTGATTACCATATGTCCCTAGGGGTCTTAGGACCCATAACGACACATATCATGATGAAATGGGTCGAAAGGGGTCATAGGTTAGCCTACAACCCAATTCTACACATATGATCAATTACCATATGTCCCTAGGGGTCTTAGGACCCCTAGGGACACATGTTGTAATGTAATGGGTTGAAGCATGTCATAGGTTAGTCTACATTCCCATTCGACCCATACAATCAATTAACATATGCCTCTAGTGGTCCTAAGACCCCTAAGGACATATGTCACAATGCAATGGGTCAAATGGGGTTGTAGGTTAGCCTACAACCCATATGTCCTTAGGGGTCCTAGGACCCTAGGGAGACATATTGTGATGCAATGGGTCAAATAGGGTCGTAGGTTATCTTACAACTCCATTTGACCCATATGATTGATTACCATATGTCCTTAGGGGTCCTAGGACCCTTAGGGATACATGTTACAATGCAATGGGTCGAATGAGGTAGGTTAGGTTACGAACCCATTCAACCCATATGATCTATTACCATATGTCTAGGGGTCCTAGGACCCCTAGGGATACATGTCATGATGTAATGTGTCAAATGAGGTCATAGGTTAGCCTACGACCTTATTTGAACCATATGATCAATTACTATATGCACTTAGGGGTCTTAGGACCCCTAGGGATGCATGTCGTGATGCAATGGGTGGAATGGGGTCATAGGTTAGCCTAAGAAGCCATTTTACCCATATGATCGACTACCATATGTCTCTATGGGTACTTGGACCCCTAGGAACACATTCCACAATGAAATGGGTTGAATGAGGTTGTAGGTTAGCCTACAACCCCATTCGACCCATATGATTGACTACTATATGTCCCTAGGGGTCCTATGAGTCTCGAAGATGCTTTAAGTGTGTTTAGAGGTAGATCTTTTGAGCGTCATACCTTAGAGCTCATGGGGATATCAACAAAAATTTGAGTGCTATAGGATGGTCATGTTGAAGTCTACAATAACCTATCTCATTTTGGAGAGATCACATTTTGTTTGGATTTGGCAGAGCGATCTCACTTGATGTCAAAACTTGCAGCGTGCCTCAGTTCATTGGTACATCACTATGTAAATTTTAATTCGCTAATCTTGGCATCAAATCATTAGAACCTTTAGCTCTAGATGGGTGGGTGAACCCTAGTGATAACCTTGTTTTCATCTGCAGAGAGCCTACAACATTGCGGTGACCCCATAGCAAAGAGTCTTGAAGATGCTTTAAATATGTTTGGAGGTCAATCTTCTAAGGGTTGTAACTCAGAGCTTGTGGGGGATATTAGTGAAATGTCCAATGCTATAGGATGGTCATGTTGAGGTATTAAATAACCTAGTGACACCTAGTGACACCCCTATTTTGACCACAGAGCCCCTATAATGTTTGCAACCAATACATATTGAAACATCTTGTAAGGCCAAAGATGGGCTCCTAAGACCAAATTGGCCATGGATTTGGCTAATAGTAAACATTTTAAGGAATTGTAGAGATCATTTAAAATTAAAAATATATGATATAATTTCAAATTAAACATTTCATCAAAATTTTATAGTAAAGGTTGTTAAAATGTTGTTCACAAACTATTGAATTTGAATCAAATATAATAAACATGATTGAAATAAATGATATTCCATAAACATGAACAATACACATGATCCATGATAAATTGAATAATACTATACTAATTTAATATGTATATCCTTGTGTACATACATGACAAAAATATATATCAAAATACATGTATCCATAGACAAATTATGCAAATATATATCAAAGTTCATGTATCCATAGACAAATTACACAAATATATATCAAAATACATAGGTCCATATACAAAATGTGGTTGATCATTGTACAGTTTCATAATAGATGAAGATAATCACACCCTTGTCTTTCTCAAGGATATTATATCTATTATGAAGACTACCTATTCCACCATGAAATACACTTGAATTGTCAACCTAGGGACATAGGACTTGAAATGGGTTAGTACGATACGTGCACTAAGTTCCTTTAAGAGTCTTAACACCTATGCTACATGAAAGTAAAATGCATGAAAATAATCTATACTACTATTACAAAATATTAAAAACACTTGGGCTAATAATAGATAACTATAGAAAGCTTTGGAAAATGAACCTAAACTAGTTAACAACTTAGAACATCCATCATGATCATTTTCTACAAGTGCTGTAGGAACTTTTCATAGTAACAATGCTACAAGAATAATACAGTAAATCTATCTTGAAAATAGGAAATTTTAAAGAATGAATCTATTCTACGTAAATCTATTCCACCTCTCAAGTGTGACCCTTTTTTTGGTTTCAAATAACTACAAACACAACAAGTATTCCAAAGTCACTCTTTCATTAAAATCCTTCTTTGATTACATCAACTAAATAATTCATGAAGAATAGAAAAATAGTAACTTCTAAATCTTAAACCAGCATTGTCTATATTCTCATTAGCTTATTAAGACAATCCAAATCCATTATATAGAGGATTGGGTACTTATTAAAAACATGACATAATAGACTTGAACAAACATTGCCAAAAAAGAAGGCAGAAGATCAACCATGACATAGTACATTTATTACTAAGCAAAAAAATAACAACTTGCAAGAAATATAGCAAGTTGTGTCTCCTAGATTTCCTAGAACAATAACTCCTTTGAAGGCATGACTAATCCATAGGAACTGAACTGTGCTTTCCTTTGCCATGATTAGTCTCCATCTTCCTCTTCCTTTAATGTAGTAATCACCACCCTTTGTGTTGCTCTTCATTTTCTTGAAAGTTAGAAACATCTAGAACATATATGCAAGATAACATTCCTACTCTTATTTAGATATAAGAACATAGCTTAAGATATTTATATGAAATATTACATTCTATGTATAATATTAAGCAAACTATGTCATACACACTACCCATAGGTTTAGTAAGTTCTAGCTATCTCTGGCATAAGTTCACAAGATACTTACACAAATGTTTTGAAAATGTTTTCAAAAAAGCACAAAGAGTAAGTGGAAACTATGAAAACTATATCAAAATTAAGACATTAATATGCCTCATCATCTGCCCCTCACTATTCAAAAGCTTGCCCTCAAGCATTGTACTTCCTTGCCATAGCTCTAAAGTCTCCCACTATAGTTTTCTCTTCATATACACTTCTAAAAGTGTAAAAGAATCCTTTGGTGCACTTCCAATGTTCACCTATGTGTTCCTCAATGAATGGATCTAGTCTAGTAGCATCATTACCATAAAGAGGCCAAAGAAGTGTAGGAGGCTAAAAATTCAATTACATCCATAGTTCCTTTCTAATTTGTCTTCCTAGTTGTATATACTTGGCCACCCTATTAATGGCTGCCTCATAATTGACAGGGCTATGTGATTCTACCTTTTTGAAAGCTTCTGGTAGTCTGTTCCATTAGTTGCTAAGACCTGTAATAGATCTTTTTTGTGTAAAGTTTGGAATTGTCTGGTAATCTCTATAAACCTTTTCTCTTTCTGTAAACACTTTCTCCTTGATCTCTAGTTTCATTCTCCCATAGGTTAGTCTGAACTAGTCTCTTAGAAGGTCATCAGGTTTGCATGATTTAGCCTATACTAGTAATGGTTCAGATTTCTCAAGATCTCTATAGGCTTTTGACTACCTATCATAGTTTGTCTCATTGTGCATCCAGGACATTAAAGATATGAGGTGAACATCCCCTATGTAAAGCAGAGGGTTCCACTCTATCTCATGTGGAATTATAAAATTATGTAAATAAAGTTCACACAATAAATTCTTCTTCCATGAAGGCAAAGTCTAATACACATTGTAGAAATCTTAAGCATTTTTAAATTCACAATAAACATCTCTTATTTTCATCATCAATTGAAATAGAAAAAATGTCTCCTTTAGACAAATGGAATACACCCGTGGTGGTGGCCTACAAGCCATTACTTGGTTAGCTAACTTTAAAGCCTTATTCATTCATTGTTTTCATTTCTCAAGTTGCTCTTTCAATGACTCAATTTCCTCATCTTTGTCAAATATTACTTTTTGCATTTGGTTTCTTTCCTAATTCCACAAGACCTTTTGAAAAATGTAGTGATTATATAGACCAAATAATATAGATTGAATTGTAGGTGAAGGGAATTCTTGAGCCATAGATTTCTTGTTTTATTCCTTAGCAACTTGTTAGAAGTAATGGGTATACCAGGAGGATCTATAAAACATGATAGAAACATTAGAATATACAGAGTCTGGTGGCGAAGTAGGTTGATAATTTTCAATGGCTTTTTCTAAGACAACAACAGGGTTCGACTCACACATTTCCTAATTTCCCTATGACATTTAATTAACAAGCTTATTTTTATTTGTTTCCACATTTTGGCGTTTCAACCATAAGAGTCATCTAGAATTTTCTCAACCAATGATTATGTATGAGATTTTGAAATTGAAGCATTTAGGTTTTTAGTAGAAGTTGGGAATACTTGACCTCCAATATGAGGGCTTCAACATAGGAACCTCTTTAACTTCTACTATTTTGTCGGTCTATTTTGGTTTAGGTGCTACTGGGGTAGATGCTATAGGAGTGGTTGCTATAGGAACATATCTTTTTCTCTTTGTCACTTTAAAAAAATGGTTTTGGGCTTCCTTTTCAAGATTAGGGCTCTCTTTACTAACCTTATACTTGCCTTTGTCTCTAGAAGAGCTAGTTATGTTACCCTCTAAAATAGGCTCAGCAGGTTTATCAGGAGAGAGTAATGCTGGTTCTTTTCTATTTTAGTCAGATTCTAACTAGGCTCTACAATTTCTTCCTCATTCCCTAAATTTTGTGAAACAAGATTATAAAATAAATTTTAAAACTTAGGGAATAAGGAAAATTTTAAAATTGGTAACCCATATCATCAAGTATTCCCTAAATTTTAAAATGGTGATCATGCAAGTTTTAAAATTTTCCTTCCCAGGTCAAATACTTGATGATATGGGTTACCGATTTTGAATACATAGTTGGTATAGATAGCCTTTTACACACTTTCTTTGTAATTTCCAATAGAGGGTCACCCAACCGAGAGAACTACTCCCGCAATGACCTGGCATCATGTTTATTTGGATAATGCTCCCCATTAGTTGGTAGTCCTATGACTTTTGTTATCTACTCCTCAGTAGAAATTATTGTTAACCTCCATACTATGGCTTCCCCTTCATCAAATTTCCTCATAAACTCCATTGCTACTTCTTCATTGAGCTCAATTAATTGTAGGAAGTAGCCAAACCATCCACATGCATTAAATTGTCTGATTGCTTCCATGTTTGCAAGTAGAATACTATGAACAACTGGCTCATGTGTCTACAATTGTCCTCCCATATTCAAAATTCCTAGCCTCAAATTTCTCTATTCTCACCACCCTAATAATTTTTACCCCTTTAACACTTTTGCAAATACCCTCTTTTTAGAATGTCAAATTGATCTTCTGAGAAATGTTGATACCACATTCTCTTAACAAGACTCTATTAAGTTTGACATATAAAATAATGATACAAATAATTATGAAGGACATCAAGGTTTAACTAGAAGTTTTCTTGTAATAAATCATAGTCCTTTTCAATCATGTCAAACATAGGAGATCTTTCCCAAAATTGTAATGAAAAGGTATGACAGATACAAAAATATTTTAAAATTAAAATTAGACCACTCCCAAAGTACAAACTATAACATGGACATGACTAAGGTGACATGGAGATGAAATTTGGAAATTAATACACTTTCTTGGCCCCCCACTAAATTTTGACAAGTTTCTACACTTAAAATTTTTGGCATAGGAATGAGAAACTAGCTTAAGGCATATATGATACATTTAATGTAGTATTATATGTAAATATCAAAACCTATGTGCTAAAAATGAATAAGGTGTGAAAATGTTGTACCTAAAAATTTTAGAGTGTATTTATACATGCAAATTGATGAGGTGGGAAATTCTGGTGACTACAGAAAAGGTGCTAATGGTATGTTTTATTGAAAGCAGTAAAAATAGAATTTGTGAGTGAATGATAGATGCAATGAGATGAATTGATATGAAGAAAAAGAAAAATGAATAAAAGAATGGACCTTAGATTAGATGAGCTTTTATTATGAGTTCTTGTTGAAGGTTTATCATGGTACAACTGCAGGAAGGAGGTTTTCACCCTTTGTTGCAGGAACTGTGTCCGTAGGAGTTGGTATACTATTTAGTTGGAATTGTTGAAGGAACTCATCTTTGGTCTATGTTTTATGATAGAGGCACAACCTATGGCAATTTACAGGCAATTTGAACTAGATAGGATCAATGGTTGTCAGCTGGACCACTCCATTGTCAAATACATACTAAATTTCATAAGGCCCTAGCTGTCGAGTTTGCAACTTTCTTGGATTCTCTTTGAAATGAGAATCATATAGGAGAGCCCAATCTCCCACTTGGAATTTTTTATTACTAATATATGTGTCATGCCACTTCTTTCACTACTACTGAATGATCTCTATTTTTTCCAAAGTTGTCTTTCTCATTTCATCTAGTGAGTTCAAGTGGAGAAGCCTCTCTTCTTGTGTTATAGGAAGACTGATGTTCAATTCCAAAGCAGTGCATAGTGTTTTATTTTCAAATTCAATAGGAAACATTACTACTTTTCCATACACAAGTTCAAATGGAGTGAATCTAGTTTTTGTCTTCCATGTAGTTCTGTATGCCCAGACATCTTCAGTTAACCTGCTGCTCTAATCCTTCCTACATATTTGCACTGTCTTGGTTAGAATGACTTCAATTTCTCTATTAGTGATCTCTGCTTGCCCATTTTCTTGAGGGTGATAAGAACTATATTTTTTATTCCTTATGTTGTATTCTTTCATAAGTTCAATGATCAAGTTTGATGTGAACTAAGCTCCTTGATCTGTGACAAGTTCTCTGGGAACTCCGTAGCATATAAATATTTTGTCATATAAGAATTTAGCTACTTTCTCATCTTTTGCATTTTTATTTACCCTAACTTCCACCCTTTTAGTTAAATAATCTATGCATACTAAGATGTAGGATTTTCCATTTGATGGTGGGTCAATTGGACCTATGAAGTCCATACCCCACTTGTCAAAGGGTGTTACAACAATCTATGGATTGAGTGGCATCTCATCTGACTTGGTTGGCCAACCCATCCTCTATCATTTGTCACACTTGGTTGCATAATTTGATGCGTTCTTATGTAATGTTTTCCAATAATACCTAGTTGTGAGTACCTTTAGTGTTTTTCTTTTTCTTGCAAAATGGCCTCCACATGGTTCGTTATGATAGACATGTCATATGTCATATATCTCATCCTCCCTGACACATCTCCTCATGATCTGATCTGGTCTTGTTATCTATCTATGAATAATGAAAACTTTTCTCTACTAGCTTCCTCCTTTCTTTTTGAGACAAGTGTGGGGGCATTCTATTTGCAACAAGATAGTTTGGTATGTCTACATATCATGGTGTATGAGTTGCTATGTAGAAAAAATGCTCATCTAGAAAGGTATCTTCAATTGGAGTTGGATCTTCATCAACAATGTGTAGTCGAGAAAAATAATCAACAATGATGTTGGACTTGCCTAGCTTATCAACAATGGTAATATCAAACTCCTATAACAACATAAGCCATATTTCCAATCTACCAGTTATAGTAGGTTTGTTCATTAAGTACTTTATAGATGAGTGGTTAGTATGAACAAAAAATAGGATATCTAGTTACATAACATCTGACTTTGTTCAATTCATAAACTATAGCTAAAAGTTCTATCTTAGTTACTGTGTAGTTTAGTTCAAGACCATGGAGGCTTTTACTAATATAGTGGATTACATTTTCAAGACTAGTAGGTTTTTTCCCTAATACAACACCTACAACATAGTCTTATGCATCAATATATATATGAAATGGAAGTGACCAATTTGGCCCCTTTAGAATTGGTGCTATGGTGAGGAGTTTCATAAGCTGCAAGAAGGTTTCATTACATGCAGGTGTCCAAATGAATTCAACTTCTTTAGTCAATAGTGTATACAAAGGATGAGCTATTATACTAAAATCTTTTATAAAACACCTATAATAGCCAGCATGACCTAAAAAAGATCTTACATTCCTTGGTTTTGTAGGTATGGGAAATGTTAGAATTACCTCTATCTTAGTCAGGTCTACTTCTATACCTACAATTGATATAAAATGACCAAGCACCACTCCTTCTTGCATGAGCATGAAACATTTCTCACCATTGAGTGATAGATTATGTTCTTTACATTAGATAAGAACCTTTTCAAGATTCATCAAAGCTTCCTCAAAGGTGACTCCAAACCCTGTAAAATCATCCATGTATATTTCCATATAGTCATGTGATAAATTAGTAAAAATGCTGATTACAACTCTTTAAAATATTGTGGGAGCATTATATAGGTTAAATGACAATACATAATATGAAAAATTACCCCATGGGCATGTATATGTGGTTTTATCTTGATCTAATGGAGCTATACTTATCTAATTATAACCACTGTACCCATCAAGAAAAGAAAAATATTTCTTACCAGCTAGAGTGTCTAGAAATTGATCAATAAAGGGTAAAGGAAAGTGATCCTTCTTGGTTGTCTTATTCAATTCTCTATAATCTACACAAATCTACCATTTCCCTCCCTTTTATAGGTACTATAACCATAGGTGAGACCCATCTACTATCAAATATAGGGTATATAAAACTAGCATCAAGTAACTTTTGCAATTCAGTTTTAACTATTTCTCTAAGTGTTGGATTAATCCTCCTCTAGGGTTGATGAAAGTGTTAGGAAACCTTCATTGATATATATTATATGAGTGCATAATGTGGGACTTAACCATTTCATATCCCCATAGTCCCATGCAAAAGCCTTTTCATTTTTACGAAGAAGCTCTATTAATTGTTTCATCTATTTGGGAGGTAGTTTGTGATTGACATGGAGATTATGACCTTTTGAAAACTCAATAGTAGTTGTGAGATACCCCATAGTAGCTTCAAATATTGGACTTGTATCTAGTTCACATGGTAAAAGCTAATGGATAATGTCTATCTCCTTTGATAGAAAAAATTTCTCATTATATTCCTTCATATGTAGTTAGTTCTAACACAGAACCATCAGATACATCCTTTTCTACCACACAAGTATTATTAAGAATACTCTGAATTACTAAATCCCCCTCTTGCAACTTTAGAAAAGATTGTCTATGTAACATCATAAGCTATGCTATAGAGTTTAACTCTTCCTCTCCATCCCCTAAATATGGCCACACAGGTGTGTTTAAATCTAGTTGGGATTGTTGGAGGATACATGACAAATTTCTCTATTTCCTATCCATCTAATATGGTCATACTCCCTAACCTACAACTTATATTTGCATCAGCTATAGCTAACCATGGTCATCCTAAAATGATAAGGTAACCAACTAAGTTGATTTTCGGGGACAAAATCATGAAATCTATAGGGTTCTCTAGAGAGTTGAGGGTTACTGCTATGTCTTCTATCATCCCATTAGGAGTGACAATAGAACTATCTAAAAGTTGTAGAATTGTTGGGGTAGCCGTTAATATTTCTATATTCAGCTTTTTCATAGTATCCTTGGTCATAATATTTATAATATCACCAAGATCAATCAAGACATTTTTAATAGACTGATCATTTATAATCACATTCACAACTAGACTTTTTGGATCAAAATATTTAGGAATAACCAATTTTCCTAATGTAATATTAGCCAATTGTCCTATGATATGGACTATGGTTGGGTCCTTTTTCTTTCTCCCAAGATTTTTTAGATAGGCTTCTCTAACGGATTTGCCATAAATAAGAACATCATTAATAGCTTGGAACAAAGGAATCTGGACCTGCATGTTCTTTGGCTAATCAATGATGTCAAAGGATTATTCCTTTATTTATGTAGATTTATTTTGTATGAGCTTTTGTGGAAAAAGAGGTTCAACTTTTGTTTGAGTTTGAGCTTAGCTAGTTACATTGGTTGGGTCAACCATTTGTGGCAGAGAAGTTGCTAGTATTGATGTTGTAGGAGTATCTAATATTTCAGTTATGAGAGGTAGTTTAGGCACTTGTAGGGTTGTACTAAATCTCAAATGTATATTTGTAACATTTAGAGCATAAGCAAGATATTTCTAAGAATCAACATAATTCATAGGTTGTTGTAACTATTGGTTATTTGGATCTGGCTGAGGTTGTGTAGGTAACTAAGTCTACTTTTGAGGTCTAGAACTTGTAGGTGGTGGAATTAGTGCATATTGTTGGATTGGAGGCTGTAGTTGTGGGTTACCAGGATTTTGGTTAGGCCATTGCTGAAGTCCTCTCCATTGGTTTGTAGACTACCAATTCCCTTGGGGTGATTTTCATTGGTTTTGCTAGTTCTGCCATTGGTTATTTTTCTGGTTAGGTGAGGAAGGTTGGGAGTATTGAGGCCATTGAGGTTATTGTGGAATATTTTGCCAAGTACTATTCCAATTAGGTTGACTATATTGTGGAGGACCTTGGACACTATAGTTTTTCCATTGATTACTCGATGGATTTGAATTTTGTAAAGGGTCTTGAGGCATACCTTGATGTGGGGCCCATGGAAAACATTGAGTAACAAAGAATACTTGATCATCCTCTTCTTCTATCTTGAGGTACTCAGTTAGAAGATTTTGGTTCTCCACACTAGCAACCAATTTGCATTGATAATCTTTCTTCTGCTTTCGACAGTGTGGATGGTACTCAGCTAATTGCACCTTAGCCTCTGCATACTTCTTCTTTGCAATCATTATGTTGAGATGTGTAGTGACATTATTTATGATGTCCTACTTGAAATTTGAGAGTAGATTAGATATCTCAAGCTTTGAAATACCTTGATTGATCCCTTTAGCAGCTATGGACCCATGTCCTCTACCTTTCTTCATAGTTGACCTTGAGTACTTAAGACAAATTTTCTTGAGGTAATCCCAAGAGTATTGATATTCATCACCACCAGCCATCAGGTCTAGTGCCTCTAGACAATTATCATTTACCCTTCTCAAGAAGACTAGTTTCTGTGAATCCTCTGCCAGTACATGCTGGGGGTTCTTCTATAGTGTATACAAGAAATGTGAAACATAGTCTTCTAATGTTTCATCCTCCTTTTGTGATATTCTAAAGATATCATCTCCTCTTGGATCATTCCCCTTGTAATACTCTTTGTATTTCTCCAAAAAAAAAGTTTACATTTCATCCCAAGTACCTACTTCATTGGCTCCTAAGCCCATGGACCATTGTAAGGCTGATTCATTTAGTGTTGTTGGAGACAACTTGAGCTTATGGGAATTAGTGTTATAGTCAAAGCTATGAAAAATTATGTTAAACTTAAACAAGAAAGTATCAAGATCCTTAGTTACAAGGCCATAAAAGTTTGGAAGAGTAGTTGCAGGTATATTTTTGAGATTAGCATTGGTTATGAGGCTCGAGAGAGGAAATAGAAAAATAGGTTGTGCCATTACTAAAAGTATTTGATTATGAGATTGTTGCTGAAAAGGAGTGTTGGCTACATGATTTTTAACAATAGGTGAATTTGGACCAGAACTATCAAGAAAACTGGGCAAAATTTTAGTAAAAGGCTAAAGACCACTTGTGTCCAAGGTTTCTACTCTAGAGGAAGATCTTGCAGGAAAATTAGGGTTTACACCCTCAAAATGCAACTCAAATTCTTCTTCAAATTCTTCATTCAAATTAACAGACTCCTGTGCAAGAAATCTTCCATATTCATCTTGTTATCTTCCTCTTTAATGCATGCAATTGAATTATAGACTTGTTAATCAAGCCCACAACTTGTGGTTTTAACCAACAAACTAATCTAAAAATAAAAGACTCATTAAGATTCCTAGTTTGACACCATCCCCGACAATGATGCCAAAAATGTATGGTTTCATAATAGATGAAGATAATAAAACCATTGTCTTTCTCAAGCATACTATATCTATTCTAAAGACTACCTATTCCATCATGAAATACACTTGAATCTTTAAACTAGGGATGTAGGACTTGAAATGGGTTAGCACAGTATGTGCACTAAGTTCCTTTAAGAGTCTTCACACCTATGCTATAGGAAAGTAAAATGCATGAAAAAAATCTGTGCTATTTTTTAAAAATAGTAAACACACTTGGGCTTACAATAGATAACTATAGAAAGCTTTGGAAAATGAACCTAAACTAGTTAACAACTCAAAACATCCACCATGATCATTTTTTGCAAGTTTTGCAAGAACTTTTCAAAGTAACAATGCTGCAAAACTATTACTAAAAATCTATCTTGAAAATAGAAAATTGCAAAGAATGATTCTACTCTACCTAAATCTACTCCAACTCCCAAGTGGGCCCCCTTGGTTAGTTTCAAATAACTATGAACACAACAAGTATTCCAAAATTTGTATTTCATTAAAATGCTTCTTTGATCACATCAACTAAATAATTCATGAAGAACAAAAAAAGAGTAACTTTTGAATCTTAAACCAGCATTGTCTATATTCTCATTAGCTTATTAAGATGATCCAAATCCACTATATAGAGGGTTGGGTCCTTATTAAAAATATGACATAAAATTGTTGAACAAACATCACTAGAAAAGAAGGCAGAAGATCAACCATGACATAGTACATTTATTACTAAGAAATAAAAATAAAACTTGTAGGAAATATAGCATGTTGTGTCTCCTAGATTTCCTAGAATAGTAACTCCTCTACAGGCATGGCTGATCCATAGGAACTGAATAGTGCTTTCCCTTGCCATGATTGGTCTCCATCATCCTCTTCCTTTAATGTAGTAATCATCACCCTTTGTGTCACTCTTTATTTTAATAAAAGTTAGAAACATCTAGAACATATATGCAAGATAACATTCCTATTCTTATTCAGATATTAGAACATAGCTTAAGATATTTATATGAAATGCTGCATTCTCTGTATATTGTTAAGAAAAGTATGTCATACACTCTACCCATAGGATTAGTAAGTTCTAGCTATCTCTAGCATAAGTTCACAAGATATTTACAAAAAAAATTTGGAAATGTTTTTGACAAGGCACAAAGAGTAAGTCCAAACTATGAAAACTATATCAAAATTAAGACATTAATATGCCTCATTAATCATGCCATCGAAATGTGTATAATATCAATGTTTTTGTATACAATGTGGCATATTCCATCTCAAAATGAATCATGACACATCCTATGGAAACAATACTATTCTATGATCTTGGTAGATCATCAAAATGTAGCCTCTTCACTAAACTAGGTGGATCAATGTTGAGTTGTCATTTTGCACGATGCTTAATGGTAGAAATCCTTTCGAACTCCTCTCTTGAAAAGTTAATCTAGAATCAACTCCAAGGTTTTGGATGATCTTGTGACCTACTAGAATCTTCTTAGTTAAAGATAAATGCGAGTGTTCATGAGGAGGCCTTTGCTAGTTTTTTAAACAATTTAGATAAGATTTTGAATCTACTTGCTATTGCAAAATAAGAACCACAAAAACAAATATATTTTTGTATTTTTCTGTTTTATGATGAATGCAGTCTAACTGTGCAACTATATGAATTCCTAATTTAACCAAGGGGTTAGTAAAGAAAAAATCAAAGATAGGGTAATGAGAGATTTAAGAAAATAAAATGAAAAGTAAAAATCCTAATAGACATAAGCCATGGAAACAACATGTCTGTGAGTTAAGACTTTGAAAGGATTAGTGGGTAACAAATGAAAATAGGAGTGTTTCCTTAATTCTATTGATGCAATCATCAATGGGATTTTAGTATCCATAAGATGTTTCTCTTTTTATCAAATTGCAAGGCCACTAAAGGTGCACTCATGTGAGACGAAAAGCTATGCAGGAACAATATGGAAATCTCTTCTCAAACTAAGTACGTTAAAAAAATTTACGAACCTATAAAAAATACTAGAATTAAAAGATCACACAACCAAAACAATGGAATAAAACTATTGGCTCAATTACATTCCATGAACATTCATCCACAAAATATAACACATTTAGGCAAGAATCAATGCACTCCAAATGTGAGCACCAATAACATATATTATTGCATCAAAATAATGGTGGCCTAGAATACATATTACATTCCTAAATTTATAAGAAATCTTCTCCTTAATTTGTGTTGAAAGTGAGAGATATCTTTATGCAAACATATGATTCTAAACTAATAAAACAAATCTATTTATGTACAAACTAACTGTCTAACTAGTGCTAAGTAGGACTCCATCCATATTTATATCATTAACTAGATCCATGATCTTTTACATGTCTTAAAACAAAGAAAGCATGAGAAAATAAGAAGAAGAAAGCCACTAGATGATGTAGGAGTATCTAGAGATCCCAAAAATAGAAGGTCCACCTTCTCTAGATGTTTGTAAGAGTTAAACTATTGTCAGAATACATTTTTGATGCATGGAAAGCTCTAAATTTAGAATTGGAAGTTAACTATTGGTGCACCTTAGAAGAAGCACACCTTGGGAAAAGTGCATCTTGCACACCTGTGCAACTCAAATGCTCAGAAGCTCAATTTGCCAAACAATCAAAGTTCTTAGTTTTGAAAATGGTTTCTAGATTTTTATCAAATGAGGTTTGGGATCACTTTTTGTGTACTTATTTTTCTCCTTTTTGATGATTTATACTCTCTTTATAGCCAAACACTTTCATAATATGTCCACCTCGAAAGCTTAGAAGCTCAATTCGCCAAAAAATCAAAGTTCTTTGTTTTTAAAATGGTTTATGGGTTTTTCTTAGATGAGGTCTGGGACCAATTTTGTGTGCTTACTTTTCCCCTTTTTGATGATTTATACCCTCTTTATAGCCAAACACTTTCATAAGAAGCATACCTTGGAAGCTTGGAAGCTCAATTTGCCAAAAAATCAAAGTTCTTTATTTTGAAAATGGTTTCTAGTTGTTCTCAGATGAGGTCTAGGATCAATTATTATGTACTTACTTTTCCCTATTTTGATGATTTATACCCTCTTTATAGCCAAACACTTTCATAAGAAGCTTACCTCAGAAGCTCAGAAGCTTGGAAGCTCAATTGGCCAAAAAAATCAAAGTTCTTCTAAGTGTCAATTTTCTAGTGTTAGATTTTTTTTCAACTTCAGAACTTTCTAGAGTTAGATTTTTTTTCAACTTCAGAATTTTCCAAAGTTAGATTTTTTTTCAACTTTAGAACTTCAAAATTTTCTAGAGTTTGAATTTTTTTCAAATTTAGAATTTTCTAGAGTTAGAATTTTTCAACTTTAGAATTTTCTAGAGTTAGATTTTTTTCAACTTCAAAATTTTTCAGAATTAGAATTTTTTTCAACTTTAGAATTTTCCATATCCTTTTTAACAAGATTTCCTAAGTGTTTCTAACTGGATTTTTTGAAGGTCTTCTACTCAAAATTTCAAATTAAAACTTTCATTAGTCCCTAAAACTAGGTAGTTGAAGGCTCACTATTTTAGGGACTAAAATTAGGTTTTTAGTTCTTCTTTCCAATGGTGTAAATAGTTTTAAATTATGAGCTCTAGGTCAATAGTTATGACCCCAACATATCAAGGATGCCCTTTCATCTACACAAAGAAACAAACGTTAGTCCAAAAAGTTGAATTTTCTTTTAAACAAACCCTAGATATAACAAAACATAAAATAAAAACCCTAAAACACCGAAACACCTTTAGAAGAGAAAAAGGAGCACCTTACACACCTTGCAAGTGTGCCTCCCCCTACATTAAAAAAATCTCAACACTAAGGGTGTGCACCTAGTGCACCTTGTGGGGTGCACTAGGTGCGCACCCTTATAGTGTGCTTAAAAGAAAGAAGTGTTAGAAGGGGTATGGCTCGGGGTGGAGCACACCTTTGGAGGTGTGCACCTACACAGGTGCACACTTCCAAAGGGAAGTGCTCCTACTAAAGCATTTGGCTCACTAGCGCACCTTTTAGGGTATGCTAGGTGTGCCAAGTGTGCTAGTGTGCTCCCATATACATATAAAAAATTGAATATTCCTCCTTAGAATCTCCTGTTTCTAGTAGATGGGTTTTTAGGTAGAGACCTAGCTTAAGCCAAAACCCTAAAAAGACTCAAACCTCAAACTAGTGGTCTAGAAAGCTTAAAAATTTATTCTAGGAGGTCCCCATTTCTAGGTGAAATGGGGCATGTGTTGTGAAACCAACACAATTAGATGCCTCCTACATAAACCAAAAAGGAAAACCCAAAGTTAGAGTACTAAATTTATATGATTCTATGTATCTAACATTGAATTACTCAAATGCACAATGATCCTTTTTTAATGAAGATTTAAATAGTTTTAATCTTTCATCATAAATGACTCTCTTGTCAACCTCCTACGATGGTCAAGAGTACTCTTATATTTCCTCAGTAATGCTTGAACCTTATTCATTATTGCTTGTATATGTTTGAAAGTATGGTTTTCATATGGATCTACAACTTAAACTATAAACTATAATTCATAGCATACTAAATTTATAACATATAATCAAGAATTGAAACTAAAACTTACCTCTGTCGACTCCTTCTATGGATATAATGGCCACTTGAGCAAAGATACAAAACTCTAATGTCTAGCCTCCTGCACACTAGGTGTTTCCCATGAGATAAAAAAGCCTAGTTTTTAATATCATGAAAATTAGTTTTGAATTTGTTTATGAAAATAAGGAAAATAAAAAATAAATGATACTTATACATATGATGGGGCTCTTTCTATGAATGGAAATGCCAAAGGATCTATCCAACTAGACTCATCACTAGTACCCATGCCCTATACAATAAAGAATGTAATTAAATTTCATTAGCACAAACATTTTACAAGAATGAATCAATATTTAATCACTTTAAAAGCACCTAGTTACCTTTCCCTTGTCATTGAGTTGTGCCTCACCCCCCACACTCTACCTACCATTGACAAGTGATACCTGGAAGAGAAAGGAAAGATTAGAAACCATATATGTTCCAATATCAAATAGAAAAAAAAATGAGAACACAGCATAATGTACCGTAGATGTCTTAAGGCCAAATGAAATAGTTGAGAGTGTGATATCATTGACCTATTTGAGCTCCTTCTGAGTCATCAACTAAACATGAATGAAGATCACATACATGTATAAGTCAATATGGGTTAAAATTACTCTATTATAAAGGTTAACTTTGAATCACATATGTTATAACCAAA
The DNA here is from genome assembly GCA_028749045.1 of Cupressus sempervirens. Classification (NCBI taxonomy): domain Eukaryota; kingdom Viridiplantae; phylum Streptophyta; class Pinopsida; order Cupressales; family Cupressaceae; genus Cupressus; species Cupressus sempervirens. The sequence goes on from CM053793.1 coordinate 366,430,622, forward strand.
AAATGCATACATGTATTGACACAGAAGGATCCCATGGATTCGCATGCCCTCCTCTCTCATGTCAAAGTGTGTAGTCTCTCTAGGCATGTCTAGTGTATCATCCTCCTCAAATAGAAATTGATACTCAAAAATATCACCTATGGGACCCAGAAAAATATTCTTGCACATGATGCAAGTATGGGGCACACAATATGTGATGAGGTCACCAATGATGAATTCATACCAACATCATCAACATGGGGAGGCTATTTACATGAAAAGTTAGTGTGCTAAGAACATTAGCAAACTGATGCAGGAGCATCCAGAGGTATAAGGGCAATCCTGTGTCACCCCCAAAAAAAATGTACTTAGACTTTGTTTATGTTTCATGTGTTTTCATTTTTGGATACCCATTTGGGTCAAATAAAGGTTCCAACTCTCACAGTTCCACTATCAGTGTGCTAGAAAATCCTAAAAAAATAGGAGCATGTAATTGGGCCATCATTTTGGTGACCTAGGAGGTGTAAATTGGCTAGATGAATGTAATTGTAATTTAGAGCATTCCAGAAAAAGAATTAGGTCATAAGGCCCCACGGTTTGAAAGTTATTATAGTTTTTTGAGTTTTGGAGACCTCCTAAGAATGCTTCAAAGTCAAGTTAGGGGCATTAAATGACCTTAAAAAGGTCCAAAAATGGGGGATGAGTGAAGCTGGTCCATAGGGCTATAGAGCGCTTCAAGAGATTTTTAAAAATGTAAACGGTTCGTCAATCGGAGCTACGGTTCAAAAGTTATGCCTCCCAGAAGTTCGGTTACCATTTCTGGATTCTTCTAAATTTGCACCGACTTCTAGCGCAGCTTTTGGAACCTTCTATTTGGTCAGTGGATGCCTACTAGCACTTTCTAGAATGTACTCCTAGTCCTTAACCCTTTGGGGTCTATTTAAGGAGATTTCTGGCATTGTAAAAGGCAGTTCGGAGTGGAGTTTGAGAGGAGGTATTGAAAGGAGAAATTATCTCTAGATTTATGCTATTGTAAGACCTTAGGGCATGTTTTGAAGTTTATTTTCTCTGTACTATTTGTACTAGCTTATTTTCTCAGTTAATACAATTTCCCTTTTCTGTTGTGTCCATTCTGTTCTTGGGTTGTGTCCCCATCACAAACATGAAAATACTCACACACTAAATTAACAATAACATATAAAGAAAGACTAAGATGAGCCTTCAAATGGGAATGTGAGCCATTAAGTGGACTCTCCCAATGAAGGGCCCTCTTGTTGATTAGCTTCGTCTATTTGATTGAATTCGGTGTATGTCAACATAGCTTCAAGATGGCTTCAATGGAGATGGGTAATAGCAAATTGATAGCTTTGTGAGCTCTCAATTTTGCATTATAAGGGTATGAATATGGATTTTGGCTCTCAAAAGGGCATGATAACTTTACTCAAAATGGTTGTGATTGAAATGGCTTGGGATGGGATTCAATTTATAGGCCAAGGGGTAGAGGGATGGAGGGCTTAGATGCAAGGATGGGGAGATGGTTAAGGAGGGCTAAGATGCACTCAAAGGGGAGCACATGGATTGTGCTTGTTTAGCACCAATGGGAACGTGACACTTGTCACAAGGAGGATGAGTGTGAGAGGGTAGGGTAAGGGGTTGGTTAAATGCATAATGAGTGGGGTTGAGTATGTAAGAGAGATGTAAGAGGAATGAGTGTGGAAGAGGGAAGAGTGTGGAAGATGGATGTAAGAGTCATGAGTGGGCTTGTAAGAGTATTTTATGGTTTGTAAAAGCACTCATGACTTGGTGGTTGGGATTTTTGAGGGGAGACTTTGGTTTGGTTTAGGAAAGTCTTAAACTTGTTTAGGGAATGTGACAACATTAGGGGGTGGATTAGGCTTGGGTTTAGGATTAGATTAGGAATGTTAGAGATGTGCAAGTGGATGGCATTAATGAGAGTGGGTGAGTTAGTGGTTAAGCTTGGTTAGTATGGGTGGATGGGGTGGATTAGGCTAAATGGAGGATTAGGGATAAGTTAGGGGTTTTTAGATTTGAGGATTTTATTTATCAAATAGATTTATTTAATAAATGAAGATTTTGGAATTAGATAGAAGAATAGAATTTAATTGATAAATGATAGGTTATTTGATTTATCAATTAGGACTATAGATGATTAATTAAATTAATCAGATAGGGATGGAAAAGGATTAATTAAATAAGAATTTAATTAATGATGCCTTTAGAGATAACTAAATAGGATTACTAAAGCGGTGTAATCAAATTTAGGTGTCTACAGAGGCAACAATAGGCTACTCAATCTATGGATGGTTGTCATAGTCTAAGACCTAGCCTTTGCAATGATATAGAGATGTTGCATTGGAGGATGGGGGGAGAAATTAGTAGGGGGGAAAAAGTGTCAGCTTTCTTCTACTAAGAAAAGGGTTTATCACGAGGAGCTCCTCTTCCTACACCCATGTTGGACTTCATGCTCTAGGAGTTTACCTTGAGGCCCAATGCAAATTCAGCATATAGTTTTCTAATGAAATAGAATGACACCTCTAAATTGATGTGTGGAGGTTTGCCAAAAACCATCCACCAAGGATCCCAAAAGTTCAAATGCATAGCCTCATTTGTGCACCATTTAATTGATAATTTGGGATTTTTCTAGTCTACTATTTTATCAATTTTCGGGTCCGCAAAAAGGTTAACCATATCATCTTTAGTTATGTTTAGGGTTACAACCTCATCATAGTCCAACCCATCATCAAACATGGCATGCATTTTCTCATGCCAGTGAAGAGCAACATTTCATTCATCAGTAAGTGTTTGTATATTATGCACTATGGTGTTTAACATGAATAACATGGGAGCCAATGCAGATATAGTTTTATATGTGGTTTGCAAACCCCTTAGTTCAGTAATATTTTCTTGTATCAAATCTTCAATTTGAGGAGGGTTTTGAGGGGGTGGAAGATCATTTGATGGATGGTTTTGAGGGGTATTGGATCATTTGGTGGAGTGTTTCATTGAACATTGTTTCATGGCTCAATGTCATCAATATCATTTGGGTCACCCATACCTATTAAATTACAAAACAAAATTTTAAGTTTTTAATTAAAATAAAACAAATCATCAATTTCTATTTTTTAAAAAAAAAAAATTTCAACAATTACTATTTAAAAACCTAATTTTAAATAAAATTCATTCAAAATCATAAAAAAAGTAAAATTAATTAGTTACCTCAATCATATACCCATTCTCTGATTTGATATTCAAAATAGAAGAAAAAAAACATTTCAGTCGCAAATGACCTTTTTTGTGCTCAGGTTTTTTTTAAAATCCTACTTGTAGGTTTCGGGTATTTGATCTCATATCAAACACTTGATATGATATTGGGTACCCAATAATGGATCAAATACCCGATAAGGTTTGGCCCAACCTTTTTGTCTTAGTATTAGGATGGGTGGAAAAAAGTCAAGGCGCATTTTGAAAGGCTTTTAGACATTTTAAAACTCCACTTTTTTGACATCGCCACTTTTTGGCATTCATGATCTGCACATACCTGATTGCCAAAGGTAGTGAGCAATTTGTCCAAGGCAACATCACTACCTTTTAAGGCATCGATACCCTCTTTAAGGGGATATAAATATATCTATATATAGATATTATATTATTATATTTTCTAAAATTTGAAATTGAATAATTATTAATGTAATATAGTTTTACTAACATTTCAAAGTTATTAAAAGTTTTAATTAATTCTATGAAAGTGAATTATTTGATAATACTTTATTATTAGTTGGAGTTGTTTAAACTTACAAATTTATTTAGTTTCAATCTAAGATTTGAAATTATATTTTAGAAAATTAATGGGCATTAGCTAGTTGGATTTAATTGATAGTACACATAGTTTTATTTTATTAAAGTATTATCCTTATTTGAATAACATGTAAAGCCTTAAATATTGAAAACATTTGGTGGTTTAAACTAAATCTTAGAGAGTGACTCATTGAAAACATGTGGCTTTGGTTTTGTGTTATTTATATTCTTAATTATTGTCTTGTTGGTTTTTATTTCATAAATGGTTTGAGTTTTTTAGTTGACCATCTAGGACGTACACTAGAGGCATTGGTGGAAGTTGTTTTATATTAAATTGGATGTCATGATGCACTTTTATACTTCAAAATGAGAGTTATGTTTATGGTATTTATCTTGTTGATTCTTTATGGGTTACTTGAGTTTTGAGAACCTTTGTAGTCTTAGGTTGCTTGTCAAGGGACCAAGTTTGATTATTATTGTTTTGTGGAATGGGGCACAAATGTGGTTTGTAATTTAGGAGAGGTTGTGTAGGTGCATTTCTATGGGTGTGGCTTACAATAGGGGCCTGGGACCCAAAATGTTTAGTACCAAGATAACCTATCATAATTTGCATAGTAAGAAATAACATAGTAATTAAAATCTTTAGAAAATATTAAAAAGATGAGTTAGAGGTTTTTCCTTGTCCATGTCCTGAGTGCTTATACATGTTAAGGATTGGAATGAGATGATACCTAGTGAGAGGTATGACTAGTTTCCCATTTCATGATAGGGCATTCTGGTTCTACATGTATCACATTAAGGGTTCAGTGTCCAGAGTGACCGATTCAGGGTAGCTCAATGCTCAAGGGTTTGGGGGTCTATTGAGAGATCAGTCTAGGGTAACTCAAATAATTTGATCTTGTGATGATACTCCCTAGTATGTAGCCTGAGTCTCCTTCATATATTTTTGGTATTTTCTTTTAGTGACATTTTATTATATTGATGATTTACTTTCATTAATGACAATTGGTTATCTATTGGTTATTGTTCTTTTGATAGTACTTGGTTTGGAAATGAATATTCTTTCAATGTTATATCTCTTTATTTAGATATTTGATGTATACTTGGTGTTTGATGTTGACTTTGGTATGTGGTGTTTTATTTGGTTGAGCATCTTGTTTAACTTTTGTTATCTTTCTTTATCAGTAGTTTGTGTACCCTTGAGATAGATTTGTCTATTAGGACCCCTTTCTTAGGATTGATTTATGATTCACTTATCTCTTTATGGATCTTTCATTATCTTTCCTGCATGGTGGGAGTGGGACCTTGATTAGGTGACCACGTGGATGGGAGGTAGTGACTTCTTACCATTGGGTTCCCCCGAAGATTGGTAGTTATCAAATTTTTGTGGATGCAGTTGTATCTTTATCATTCTTATTCTTTTCTTGGAGACTTTTGTTCATTTGATGTGTCTATGTACAATGTGTCTTGCGATCCTACAATATCTTTTAATGCATATTGATGTACTTATATCTATTTTTGTATACCCTATGACATTTGCAACAGATGATGTTATTTATTTTTACATTATCATACTTGTTGTTCTTATGTATGTTTTTATGAGATTATGAATGTGTAATTCATTATAATTGTAGACATTGTACTTGAGAATTAACTATTAATAAAACTTCTTAAATGTGACTCAATGCAAAGGAACCCTTGAGGAATTAAATTTGTATTCGTATTACTTATGTATAAATGACGTGTATCTGTATATTGCTTCCACATTTTATCTTTGATGTTATATAAAATTTAATAGAAACAAAAAGGTTTAGTGAAATTTGTAATATATTAGGTTTATTTCTTTTGGTTTTCCAAGCGGGGACTTAAAAGATCACTAAAATATTTCCACTTCTAGCTTAAAAGAGTAGCTCAATCCCTAATAATATAATTACCAAGTTTCTTACCTTTGGCTTCACATAGAGTAATTTTAATGTTGAGATCCAAACCTAAAGAGTCTAAAGGAACATAGCCTACTAATGAATCTCCCCAAGAAAGAGCATATGTCTCAAGATAATTTCTTATTAATAATAAGGATACAAGATTTAATGAAGTTCTAGATCCTAGATCCTTTTGGGTGATTAAATACCCTAAACATATTAATTGGATTAGCATTGATAACACACTTATTAAAAGAATGGAATCTCATTTCCTATTTGGAACTATAAAAAGGTTCCAAGCCAACTTAGCTCTTAGTGCTAGATTTTTTTTAGCCAAGTTTTTAATCCCTAATCATCCATTCTTGAAAGATTGACAAATTTTCTCCCATTTAATAAGAGAATTTTTAAAAAAAATTTACAAGATCCTTACTAGCATAATTTTGTGATTTTCTAATTTTGGATTCTATTTTGTTAATGTTTGAGAGGTTAATGGGGGAGAAAAAACATTTGGTAAATAGGAATGGTCAATAGAACATACTTGATCATGGTAATTTTACTTGCATTGGAAAACCATCTCCCTTTCTATCCCTCAAATTTATGATGGACTTTGGTTAAAATATCCCCCAAATATTGTTTCTTTTATTTCTCTTATCTAGTGGGACCCATAAATATTTATATGGAAAGTTCCCTAATTTGAAACCTAGAATGTTACATATGTCTTTCTCTACTGAGGGAGGGATATTCATAAAGAATATTTCTAACTTTTTAGCATTAACATTTTGACCAGAGGCCTCCATGTAATTATTAAGTATAATTTTAAATCGTCTGACTTCCTCACAAGAATGCTCCACTAGAAGGAGAGTATCATCAACAAATTGTTGATGAGTAATATTTAGAGTATTTTTTTTTTTAAAAATTGAACACAATTTATCTTACCTTCATTATGGGATTTTTGTACGGATCACCCTAAGGCTTCAACCATTATAACAAAAAGAAATGGAAATAATGAGACACCTTCCCTAATACCATTAGAAATATTAAAGAATCCTTCCAACCTACCATTAACCATGATGGAAAGCTTAGGTGTGGCAATGAAACTAAAAATGAGGTTAATCCAACTTCTAGAAAAACCAAAAGCATCTAAACATTTACATAAAAATTGCCAATCAACTTTGTTGTATTCTTTCTAGATATCAAACTTAATCATCAAACAATAGTCCCTATTAATTTGGGAAGAGTGAAAAAGTTCCTAAGCATGATGATTCCTTCAAGGATGGATCTATTAGGAATGTACCCTATTTGATCTTCAAATATAACTTTGGAAATAAGTAGGAGTTTAATGTATTAGCCAAATTTTAAAATATTTTATAAACAATGTTACACAATGATATGGTTCTAAAGTCTCCAATAGATTTGAAGTTGGATTTTTTAGGGATAAGTGTAATAAATGTCTTATTTATCTCAACTAGGAGGGACCTAGAATTTCTAGTGGTCTTGAGAGATTTATAAAGTTCATATCCAATGATATCCCAACACTTTTGAAAGAACTTATGGGTAAAGTTGTCTACTCCCAAGGATTTATTCAGATTCATTTAAATATTACAATGCTAACTTCTTTATAGGAAATAGTTTTATTTAGATTTTTATTTTCCTTCCTAGTTATAAGGTTTGGGATGGAAAAAAGAAATTTAGTTTGCACACCTAAGTTAGAGTTGTCCTTCTTGTTATAAAATTTTAGGAGGAAATTAACAATGTCATTATATATCTCTTTCGATTTCTTGAAAGCATCACCTTTACCATTTTCAATTCTAGAAATCTTAAAAACTTGTTAGAATTGCTTTAGAATAAGTGAGAGGGGACGGGGGGGGATGGGGGTGGGGTTGAATTAGTTATTCAAGGTCCAAATGTCCTATTCAAACTTGTCTTCAAGTGTAGTGAACCAATTCAATCATTTATTCATCCAAGCTTTAACTTATCTAATTAGCAAGTTACCATAAATCAACATGTATGCATAACCATCAGTAACATGCTACTCAATTCTCACCCTTCTGAAGTGATGCCCTGTGAAAGGCCTATCCTATCAAAGGCTTACAACACACTGTTAAATGTGACCTTGTTAGAGGATTTAACCACCCTATTAAAAGTGAGCTTGGTTAGAGGACTTTAGAACATTCACTTGGAATGCCACCCTATTAAAGGATTTACAAATGGCTGCTAGGCCAACCTAAGTCCATAGGATTTTCAAATCTAATACAATTGCTACAAAGTATTAAAAAATCTTGACTTGATTACAAGATAAAACTTTATCTTGCAGATCTCAGATCACTTCTCAGCTCATACCTTTGCTTGGCCTTCAATCTCTACAACTCTTAACAGCTTAGCTCTTCTTTCAAGCTTTGTCTCCTTGAGTCTCCATACTCAATGTACTAGTGCAATAATCTCTTAATGCTCTTCCTTTTCTTAGATATCTCCTTCTTGACACCCTTTCAACCACTTTGCAAATAATAGTATCAATAGCTCTTTGCTTCTTGGTCTATGACTTCTTAAATAGAAGTCTTGGAGTTCCTTTTCCCCCTTGATTCTTCCATTTTTCAATTTCAATTTGCATGGATTAGGTAGGATACATTATATCTAGCCCATATTCTATTTCCTCTAGAAACTTCTTGAATAATCCTTTAGAATTCATCCAAAAATGGTTTACATAAGATTCTATGCCAACAACTCATCATCCTTATCTTCCAACTCATTCTCAAGATTCAATGTAACCACTAAGTCAGCTTAGATTTGGCAAATCTTCATCATTTGAAATAATGCAGCAGCTTGACACTATTGAAATATTAGTGCTCAGCACATACTGTGTTACTCGACATCAACTATGTTTTTCTTGATGCTTGACACCTGAAGATCACTCAGCACATACTAAAAATGTTTGCTACTCGACTTCTACTAGGAATTTGCTTAGCTTAACCTGACTTAATTGGCACCTACTGATGATTGAAGTTAAAGCTTTGTAGTTAAACTTGTTACAACTTCTTCCTCCAATATGTCTAAGTGTGACCAACCTCTATATCTTTGAGTATGTTATCAATACACTATTGAACCATTGTCTTAGCTAATCCTTGCACTTCATTACAATATCATAACTCAACCTTTCCCTTAGGTGCTTTTGTTACATCTTGTTGATCAAATCCTCTTCATCAATCAACTAAGTGATAGTGCATCAATCTTATAAGAAAATATCATCCCTACAAATAATAGGTTTGACATCAATGGAAAAACAATGATTGAAAACATTCTTTTACAACAATCTCCCTCTTTGATCTTCAAAAACAATAAGCTTTTCAATTAGATTTCCAACAATCTCCCGCTTTGGCATTGATGGCAAAATGAGCTAATCAACCATCAAACTAAGCTATTCAATCACAAACTACGTAGGTTAGAACAGTAAGTCAAATGCCAAAAAAAGATAAATACATCTCCTACTACTATTCTGATTGCTTCATTTCAACTTCTCCCTCTTTCTTGTTGTAGCCTTTTTCTTTGTCTTTCTCCCTCTATATTCTTCATCTTCTACTATTCTGATCAACCTTTGAAATATCCCTCTACTTCTTTGATCCTTTATCTTTAACAATTGTTGATTAGTTGTTCACTTCTCCCTCTTTGACAACAATTCCAAAGACATATTAGCATCCTAATATGCAGATATAGCTCTTACAAGTTCATTTAATGTCTCCCTCTATTATCTTTCTTCTGACTAATTTGAAGTTTTTAGCACTTCTACCACTTTAGGCATGGATCCCAAAGTAAACATCCTCTGCATCAATGTGTAAAATCTAAGCATTCTGCTTATTTGATGTAGGGCATACTTTCTTTTTGGTTCAATTAGCCTTAGCTAGGGGTATCACCCCTAACTGACCTCTAAGATACTCAAAATCATCTTTAGGTAGTTCTTTGGTGAATATATCAACAATCTATTCCTTTGAGCTGACATATTCCATCTTCACTTGTTTGTCTTCCACCAGTTCTCTTACATAATTATACTTCATTGCAATGTGTTTAGTTTTAGCATGCATTACTGGATTCTTTGATATATTGATAGCACTTGTATTATCACAATAAAGTGTCATGGGTTCAAATAACTCTTCCTTCATACCTTGCAACAAATTTTTGATCCACACAATATTGGTGCAGTTTATAGCAGCTGCCACATATTCAGCTCTAGCAGTAGACTATGAGGTGTACCTTTGCTTTTTACTTATCCATGTGATCAACCTCTTTCCTAGGAAAAGTGCTCCTCCACTGGTGCTTTTTCTATCATCAATGTTACCTCCCCAATCTACATCAGTGTAAGCTTTTAGTTTGAACTTCTCATTCCTCTTGTAGTATAGACCAAAGTCATCAGTTCCTTTCAAGTATCTCAATATTCTCTTTACTTCCATTAAATGATTTTCTCTTGGATTGGTAGAAAATATTGCTACTATTCCAACAGCTAATGTAATGTCAAGTCTACTATGTACAACATATTGTAACTTTCTAATCATTGACCTATACAATGTCTAATTTACTTTAGCAGATTCATCATTCTTGGATAGTTTATGACCTGTTGCCATTGGTGTACTAACTAGTTTTGAGTCTTCCAGCCCAAATTTTTTGAGTACTTCCTTGATGTATTTGGATTGGGTCACAAATATGCCATGCTTCAAATGATGTACTTGCAATCCAACAAAGAATTTGATTTCTCCAAACATTGACATCTCAAATTCATGCTTCACTTGATCAGCAAAATTTTTGCATAAAACATCTTTTCCTCCAAATATTATGTCATCAAAAAATATTTTTGATATCAAGATGTCTTTACCTTCCTCAAATTTGATGTACAAATTGCTATTATCATCTATTCTTTCAAATCCTATCTTCACAAGATATTTGTGCAACCTTTCATATGATGCTCTATGTGCTTGCTTCAATCCACATAGTGCTATATGTAGCTTGCAAACCATGCCCTTATTCTTTTCATCAACAAATCCCTTTAGTTGTTCTATATAGACTTCCTCTTCTAGTATACCATTCAGAAAATTTGACTTCACGTCCATCTGGTAGACTTTGAAACATTTATATGTAGCATATGCAAGTAATGTTCTTACTCCTTCCATTCTTGCAATAGGGGAAAATGTCTCTCCATAATCCAATCCTTCTTCTTGTGTATAGCCTTTGAAAACTAATCTGGCTTTGTTTCTTGTTATTTCACCATTCTCACCAAGTTTGTTTCTGAACACCCATTTGGTACCAATCACATTCTTATCAGTTGGTCTGGGAACTAGAAACCAAGTTTTGTTCTTCTCAATATGATCTATCTCTTCTTTCATGGCCTTATACCAGTCATCATCTTGCAGTGCATCTTTGACTATTTTGGGTTGAACTTTTCTCAGTAGACATGATTCATTCTTGAGTCTATTCCTTGTCATTTTTCTAGCATCCTTATCACCACTAATTTGATCTGCAGGGTGATGTCTTCTTACATACTTGGCTGATCTGGGTTCAATCCTTCTTTCCATATTTAATCCTTCAGCTTCAGAGTCATCTTGTTCTTCTACATCTGTTATTTCATCATTTCTTTCTTGCATACTATTTTCAAAATCAAAATGTTTATTTTCCACATTCTCTAGCTCAACTTCTAAATGCAACTTAGAATTCACAGGTTGAGACTCAGTAGATACTAAAGTTTGTTGCTAATTCCCAACTTGATTTGTAGCATTGTCTTTAGATGTCATTCCTTCATAGAAGTATACAAAGGATCTATAATCTTCTGCTTGCTTTGACTCATCAACGTGAACTTCTGCATGCTCATCAAAATTTACATTTGCACTCTCCACAACTTTGTTAGCATTAGTATTCAAACACTTATATGCCTTGCTTTTAGTGGAGTACCCAAGAAATATTCCTTCATTACTTTTTGCATCAAACTTGACATTTCTAGTGTCTTTTAGAATATAGCATTTATGACCAAACACTTTGAAATGTTTAACATTAGGTGAATGACCATACCACAATTCAAAGGGTGTTGCATTTGTACCTTTCTTGACTTGAACTCTATTTAATGTGTAGACTGCAATACTTATAGCTTCTCTCCAGTATTTTAGTGCTACATTTTTCTCCATCATCGAGGTTCTAGCATAGTCAATCATTGACCTATTTCTTATTTTAGCAATACCATTCTATGGTGGATTTTTTGGTGCTAACATTTTCCTTTTGATACCTCTTTCATTGCAAAATACTTCAAATTCTCTTGACGTGAACTCACCTCCTCTGTCTGACCTTAGACATTTTAGGTTCTTTCCTATTTCCTTGTCAACCCTAGCCAAATGCCCCTTGAACATTTGAAATCCATCAAATTTTTTCTTTAAGAACATAGCAGTCATCATCCTAGAATAATCATCTATAAATAACATTATATATCTGTCTCCTAGGTAGTTTTGCATTTCTATTGAGCCACATAAGTCTATATGAACTAACTCTAGTACTTCATTGGAAGTGTATGTTTTTCTTTTGAAACTAGATTTATTCATCTTCCCTAATTGACATTGTTTACACATTGTGTTTTCAGGTTTCTTCAACTTGGGCAACCCTTCAACTTTGTTCCTTCTACTAATACTAATCAGATTATCAAAGTTAACATGACACAACCTTTTATGCCACAACCACACATCATCAACTTTAACAAAAAGACATGTTGCTTCTTCCATATCTAGATAAAATAGATTACTCCTATTTTGTTCACATTTTCCTATCAAATTTCCATCAATATCATAGATCTTGGCAGTTTTGTTTCCAAATTCCACTTTGCAAACCTACATTGCCTAACTGAGATACACTCAACAAATTGTAGTTTAATCCTTCAACATAGTATGCATTATCACATGAAATTTTCTCTGTAAGTTTGATAGAGCATTTTCCTTTGATTTGACATGGAGCATCATTACCAAATCTAACACTATTTGCATCATATTGAGTAAAGGTAATGAGCTTATTTTTATCTCCTGTCATGTGATGTGAGCATCTACTGTCTATGATTCACTTGTTATTCTTGTTCACATAGGTAACCAATGTTGTTGCTTCATCTTCACCTTTAGCTAATTCATCCTTCATGGCTACATAGACTACTTCATCATCATTTTCATTAGAGTCTTCTTCAACAATGTATCATCTCTTGCCTTTCTCCTTGTAATCTTTGCTATCATCTTCTCTTTTGCTATCATCATCATTTTTATTAGAGTTTTTCTTCTGTGGGAATCTTGCAACTATATGACCTACTTTATTACAATTGAAACATATGACAGGGAGCTTACCTTTGAATTTTCCTTTTCCTCTATGAAATCTACTGGCTAGAAGTGCTTCTAACTATTCCACATCTTCCTCATCTATGGTGATATCATTGGATGCATTTTTTCCTTTTCTTCTCCTTTTTCTTGGTGCATCCTCCTTAATATCTTTCATTTTCATCTTGGCCTTGAAAGCTCATTCAAGGTTCTCAGGTCTGTAGTTGTCAAAATTGGATAGCTCAAATGTATTCAATCTTCCAACTATTCCTTCAAATGTTAGTGTATTCCCTTGTACAAACCTTAGCTCTTGGATGGATGAAAATCTTATAGCATAGATAGGGAGCAGAGTTCTCAAGTATTTGTTGATGGATGTTTCTTCTTCTAGTTGTCCACCTAGACTTCTTATTGCACTCACCACTTCTTTTATTCTTGCAGCATACTGAACAGCATTTTCACCTTCCTCCATCTTCATGTCATCAAACTTCCCTCTTAGGCTTTCTCTCTTTTCTCTTTGGACATTTTGATCTCCTCCATAGATATATGATAAGGTTTTCCACATTTTGAATGCAGTGTTATAGTATTTGATGTCATCATATTCAGCATAGCTAAGTGCAGATGCAATCTCCAACATTGATTGGTTATGCTCCTTCTTTTTGTTTAAGTCATCTATAGTAAGAGGTCCTACTGGAGTTACATGTTTAGTCCCAATTGAGGTTTGTGCATAATCACCTATTAATCTAAGGTGCAATTTCATCAAACTTTGCCATGCAAAAAAGTTGTCTTTGTTGAGCTTGTGGGCTTCTCTGTTGGACATCTTGATCTTCCTAGTTCTAGTACCTTGAAAATAAATCAGTAGATGGCTCTGATACCAATTGTTAGAATTTATTTAGAATAACTAAGAGTGGGCAGGGTGTTGAATCAGTTATTCAAGGTCCAAATGTCCTATTCAAACTTTTCTTCAAGTGTAGTGAACCAATTCAATCATTTATTCATCCAAGCTTTAACTTTTCTAATTAGCAAGTTAATATAAATCAACATATACGCATAACGCATAAAAAATCAACACATGACATAGTGTTTTACATGGAAACCCAATTTGGGGAAAACCACCAGTAACATGCTACTCAATTCTCACCCTTCTGAAGTGATGCCCTGTCAAAGGCCTACCCTGTCAAAGGCTTAGAACACACTGTTAAATGTGATCTTGTTAGAGGATTTAACCACCCTATTCAAAGTGGGCCTAGTTAGAGGATTTTAGAAAATTCACTAGGAATGACACTCTATTAAAGGATTTACAAATGGTTGTTAGGCCAACCTAAGTCCATAGGATTTTCAAATCTAATACAATTGCTAGAGAGTATTAGAAAAGCTTGACCTGATTACAACATACAACTTTATCTTATAGATCTCAGATCACTTCTTAGCTCATAACCTTGCCTGGCTTTCAATCTCTAGAACTCTTAATAGCTTGGCTCTTCTTTAAAGCTTTGTCTCCTTGAGTCTCCATACTCAATGTACCAGTGCAATCATCTCTTAATGACCACTCATAGAAGAAGAGCCTTTGTGCTCTTCCTTTTCTTAGATATCTCCTTCTTGCCACCCTTTCAACCACTTCACAAATTTGGCACTTTAGCAGCAACAATATCAGCAACTCTTTGCTTCTTGGTCTATGACTTCTTAAATAGAAGTCTTGGAGTTCCTTTTTGTGCTCGATTCTTCCATTTTTCAATTTCAATTTGCATGGATTAGGTAGGATACATTGTATCTAGCCCATATTCTATTTCCTCTAGAAACTTCTTGAATAATCCTTTAGAATTCACCCAAAAATGGTTTACATAAGATTTTGTGCCAACAACTCATCATCCTTATCTTCCAACTTGTTCACAAAATTCAATGTAACCACTAACTCAGCTTAGATTTGGTGAATCTTCATCATTTGAAATAATGTAGCAGCTTGGCACTATTGAAATATTGTTGCTCGACACATACTATGTTACTTGGCATCAACCATGTTTTTCCTAATGCTCGGCACCTGAAGATCACTCAACACATGCTGAAAATGTCTGCTACTCAATTTCTACTAGGAATTTTCTCAGCTTCAACTAACTTGCTCAACACCTACTAATGATTGAAGTTAAAGCTTTGCAATTAACCTTGCTACAACTTCTTCCTCCAATATGTCTAAGTGTGACCAACCTCTATATCTTTGAGTATGTTATCAATACACTAATTAACCATTGTCTTAGTTGATCTTTGCACTTCATTACAATATCATAACTCAACCTTTCCCTTAGGTGCTCTTGTTACATCTTGTTGATCAAATCCTCTTCATCAATCAACTAAGTGATAGTGCTTGGATCTTATAAGAAAAATCATCCCTACAAATAGCAGGATTTATGTCAATGGCAAAATAATGATTGAAAACATTCTTTTACAACAATCTCCCTCTTTGATCTTCAACAACAATAAGCTTTTCAATTAGATTTCCAACAAAACCACTCTTCTAAACTTAGAAATGAATTTAAACATCTTAGAGACAACCACTTCACACTCATCCCACCAAGACTTAACCAAATTAAAAAAAATCCTTAAATTACAACCGTATGTTTTCAAATCTAAACATATATTTAGCTTTGGAGAGGGTTATAGAGATATTAAGTCTAACTAAAAAGTGGTCCAATTCAAAATGATTAATAATTTCTTCTTGAAGACCTAAGTCAAAGTTAGCTAGATTGCCTCTAAACAAAAATCTATCTAATTTTACAAATATTATACTAAAGTCCTTCTATTAGTCCAAGTGCAAATGTCATTTTTAGTTTTGATTCCATACATGTTATTGGTAGATATCCACAAACTAGAGTCCTTTTGGGTTTGAGAAATAAAAATACTCCCTTTTTTTTCTTAGAAGATTCTAATATAGCATTGAAGTCAGCATGATGATTAAATTCTTGGATGGGTCCTAAGACAATAAGGAGTTGATATGGTTCCAAACTACAACCTTATCTCTAGTATTAGTTGGGTAGTATACATTAATTATAGAAAATGATTGGTTATTGTTAACACATCTAGCTTTAGCACAAATCCAATTATTTCCATTGGTAATATTACATAAATTTATCCTTCTCAGATCCCAAAACATGGCAAGTCCCCCAGAAGCATCATCTGATTCAACCCAAGTGGAATTCCATAACCCAAACTTTTTATTGAATTTTATATCTTCTTCTTTGTTCATTTTTGTTTCTTGAATTAAAATAAAATATGAATTGAATGTTTTAGAACTCCTTTTCAAGAGCCATTGTTTGTTAGGGGCATTTAGTCCCCTAACATTCCAAGTGAAGGTTCTCATTGGGGGGTGGAAGGGAACTTCCCCTTCCAACATTGAATAAATTTATTATTTTTTAGAGCTATCAAATTTCCACAATCCATTAGTATTACTATTCAATTTTTGGATTTGATTGTGTGAATGATTTTTATCATCAAGAAATTTTGGATCACACTACATGATCCATCATCAGGTTGTTCAAGAAAATGAAGAGAGGAGAAAAATGGAAAATCGTAGACCAAGAATCCAATAAAAGGAGGGGGAAAAGGAAGCACAATAATCGAGCACACCTACTATCAAGGACAAAAAGACCTAAAGGTGACTCAACTAGAGGAGAGACCAGAAATAAGGAACAAAAAGGAGTTAGGAAATTAAAAGGAAAATAAATATAAGAATAAATAAATATAAAATAAAAATAAAAATAAGAACCAGAAAGAGAGAAATAATAAAACAACACACACACACACACACACACACACACACACACATACACTTAAATACAAATATATGTACATGCATAAATCTATTTAAAAACATATATCTATGTAAATACACATATATGTAAATGCATATGTATCTATATATAAATGCATTTTTTTTTGACCAATTTTCAACCATTCCTTCTTTCAAAGTTCTAATAGAGGCTTCCTACCTCTCTTCTTTTTTAAATTTTTAGCAATTTTAAGATCTTCAAGGCCATTATAAAAGAAAAAACACTTCTTCTTTTTTAATGTTTACCATCTAAATTAGAATGGTTGGAGGGAGATTGTGAAGCAATTTCTTTAGCCAAACATATGCTCACATTAGTCTTCAACCTAGAATTAGGTTCCATGACTAGATCATGCCTTTCTCCTAACAAACAATGTTCTATGAAGGGGATACCAAGATCAACTAAGCCAATGTCTAGGAAATTTGTTATAGCCTTTGTGTCTTTTGGTTTAGTTTACCATAGAGAGAAACAAAGTAAAGCTAGACATGAGATTTTGATTGTACTAAACATGATATCATATTTTGATAAAATATTTTTATTCTTTTCAAGTTCTTACTTTTGTTAGTTTAATTTCTTTGGAGAAGAGTCAAGGTTTTGGATTTATTTTTTGAATTACACTTATATTTGTTTTGTATATTTGTGTATTATTAACATGGGATGTAATAAATAGCTCTTTCATAATTATTGAATTGTTTTCTTACTATGCCAATGTGGATTAGGAAAACTTCTCTTTAAATAGAAAATTTGTGTACACTTCTTAAATGCATTCATTTTATTTTTCACATGAAACATTGTTGATTTGTCAGACAACATGAACTACACTATATTTGACATACTAACCACTTCCCCACCTTAGGTAGGGACTCCAACTACACAAAACCCTTGTTTTTTTATGTTTGTATGTGTTTTTAGTATTTAGTGCTTAATAAATTAGAGTTAGGTTATGTTTGTTTTTCATGTTGCTAGATAGGTTGCATCTTCTTCCTTTTCTCACTGAATAAATGAATCATATGTAACATGTTGATGTTAGGCTTTATATGAGATGTGGGAAGGTTAACATCTTTATTTAGTAATTAAAATTATTATATTTCTTTAAAAAATAATAATTTCAATCCTTTAATTTTTAAAATAAATAAAATATAATAATAATTGTATTAATATACATGTACTAATATTTACTAAGAATAAAATTATTTAATAATAATAGTAATATATAATATTAATTTTATATCTTGCTATTTAATAATTACTTTGAAATATAATTATCTGATGTATGAATTTTATTCTAAGTGAACTAAGATTTTGATTGGTTAGCTAAAATATAATTGGGTATCACACATTTTGGTGAAAGAAAGGACACGTCTAAAGATTGTGAGAGGATGTTCTTGATATCATATGATGTGTGCTTCACTTGAGCTTCCATTCAAGAACTTTTAGGTTCTTATGATGTTCTTAGTTTAATTATTTCAAACTTTGAAAGTCAAATTCAATACAAAGGTTTTTTTAAAATAAAATTTGGAGAATTTTGGAATATGATCTCTTGTATTTAATTGGGTTTAGGAGAACAACCACTAATCATTTATGTGTTAAATGTTTTTTCTAAATCAAATGATTTCAATAAATATATTGTATCAATTTTTTTAGTAATAATATTATTTAACTTCTAAAAAATATACATATATAGTTTTTGATAAATAAAAAGAGTAAGAGGGTGTTGGCCCATGTAACAAATCTAGTGAATTAATAGCACTAGAAAATTTCAATAGACACACACACATAACCCATAATTTTCCTCTCTCAAATTTTTTTTGAATAGTTCAAAGTATCTGTGCTACTAAAAAGTAGAGTCTTGTAGCATAATAAAACCATAGTTTCTATGCCACGCAAGGTAGGTAAAAGTTCTAAAGCCATCCTAGCTCTTAATTAAAAAAACAATAAAAAAAACATAAGAATAATAGCTTAATTAACTCCCAACCACTTCGAAAGCAGTGTGGAAATCCACTCTTCTTCAAGGAATTGGAACACATCCTTATAGTCTTCATCAATCTTAGACTTTGACCCATAAATATTCTCATGCAACACACACAACATCACAGAACAAGCATGCATCACTTTGATAGCAAGCTTGTTTGTATCCTTAATCCTCTTGTTGAAGATATCAACCTATCTTGTCAGCTCTTGTATTGTTGCTACCTACTTCTCAAGAATTTCTTTCATCTTTCCCAACCCACCATGTGCTAAAGAAAAAGTGTCCTTAGCCACCTCCATGAAAGAAACCTACATGAAAGAGGGGCTAGGAGTAGAATTTGGGATAGGGTCTTTAATTTGTGTATCAAAGGATGAGGGAAGGGGGTATTCTTGAAAATAGAGCCGGGGGGGGGGGGGGGAGTCTAGGGACTTTCTCAAGGAATGAGCATAAATTTTGTCACTAGATTTAGTGACAAAATTATTAGATTCTGACATTTTGGTAATTTTCAAGACTTTCTTGTATTAAGCAAGCTAATTAGACCTCTAGACCCCAAGGGTTTCAATATTGTCACCCAACTCCATAGTGTACACCTCTCTCTTTGTTTTTTTAAGGGACTTGGAAAGCTCACTAGTTTTTTCATTAGGGTCAAATAAGAAGGATGACTCAATTTTGGGCCTTTTTTTTGCTAGGATGAGAGGGGCCAGCTTCAAGGGAATCAAGGGGAGTGGCAACATGTGTAACAATGGACTCATTGATAGGAGGGCATGATGCATGGTGAAAATTATATAGTCTAAACAACAACCCTTGATTAAAAATCAAATTGTCCTTACCTTTACACTTAACTTCAATATTGCTTTCTATGGAATGAAGTAGGAAAAAAAGAATGGAAATTAGGATTTTATGGTGCAAATGGTTAAGGAAAGGCAAGTGATAAAATTAGTACACATTAAACTTACCTTCAAGGGTGAAGTATTTCATTATGATGTGTCAAACAATCTTCTAGACACCCAAGAGTTCTTCTCTACTAAACCCACCATGCTTCTTGACCAATTCATCTAGGGGATTGAATAATTTCTTTAAGGCCTCATAATCATATGTCTTACTAGTCCTCTTCCATTTTCTTCCTTCCATGGTAGGGCTTGTGGCTTTAGCAATGACCAATTTTGAAGGCTAGGCCCCTTATTGTAACTCTTTAGTCATTCTAGGATGAAAGAAACTATTTTGAAATACTTTCACCATGCCCACGCATCATAAATTCCATGAACTATAAAAGTCCTCCTTCTTCACACACAAGAATGGCCTTCACATTGTTCCTGAAGGCAATGTCTATTTTGTTAGGCTCGATACAAAGCTTGTTGTCACCCATGGTTTCTAGTTTCAAATACATAGAGAAATGTAGCGAATGAATTATTTGCATAGAGAGAATGAAATTAAAAAAAACCCCTTTTAATGTGGTCATATCCTTTCTTTTTATTTCCATAATGATAGCGACATGAGTACGAATTGGTTAAGTAATCTAACCACTTATATGCATGCAAAGCCTTAATTTTTTGAAAGTTCTTAGTACTCAACTTGCCCTTGTGTAGAATTTTTAATTGTTGCATTAGAAATAAAATTACTCAAATTATTTACATAATGATGTGACATCATTAAAATTTTGTGCCTATACACCCTTGAACTGAGCTCAATTTTTCCTTTCCAACTCATAATTAATTTGTGCCAAGTGTCTTTTTAAAAATTGTTAATTCTAGAAATAAGGAAAGGGTAACCCTTAGTACCCTTATGCCTTTGTTGTGTAAGCTACAAAATTATGTTAACCATGGTTACCTAGTTCACATATTCTCCCCCCTCCTAACGAGGTTCCTTGTGTCTTCAAGTAGCTGATTTACCTCCCTCCATCATCTTAATCCTGCCATCCATAGCCTAGCAGAAGCCATAAAGTCTACAACCATATTTACCTCTCTATTTATGTGCCCACATTTATGGTTCTAGAATCTAAGAAGTTGGGCAACATAATCATCAAGGATGGTGCTAACTCTCCACCCAATATTGCCCTTCCTTGAATGGCATGTATAATGACTTTAGAGTCACCCTCCATTTCTATCTTATTTATCCTCATAGCTAAGGCAATGTTAAGATTCCACAGGAGCACTGTGCCCTTAGCCTGATTAATTGTGTGATCTCTTAGAGGTCTCAAAAAAGATTCCTTACATTTAGCTTTATAGTCCCTTATCGTACCTCTACTTGCATGTTTTTCTCCTTTGGCAGATCCATCAGAGTTAAGTTTACACCATCCAGGTAGGGGAGGAGCCCATTCAATGTTAGATCTAGCCACCTTTTTAGTATTATCAATCCTAATAAAACCTTTTAAGAGGTTCTAATCCTTCACAATTTCAATTTCCTCTAGGAAGTGGAGTGAGTCTAGGCTTTTCCATTGACTGGTAGCCACATTCTCCAAAAGCATCCACATACCCAATTGGAAGGTGACATGAGGAGTTCTTTCTTCTTCATGAAAGATCTTATTATTTTTCCCCTTCTAGATGCACCAATAGATGTGAGGGGGGTTGATTTTCCATAGGATGCAAATGAGAGGGTGGATAGAGAGGCTAACCTAGTTAACAAATTATTTGTGGTCCACATCCATAGTCCAAATATGCTTCATCTTATTGGAAACCTATTACCAGATATAAGTAGCAACCTCATAGTGAATAAATAGGTGATTAATGGCTTCCTTTTCTTATCTGCACATAATTAATCTATTAGCTAAGCTAAACCATCCTTTAACAAGGTTATCTTGAGTGTGGACTTTCCCATGTAGAAGAGTCCACCAAAAGAAATTTATTTTTGAAATGAGGTGCATGTCCCAAATTTTTCCCCATTCAAGGTTAGAGCTTGGTAAAGATAAAGTGAGCTCATAGTTTGACTTTGTGGAAAATCTCCCAGAGGATGTAGGAGCCCAAAGAATTCTCAAGTCAATATTAGTTTGTGAGATTTTCATGTACTTTAGGTTGTTAGCTAGCTCTTGATAATGATTTGTAACCCTTGATTATTGGTAAAAAATTGACTCAAGTTAATCCACCTCCCATTGCTAATATACCCCTCCACTTTATCACCTAGTCTATTTGTCAAAAAATTACATACATTAACATCCTTATTAGTGTCTACTAGGTAGTAGTATTCTAGGTGTCCTTCCATAACATGATTTTCTTTCCATTTCCAAGTTGCCATTTTAGACATTTTTGGAGAAGAGATTTGCATTTAGTAATATTGTTCCAAATTTTGGAACCTTGAGGGAGATTCCCATCTTTAAACCTGTCCTTAAAACTTCCCTCTTGGATATACTTAGCTCTCATAATGTTGCACCAATCCTCTTCATCCTTCATCAACTTCCAAGCTATTTTGCAATTTAGACCTCTATTAATATTCCTAACTTTCCTAAGACCTAGGCCACCATTCTTTTTAGGAGCACAAACCATGTCCTACCTTACTAGTGAGAGTCTTTTTCCCTCCTCAGTTCCCAAAAATGAGAAATTGCATTGTATCCTTTCCAACTTGTTAACCATGACACCAAAATTTTTGAAAAGGGACAAGATTAAGCAATTTACCAACGTGATTAAGGAATTTACCTTTCCACCCCACAAGTTGTTTTTGATTTCTCTCTAGGATAGAGTCCCAAAATCATGATTAATCCTCCTTAATTGTGAGAGGTAGGCTAAGTTCAGTAGAGGGGAGGTCAATAGGTTGGTAGCCTAGAATTTTGATCATGTTATTTTGAATGTCTTTGTCAGTATTAAAGAAGAAGGTTTTTGTCTTTTGAAGGTTAATTTTTTGTCTAGAAGCAACCACATATTGACCTAATATGAGTTTCTACTCTCTGGCTTCCACCATTGAGAACTCACCAAAGTAAAAGATGTCATCCAAAAACTGTCGGACAATAGAGGGGGGAGGTTCAAGGCTGGTCAAATGCCTTTCACTTTTTCCTCATCAACCAACCTTTGCATATTCCTACCTATGACCTCAACAACCATAATAAATAGATAGGGTGAGAGGGTGTCCCATTGCCCTTTTTTAGGACCAAAAAACTCTCCCAAGGTGCTATTAAAAATAACAGAGTAGTTAATAGTTTCCACACATTCCTTGATTAAAGTGACAATTTTGTTATTGAAACCAAAATAAGAGAAACTTTTGTAAAGAAAGGATTAGCTTACATTATCATATGCTTTGGAAATATCAATTTTAAGAGCCATACCCAATTGCTTACTTTTTTCCATGGAGTGAATGATTTCATGTGTATAGATGGCAACATGCATAATTTTTCTTCCCTAAGTGAACCCATTTTGATTGATACTAATTTTTTTTAATCTAAAATGGTCTTGATCTTGTTAACCATGATTTTGGATAGAATTTTATAAAAAGTGGTGCATAGGCTTAAAGTCATTGATATTAACTAGAGTGATGTGCTTAGTGACCAAAACAACAAAGGTTTTATTGTGTTGTCTTAACATTTTACAAGTCCTAAAAAGATCCCTAGCAACTCTGGACTCATCCACCCATAGAATGTCCCAAAATTCCTAATAGAAGGCAGTGAGGAAGCCATTTGGGCTAGGGACCTTAAATTAATTCAATGAGAAGATAACTTTTCTAACCTCCTCATCTGATACCCTCTCCAGAAGGAGTTCATCATCCTTAGTTGTGACCATATTTGGGATGTATTGGAGGAGTGGTTCATAGACACCACTCATGTCAATACCCATACACGTGTAGAAGGATTTGGAAGAGTTAGTAGAAATCCCTCCGAAAAGTAGCTTGTTATTAGAGGTTTCAACCCTTTCATCTTGAAGGTAAATAGTGTTCCTCCTCTAATTTGTAGTAAATTAGTTGAAGAAGCAAGTATTCCTATCTCATTCACACAACCATTGGACCCTTGAGCACTACTTCCAATAAGTTTTGTTTTTGTCCAAAAGTTTCTTCTAGTCTCCTCTACACTTTTCCTCGTTATGTCGAACATCCAATGGAGCATTCCATTTAGATAGTTGGGCTTGGAGTTGGGATACCAAACTAGCAATATCTTTATTGGTAAATAAAATATGTCCCCAAAATTATGCTTACCCCACCCTTTGAACTTTGTCCTAGTTATCTCTAGTTTTGAAGCAAATTGTAAACATAATAGTGCCCATTATGGTAGTGTTTCACCTCCTTTTAACCATCTCCCTAAAAGATGGGTGGAAGACCACATTCTCTCATACTTGAACAAAGGAGGGTCACACAATGCGATATCCTTCCACCAAAACATCAATGGGTTGTGAATAGAGATAGTAAAAAGTAAATACTTTAGATGAGAGTCATTGAAAGCCACCCAAGCATAGGATTCTAAAATCTATCCAACCTAACCTAGATCAAATGGGCACCTTTCCTATTATTTGTCAACATAGAGGGGTTGCTAGTGATATTTATATCCACAAGAGTGGAGTTATTTATGAAGATAACAAGATCACCCATGCTATCATTATAGTTAGCAAGCCTCCTACATTTTCATATGGGTACAGAGGGGAGTTGAAGCCCCCTCTTAATAGGCAATTGTTAGAAGGGAAAGACTACAAAAAATTCTTTATTTCTTCCGATAGGGATTTTATGGAATCCTTAGTGTTGGGGACATATACATTGAAAAAATACTAGGAGTTCTAATCTTTCTCAAAAGAAACCAAGAGTTAGTTTTAAGAGAATGAAAGGAGGGAGCCTTCCAATCTAGATGGGTTCCAGAGGGTGACAATACCTCCAAAAGCCCCATTGGATTCAAATGAAAATTACATAGCCCCTAGCTAGAGGTTGTTAACAATTTGGGTAAATTTATTGTAATTCATTTTAACATCTTGCATCAACAAGATGTCCACCTTATGTTAAAAAATATACTATTTAGTAGAAAACTACTTCTTAGGGTTATTTAACCCTCTTATATTCTAAAATAAGAAGATCATTTCTTACCTCTTCAGTGGGTGTTTAAGGTGAGTTTCCTACCAACAAAAATCTCTCTTGTAATGACTTTCTGACGCCTATCCCTCTCTTTTGGTCTACCTCTTGTGGAGTCTCCTCCCACATCTATTTTTTAAAGATTTTTTACTTTATTCTTCTTCTTCTATTTTTTCCATTCCCCTTCCTCCCCCTTAGTTTCATCTTCCATCTAAGTATCCCCCACTTGCTTCTAGAGGTTATCCTCTTGCTATAACCCTTCGCTGGGGGAATTGAGGGTTGTAGTCTTTGAGTGTTCAGTAACACTAATTAGAACCTTGGGGCTAGTCTCTCCTAGAGAGACCATAATTTTTTGTAGACCATACTCTTGAGGATCCCCATCCTTAGGGTGGTGGAATTAAAGAACCATGGTATTTCCTACTTCCAACTTTGCAAGGTTTTGTTTATTTTCCATCCCTAGGGAGCCCAAAGTGTTTTGGGGGTCCCTATTCTATAAAACCTCACCCTTTAGCTAGAGAGGGTTAGGTACAATGGTAGTTTCAGCCTCCTTTCTAGCAAAGGTTTGTTGGATTTTTGTCCCTTCAGGGCTTTCCAATACTTCTGAGATCTCCTAGGGTTTCACACCTACAAGGACTCCATTATTTGAATTACCTAAGAAAGATTCCTAGATTTCTGCTTCCTCCAACCATTTTTTGTCTTTCACCAGAGTGTCTTGGGTGGTGGTCCCATTGGATTTTGAGCTTTTTCCCTCATTATTTTTCACAATCTTTTTGGAGGATACTTTATCCTTTTCTTGTTGTTCCTTAGGTTTGGAAGTATCCATAGTGTGTCCCCTAGCTCTACAATTCTGACAAAACATGGTATCATTTTCATATACTAGTGCTTGTATATGCTTCCCAAACTTTGACATTAGGATGAAAAAGGTGGGAAGGGTTTTATTGATGAAAACATTTATACAAAACTGTGCAAACACAAGTCTGGATTTGGCTAGTGTAACACCATCCACAACAATCAAGTTCCTGAAAGAATCACCAATCTAGTGATATATCTTCTCATCCCAAAATTCCAATAGGAGGCCCTATAGTCTTATCCAAATTGGCACCATATACAAAAGGTCATTGGTAGGGTCAAACCCTAGCTTCAACTTTTCCTTAGTGAGGGGGTGCTTACCATATAACCATGATCCCATAAGGAACATAGAAAGATCTTCAACATCCATAAACTTGAAAAGGAAGAGGCTACCTGACATAGCTAATGTAGAGACACTTCCTTTCAACTTCCACTGACCCCCAACCCATTTCCTAAATATTTTAATTGAAGGTAAAAAAGTATAGAAATATACCCACCACTACCAAATGAAGATACTTCATGGTTCTAGAATGCTCTTGGGAGCTCCCACAAGAACGGATTTCCAACCATTCTTGGTGGGGTTCATAGCCTCGACAACTTTCCCAAAACCAACATTTTGCACCCCAAGGTTTCAACTAACTCCATAAGTGGTAGACTGTGGTCTTCTTTAGTCAACATCAAATTAGAGGATGAACTCAAAGGCACATGGTCATACGTGACAAGGGGGAGGATGGGTCCTCCTCAACATCTACCATTAGGAAATTTGAAAATCAAATGGGTAGGACAATAGTTGCAAAGCACCACAATTACACAGTAGTGTACTTTGTTGACATATACATATATATCTAATGTTATTACAAATTTTATGTAATATATATTTAGATAATTTTAAACTATTTAATGTGTAATAAAATTTGTAATATTTCTAATAGAATTTAATTTATACTTTTTGAATCAAACTTATTGGCTCACATTTTATAAGGGTTCATAAAATGAATGAAACGGTTAACATCAATTAAAGTTTTTATTCATGTGATTCAAATTTTATGTATTGTGTAAATATTATTAGCAATTGTAATGCTATGTGCAATAAATAGTTGAAGAGGCATTATAATATAATTAGAAATAAAAAAATTGTGATTGTTTTGCATATAGTGTATGAGATTATTGATAGATGATTTACAAAATAATGGTGTTTGTAAAAATTGTGTTTCTACAATTTTCTACGAAAAGGGACATGGCACATTTCAACTTTCATTTCAATCTCTATTTTGACATTATAAGAAAAATATTAATTTTGAGTAGTTGTAGTTTATTGAGCTATGGTTAGTATTATGGTTAGAGATAATGTGTGTCCTATTAGGTTAGGATGTTATTATAGGCTATGGTTCTATATGTGGATCTTATTATGATTATTATGTCAATTTAATTTTTTTTTATTAGTGCTCTTATTTGTACCTCTAATATATCAGTGTAATCATGTATCTTCTTTTGGGGATGATTTAAACATCACATACTAAGGATTCATTCCTAGACTAAAAGTGTTAAATAGTCAAAGTTGACTTATTTTTCTAACTTATGGTGCGATGTTTAATGCTAATAAAAAAATTAGTTCAATTAGAATAAATGAATCTATAAAGGAACACTGACAATAATAATAATAAAAATAATTGTTTCTTTATCATTAACAATTTTTGCTCTTTATGTTTCTCACTCCTTTGAAGTTTGAATTTGATGAGTGGGAATAGCCCCCCAGGGCCAGGCCAAATCCCTATTTCTTTCCCAGACCTGCAACTAGTTTTGACCTCGACTGTGGATGCCCAGAGGGGAGTTGACTCTGTTCATGCTATTTGTGGGGATCTGGTGGAATTTATTCTACTTCCTATGGAATGTCAAGAGAGCGTTGTGAGTCCAAAAGTGACTTAACGATGGAAGGATGTGGTCCTTCAAGAAAGTAAGATACATGCCCCACTAGAAGCTCCCAAGGTGATCAATGGTGAAAAGGGAGTCAAGATTTTTATTCTAGATAGTTTGGTGGATAGTGTGTCTACCAATATGAAACTGTGTCTGATTGGTAGGTATTTTTCCTTCTACCCATCGATTAAGATGACTAGGAAGTGGGTAAGTCAGAAGTGGAAGCTAAAAGGGAGTGTGCCTATTTCAAAAATGTCAGGTGGTGTCTTATACTTCAAATCTATGGTGATGGAAGAAATGAAAATGGTATTGGTGGGGTCCTGGTTCTATGGGAAACATAGCCTAATAGTGGCAAAATGGCACCCTACTCTGGACCTAGCGAAAGAGTTGAACAGAATGGCCTCGATCTAGGTTAGGTTCCAGGAACTTCCCTTGGAGTTTTAGGATGAAATAATTCTCAAGTTTATTGAGAACTCCTTTGGACACTTTGTTGTAGTAGACACAGTTACCCTTTGGAAATCTTGTTTGGTGTTTGCAAGGTTTAGTGTGAATGTTGTGATTGGGGCCATGTTACCTGAATCCATTGTACTTAGCTCTAAGTGGGGCAAGAAAGTACAATCTATTGTCTATAAGAATGTAGGGCTTTTTTCCCATAATTGTGCCTTGTTTTGAAATTTGTGTGTTAACTACAAAAAGAACAATACTTTGAAAGGAAGGAGGAGCTAGTTGAAGACAAGGAAGCTCGGGTTATTTCTCAAGATAAGGGGGAGGAAGAGTTGGAAAAAAAGGAGATTTTAGAATCTTTGTCTAGGGAAAGGCTTGTGGTGGAGGTTGAAGTGCCCTCAGAAGGGGAGAAGAATGCTCTTGTAGTGGCTATTGGGGAGATTATGGAGTTGGGTGGGTCCTCCAGTGTGATGGAGGAAGGGGAGATAGTGGATAGTGAAGTTGGGGACCTCTCCCTTTTTTACAAGGCATCAAGGATCTTCTCAAAACCCCTATGAGAAATATGGTACTTGAGGAGGTATATGGAGGTTTGGAGGATAAAGATAAAGAGATTTCAAAGGACAAAGAGAAAGGTTGGAAATGGTGGAGGTTGCTAGAATGCTTAGTTAGAGAGATGATGTTCCCTCTGCCTCTAAGAGGATAGATAACATCATTACCCTATTACCCCTCTAGGAGGAGGAAAGGGGGAAATGAAAAACCTAGAGAAGATAGATCAGAATCTCAAGGAAACTTGAGGAAGAGAAGGAGTTGAAGTTAGATGTGGGGAAATTTGAGAAACATAATAGAAGAATGAAGTATATGGCAAGGGAGGTGGCTAGTGGTAGGCAACTGGCCTTGGAGTCTATGACCAAAGGTAGAAAATGATCTTTCTATCTTGGAATATGAGGGGGTTAAATAGCCCTCAAAAATAGTTTTCTCTCAAGAAACAATTATCTAACATGAAAGTGGATATCCTTTTTATCCAAGAAGTTAAAATGACCTTATCTAACCTCGGAATTATTGCTAGTTACATTTGGCCAAGGCTAATTTTTGCTATAGCAAGGTGGAGGGAGCATCAAGAGGAGTTGCTACCTTTTGGAACCCAAGTGTTAGAAAAGGGAATTTCATACATTATTCTAAAAATTATCTTATTACTGAACATACAAAAGATGGCAAGGTTTGGAATGTTGTTGATGTGTATGCTCCAAATTCAAGACAAGGAAGAGGTCATCTCTAAGAGGAATTGTCTATTTTACTTGCCCATTCCAAGAACACCTTTTGTATGGGAGATTTTCATTCCCCCTTATACCCCTTAGAGAAAATTGGGGTTGTGGTGGATTTTACAGAAAGTATGAAGGATTTGACTAAGTTCATTAATAAATATGACTTGATGGACATGGAAATGCATGGTGTAAAGTTTACTTGGTCAAATAATAGAAAGGGGGCTGACCTTATCTAAGTCAAACTAGATAGACTTCTAGTCCCAGTGGGCTAGGAAGGTTTGACTTCCTCCTCTATCATGGGATTTCCCAGTATTACCTTAGATCATGTGTCTATCATTTTTAATTGGAAGGAGGAGATGGAGGGGGGACCTAGACCTTTCAGATATGAAATAATGTTGCATCCTCACCTTGACTTTGGTGATTGGGTGGTAGAGTGGGGGGGAATACAAGTTGAAGGAACTGTCATGCTCAAACTCTCCACCAAACTGAACAACATTAGAAGGAATGCCCAACTATGGAAAAAGAAGTACTTTGGGGATATCTTTAAGACTAAGCAGGAGGTGGAAAAAAGGTTAGAGGAACTCTTGAAATTGATGGGGGAGGGAATGGCCTTAGACGACATGATACTAGAAGAGGAAAACTGTAGGAGGGTGTGGAGATATATGATGTTTAGAGAGGATACATTTTGGAAGAAAAGATCAAGGGTTTTATGGGTCAAACTGGGTGATGGGAATACTACATTTTTTCATAGGCAGGCCTCCATCCATAAAATAAGAAACACAATTGATGATGTGAGTGATGAGAATAACACAATACTAACAAAAAAAAAAGATGTTGGTAATTGGGCTAGCACATATTTCAAAGAGTCTCTTAAAGAGGAGCATATAACTACTAATGAGGATGATAGACAATGGCTAATTAACTCCATGCCCACTGTGATCTTGGTGGAGGAGAATGAGGAACTAACTCAATTGGTCATAGAGGAAGAAGTTCATAAAGCTATTTTTTCCATGAAAGATTATAAATCACCAGGCCTTGATGGTTTCCCTCGGGCCTTTTTCAAATACTTCTGGGAGATGATCAAAACTAATTTGATTCAACTTGCTTGTGATTTCTTCAAAACTAGGAAGCTTCTAAAGTGAGTCAATAAAATGTTCATCATTCTTATCCAGAAA
Organism: Cupressus sempervirens; assembly: GCA_028749045.1. NCBI lineage: Eukaryota > Viridiplantae > Streptophyta > Pinopsida > Cupressales > Cupressaceae > Cupressus > Cupressus sempervirens. The sequence goes on from CM053793.1 coordinate 366,461,047, forward strand.
GTTAAGGATCTAGGCGTTCTCTCTAATTTCATATTGATAAGCCTATGCAACACCACTTACAAAATCTTTTCCAAGATTTTGGTGAATAGACTTAAGCCATTGTTGCAAAAATTCATTGGGAGAACCCGAAATGGGTTTTTCCCAAGTTGTCAAATCCTTGATGTTGTTATAAAAACACATGAGGTATTTCACTCAATGGAGAAGAGTGGTAATCTTGGTATGGTACTAAAGCTTGATATTTCAAAAGCTTATGATAGAATCAAATGGACATTTTGTATGATATTATGGTGAAAATTGGTTTTAGCTAGGAAGTTATTAATATGATTAAATAAATGATAAAAATTATATATTATTCTATGCTAGTGAATGGATCACCTTGGGGAAACTTTGGAGGTGAGAGAGGCCTAAGACAAGGGGATCTTATTTTTTCCTATCTATTCATAATGGTTTCTAAAGTACTAGGAAGAGTGTTCTTGAGGAAGATGGAAGGAGGAGAGATAAAAGGTATTAAGCTCGCTACCTCACTTCTAGTGGAGGTGATTCAATAGGTTGTGGATGACACTTTCCTAAGTGAGGAGTCCTTGGTGGCAAAAGCAAAAACCTAGAAATTCATCCTAGAGGTTTATGCTATCAATACGGGACAAAAAATTAATTTTGATAAAAGTAAGGTTTCTTTCTTTAACATTGTGTCTGATATCCAAAGGAGGATCATAAATATTCTAGGGTGTAATACTACCTCACTCCTTGATACTCACCTTGGGCTTCCATTGACTATGAAAGAAGTAAGTAATAACTTTTGGAATACCATTCTAGAAAAGATGCAAAAGAAGTTGATTGGGTGGAAAAGGAAAACATTGAGTAGTGGGTGAAAGCTACAACAGTTGGCCTCTTCCCTCCAAGGAATCCTAGTTTACTTCCTCTCCTTATTCAAAAGAATGCATAGTATGGTAGAGAAACTAGAGAAAATTCAAAGAAATTTCCTTTGGTTAGGGGGCGAGGAGAAGAATAGATTAAGCCTAGTGAGTTAGGAAATGGTCTATAAAGCCAAAGGTAGAGGAGGTTTAGGAATTAGAAGGATTTCTAATTTGAATAATGTCCTTCTCAGTAAGGTGAGGTAGAAACTATTGAAGGATGAGGTCAATTGGTGGAAGATTGTTAAAGCTAAGTATTTGGGAAATTTGAATTTTTCTCATTACATTTGGAGAAATGACCTCCCATTGGGTTCAAGGATTTGTGGTAATATCCTTAAGAACATAAGTTTACTCAGGGAAGGAGTGAGGTGGCTGGTGGGTGATGGTGGTCAAGTTCATTTCTAGGAGGATACTTGGCTTATTGATAAACCTCTGGTCATAATGCTATATGGGTTCCCTCCATGACCATCTTTAGGAGCAGGTGGGGATAAAGGTGTTTAATTTTATTGGTCCATGGAGGAAGTAGAAAAAGTTAGAATTACAAGATAACTTCTTAGATGGTAACTAGCTACTAGAGGAACTAAATGAGTTACTCAAGGGGTACAGAATCCCAAGAGGAGCTAAAAAAGGATACCTTTATTTGGAAGGTGACTATGACGATGGATTTAACTATCAATTCTACCTATAAATTAATTTTTGAAAAATAATTAGTGCCTAAATACTAGGAGAAAGTTTTGTTTAGCTATTTGATCCCAAAAGTAAATATTTTCTAGTGGACCTCTATGCACAGGAAGATCCTTACCATTGATAACCTAAGGAAAAGGGGATTCTAAATACTCAATAGATGCTACCTTTGTAAAGAAGTAGAGACAATATCCATCATCTATTCTTGGAGTGTAATTTTTCCATCAACATATGGGGTAGGTTGCTATAGAATTTGGATATGGTTTGCATATTTAATTTTGGGATGGACCAATTTGATTAGAGTTGGCAATGCTCGTTCTCTCACTCCCTCCTTATTCAAATGTGGAAAGTTATCCCCCCATGTTTGCTGGGGCATTTGGAAGGAAAGAAGCAACAGGGCATTCCGAAATGAAGAGAAGAGTGAGAGGAGATTATTACTGATATTATCTACAAGATTTGGTGGAGAATATGAAAAGCTACAAGTGGAAAAAACTAATGAACCCCCCAATCAAAGGTAACAAAGGATTTACATAAACTAGAATTTAGATGATGGGTTCTTGGAGATTGATAATTCCAAGCAACTTGCTATGAAAAGGACAAGATACAAAGCACCTAGGGAGAACTGGGTTAAACTTAATTTGGATGGAGTGGTGAGGAAGGATGGATTTGTAGGAGGTATAGTTAGAGACAATGATGATAGAATGCTTTTGGCTTATGTTGGATACTTGGGGAAAGTCTTGACTAATGTGGCAAAAGTAGTGGCTTTGCTATGGGGTTTGAAATTGGTAATCAGTGTTGGATGAGAGAATGTGGAGATTGAAGTTGACTCAAAAATAATAATTAACATTATGAAAGGCATCATGAAAAAAGGTTGGGAAATCAAGAGGGTTGTGGAAGATATTAGGCATTTATTGATCATAATAAAGAGATTTAAGTTGCACCATTTTTTTGGGAGGGAAATGGGGTGGCAGACGGGATGACTGTGATAGGACTAAAAGTACAAGGTTTATAGTACTGGAGAGATTTGGGAGTCTTACTAAACTTGGTAGGACTTTCAATGAACAAAGAAATTATATCATGACTAAGTTTAGTTGGGAGGGTTTTTTGATTAATGATGATAGCTCACTGATGAGTGGGTAGAAGGGGAGATGTCATAAAGGATAGATGAAAAGGTATGAAGAAAGGGGTACGTGTAATAATTGTCTCACATGTTTTGAAAGGAAGAGGATATTGAAGAATGATACGGGTGTATTTTTAATGATTTTCTTATGTAGTGCTAAGTAAAAGTTAAAATTTTAAAAGGTTTGAGTGTATTGGCAATGATGGAAAAAATTGGAATTATAACAATGATAGGCGACATGTGACAACTGAGCATAGATGTGATGTGACTATTGATTATAATAAAGGCCTTTATGAATACTTAAAGCCACCATTTTTTTCACCTAAGTGTGAGTGCATTGTTAGTAATTGCCTCTAGTTTTTTAATATGAAGAGAATTCTAGTGGAAGTTTCTATTATGGGTGGTGATCTTCAGTGCATTGAACCTTCAATGGTGGAGGACAATGCTTGTAAACTGATGGTGTGGTACATTCTCAAAGAGGGAGGGTTTATACCTTTCATGGAGGTGCTAAATGGTTATGATGAAAATTGTTCTCTATAATTAATTAACTCATGGGAGGATAGAAAGGTTACTATTAATGGCATATCATTCCATATTTCTAAGGAAGTTATCTCTATGGTTATAGGCCTTGTTATGAAGGGGTAGAAGGTGACTAGGGTTGATGTTGAGGCGAGCCTAAATCATTTTTTCTGGAAGGTGAAGAACCCATTCACCATAGGGGAGATTTTATGAGGGAAAAGCTCCTAGAGCCTTGGAATGAAGTTTTCTTGGTGCTAATGAAGTATTTAATGCTCAAAGGAAGGTATGGTGTCTACTATTATTATCATATTCCTCTTTTGAACCACTTTCGTCACCATGATCACATTTCTATCCTATTTTTCCTATTACATGATTTGATTGATATGGTTGTTAATGTTATGGAGAAAATGATGAAGGTGGTTAACTATACCATTCTCCATCATGGGTTGATGTTTCAACTTTATCAATTTCACCTTGCTTTACTACCCCTTAGAATTGTTGAGGTGGATAGCCTTGCTCTCCCTAACCCCCCTCCCCACCAAATCCCACTCAGAATTATTGGGCCTAGAGCCCCCACCCCCTAGCCTTCCCATAGTGGTTCCCCTATGGAAAGGAAGAAGAAAGGTAAGGAGAAAGAATTAGAGGACTCTAAGGATAAGGGGAAAAGTGGTAGGAGGAGGTCTAGGAGAATTGCTAAGTCCAGTGCAAAAGGACATTGATGTTTAGGGCCTCACAGGAGGAGAATTCTAATTTGGATGAGACAACCCACCATAGGTAAAGAACTAAATAGAAGACTTCAAACTTTTGTGTGGGAATATGGAGGGGGAGAAGGTGGAGGTCTTAGACTCCTCAATGCCTAGTTCAGGAGGTGTGACTAGAGGTGGGAAAGAGAAAAATCATGTGTTAGATTCCATTGCACTAAGGTGCATGGACCTCACATGGCACAAGTTCCTTGACATGGTGGAAAGTGATCCCTCCCCCATGACAGTGTCCTCACTGGTTAAGGTTACAACCAAAGATAATGTTTTCCCTAACCCACTAGTCTTGCAGGAAATGGCTAAAAATTAGGTGAATGGTAACTAGAGTGGTATGTAGGAGACCCTCACAGAGGCCCATAAATATTTTGATAAAGTGTTGAGGAGAGATTCTATGCCCTAGAGGAAAGAGTGAGACTTTTGGCCAAGTTCACTATCAAGGTTACTCATGTTGTGGCTACCACCTTGCAAATACTAAAGGACAACCAGGAAGGTGATTTGACCAACAAGGATTCCAGAATGTTATTCAACTTTTTGGTTGAGGACTGGGTTAATGTTCTCCTCAAAGGGAAGGAATTAGGGTCGTTTCCTCTTTTTAACTTATGTTTATCGTCTGCAAGTTTTTGAGCTTTGATAATTTTAAGGAAATTGTGCCGTTATTTAAAAACTCTTATAGTTTATGTTGTTATGGTATATGAAATAGTAGCTCAATGCCTACTAAAACTCTTATTTTCATCTATCTAGTTAATGTCTTTTTGATTATAAGCATTAGGTGGTAATTTTGTCTTGTGGTTATCTGTTGGTTGTTGACCAATTTGGCCATTGTAAGGGCCAACCCCCTTGTTTTGCTACTTTATAATTCAAAAATAATAATAAAGAAACCTTGTACTTTAATTAAAATATTACTACAAATGCTACATCTGTATCAATATAGAGGTTTCTATGGATCCTAAACACAAGTTGGCAGGCAACATCAACATTAATATGTATAAATTTTACAATTAAAAAAACTTGGATAATTGAAAAATTTACAGTTCCAAAAATTGCATTCAATGACCGAGGGGCAGAGTGACAAAACTAAATTTAGGCTTGAATCACTGCTAGTGCTATTAATGGCCTATCATCAAGAAGAATACATCTTATATGTTTGCAAGTAGATTGATCTTGTTGCACTTCAGGATGAGGTCCAAGTGATTGAATGCATAGTACTAAGTTAATGGGTAGCCATGCTTTGAAAAAGATTGCATATTGATATGCAATTTTTCCATAATCATCTACATTGGGCCTGCATATTGATATCAAATTCATCATAATCATCTAAAGTGGGCATATTTTAAATTTATGACATTTAAAACATTTTTGTTTTATTTATAGCTTATATTAAAATTTTGCAATGTTTTCCATCATCAACATTTTCAAATTCATTTCTATTTTTTAAGATTTTATCATTTCTAGCAAAGGCCATGGAATCTTGAGAACATTTCTTTTAGACCAGTGAAGGCAAGGCATTGCAAAGGCCATTGAAGCTTGACAACATTTTTTTGTAAACTAGTGAATTGCTCATAGATATGCAAAGATGTAGTAAAGATACAGTTCAAAGGTCATTTGATTTTTTTTTAATGTCAAATGGAATCTAAAGTGAATTCTGATGGATGTCAATAACATAATGTTAGATGGTTGGTTCCAAGTGAAGTCTGGCAACAAAATATGCATTTGACTTTTTTATGAATTTTAAGGACATTTCACAGAAATGTTGTACAATAATTTTAAACAAATCTATAATTTGTCAGTAGCTTAGGTAGATAAAGTTTCTAAAATAACCAAATGCTTCGGAATTATTGCAAAGGATATAAAGATAGCCAAGGAATTAACAAGTTTTCAAACCTTCAAGTTGAAGGTTAAATACAATATATAAGGATTTGAGATATTAATTACACACACATCTAATTAGAAAATAGAAGCAAGGCATTTTAGATCAGGGCGAAAGTCAAATTTCTCATTTTACCCTAAAAGAGCACTATATTGCCCCACACTTCCTAAAAGGAACAAGAAACATATCTAACTTGAAATCTCTTTCCTTAGGGAACAACATACTAATTCAAACTCCTATTTATTGTTAGTATTCCCTTCCCCTTGTCATTTTATAATGTCTTCTGTGTGGGGCTTTCAATGGAACAATATCAATAGGTTATAACATTAGTTCACCAAAAATAAACTTTATGCATTTTCATTGTAAGTTCTAAATATGTTTTCATTTATGAAGTTTTTACTAAATGAATTGATACAAGGAACATTGTTTTTTGCTCTATTTTTATTGTTCATGCAAATGAATCTTGTCATTAACCTTTGATTCATTAATTTGGTAAAGCATGCTTCCATGTGAACCAATGTCTAATAGGAAAAATAGCTCCCTTAAAGAATGCATTATACAGTTGTTTTCTTTATTTGCTTAGATTCTAAAGTAAAATGGATAAGTATTCCACCAAAATCTAAAAACATTTCACAATCAGACTAAGGTTGAGTCCCATGTAGAATAATCAAATACATATTTCATGTCATTAATTTCAATGATAGAGAAATAGAACCAATAATTTCATGAGCATTGACTATCATTTTCCCCTCCATCTTTTGCAACCTATAAAAAAAAAACACAATTTATCATTTTGTAGAATAATGAAATAAAAATTGACAGCAAGCTGGATGCAAAACTTGGGAATTTGTTCTAATATAAACATACAATGGATATAGATTTTGAATTTGGATTTGCCTCCTTATACTATTTTATATATCCCTCCCTTCAAAAGATAATACATTGTCACTCTAATTGTACAATAATCTAAAATCTTGTGTATAGCTTTAGCAAGACAAGTTGGTAAAGAGTTATATTAACATTTCAAATCGATATCAAAGGCACAAAAAGAGTAAATTGTTATTATATCTCAAACTATGCTCCAAGATTTATAAACATCTTAAGATGTGCATTTGACTTACAATAATATGAAGAAGCCACTCGATGGTCTCTTTGGTTTGTTTAGGTCTTTCTTAGCCTTCTTCTCTAATTTTTCTTAACACTTAAGTTGTTTGTCTATAGAAGCCTCTTGTTACTTTCTTTTTTTCCTATCAAACATGGAATACATGTTAACAAAGAAGAAGGTCTAGAATTACAAGTAAAACCTCAAGAAATAGGGAATTATGATGGTTTCAAACTCTAAGCGAGACCATTTTTATACCTATCTACCCCAACTCTCAAATAATTTTATTGTTCTACCTTAGCCTTCTCACCCTTTATCTTTAAAAAAAATACAAAAAATCCCAATTCAAGGGTAAAAGGATTGAAGACTGATGTAATGACAATATTTTCAATTGATTTCCACCTCCACTACCATCTAATACATGTGTCAAAATATTAGACATGGATACAAATATATGCTTGCCCACTATAACTAGGATATCCAAATAAGAGCCCACTTACTCTAGAACTAAAGTTGTGTTTGGTTTAGGGTTGGAATAGAAATTTAAAACTTAATAAAATCTAACTTTTCAAATGTTACTTTGGCTTCAAAATTACATATGATATTTAATGAAAAAATCTAATATTTATTGTACATTGCCAAATGATGACATAAAAATTATAGATAAAATTGAAATTAAAAATATACATTGTTCAAAAAGTAGAAATTTTTTAAATTAGGATCTTGCAAACATTTACTTCATGAAATTTGGATTACTAATACCAATAAAAATTGGATTTCTATGTAGATTATCTTCTATATATTTTGATATATTAGATATAATTTATTAATGTCATATAAGTATTATAGTGCCTCTCCCATTTGAATTATGCAAGTCATCCTAATGGATGTAACCTTGATGCTCTTGCTTTGTGAGTGATTGTGTTAGGGCCCATGACTGGTCAACACCCTTGGGGTGATTTGTTTATGTTATTGTATCAATTGGATTTATTTATGCTTATACCTTAGTTAGTCATTTATGATATGTTATATGGTTTCACTAAGGTTTGTGCCAATGGTTTCCTCGATTGATATGATATCACAATGTTATTCCATGATTACCTTGAGATGTGCATAGTGATTGCACTATGTTTTATTATCCTCTTGCACTTAACTAGGTTCCTAAAATAGTATTTACTCATGTGTTGGACCATGTTGACTTATATTTTTATGGTTCCTTTTATGTTGTTGAGTAATTTTTATTAATTCTATTATTAAATGGTTGAATTAATTAGAGAATGATTTATCCACATTGGATTCATTGATTTATTGTGTTATAAATAATTACCCTGTCTATTCAGTAAATTTATGTAAAAGGGTTATTTGAATGATTATTTAAATGAAATTAATTGATGCATTAATTACGTAGCTTACATACTTATTACTTCAACTATGATATTTTATGCATCTACACTTGACTGTGTTCGTTTAGAGTGAAATACTTACATCCTTGGTAGTAGCACATGGAGTTAGTGATCAAACCTTTCAAGTTAAGCCAATATCATCCCTATATGGGTGATGTATCTTTTATTGTTATTTTAATCCTCTGGTAATTGGTAAATTTGAATTCATAATGCATTATGTGACTAGACCTGTGAGTATATATGCATTAAGGGTTTTGTAGTTGTCATGAAAACTATTAAATTAAATGTAATTTTAATGGCTTGGAGGAATTTTAATTATTTGATTTAATTTTTATTTTATTATCAACTAATTTGCCATAGTTAATTCCAAGCAATTGGAGTTGCCTAATTTATTTGGGTTAAGGGGCCAGTCCGTTATTGAGTTATTTTAAATAACCTAATTTACAAGTCACTTTGGAAAAATACTTATATTCACAAAATTGAACTTTATTGTTTACTTTTACTTTGTCATTTCATGCTTAGAGAGAAGATTTCTAAACCCTCCTCATGGCATTTTCTTCTTTTGTTCATTGGGTGAGATTGACTCTACAGATCATTGTGAAGTTGGTCTCATCAAATTCATAGTGGGGAAATCTTGCCATGCCGAGCATTTCAGTGCATTCGATAGGTCCATTATTTTATAATGTCATTTCCCATTTTAGCCCTCTTGGCTATGAGGTATGGCCTTCTCATTATATGCTTTTGTTTTTTTTTAACTTTTTTTTATTTTTCCTAAATGTTAGGGAGTGGAGAACTAGTGTTTCCCTCTATTTTCATGCAATTTCATTACCTAGTTGGGCGGATGTGAGTATTTTATGTTTTTGGCATGTGGGATTGAGGATTTTCCTACTATTATGCTATTGGATTTCTGTGAAGTGTTTGGATCTATGATTTTATTTGAAAAGTGTGATGTTTGGTGGATTTAGACCAATGGGTTTTAATTTCATCATTTTATTTGATGTTTGAATTTTGGGTGTTTTTTTATATTTTCTTATTTTGTGTTCCATCTAGTTTTCTTCTATTTCTTGGTTTGGCCTATTTAGAGATTGGATCTTGTAGCCCTTTCCTTATCAATTAGGATTGTGGAATAAAAATGGTTATAGGACATTCTAGGGTATTTTTATTTTCCAATCCAAACTCATGTTTCCATTTAGGATTTTGTGGACTTGTGTCCTTTGCCAGATTTGCCTGTTTGTGAATTTGAGCCTCAATAGTGAATTTTATTGGATCCTCGGTCTTGTGACCCTATTTTAGAGTTGGTGTTTCAAAATTTTTTCCATCTGAGAAGTTTAAACTTTGGTATTTTTATTCTTGTCTTATTTTGCATGTCACCCATATTTGGTTGGGGTTTCAGCAGTTTCTCCTTGGATCATGGAAATGGATTACATTCCATGTTTCCTTTCTTATTGTTCTTCTACTTCATGGACATTGGGATTTTTGTAGTATTCATACTCCTAGATTTAGGTTGATTGAGTGAGTTTATGATGCTTCAAAATTTATTGCATTGTTAGGATTCTTGTAGAATCCATACTCCCAAATATAGACCAGTTGAGTGAGACTTTTATACTTGTTTCATTTGTTGCATTTCTCACATCCAACCCTTGCATTGGTATTATGTGATTATATTCATGAAGTTGGTTGTGTCCACACACAATCACATGCACATGCGTAGGATGAGACCTTGCAAGACCCAAACTCTTGAATATAGGTCGATTGAGCGATTGTTCATTTCGGCATTGGTTTGGGAACTTGCATTATCTTTGGGCTCTCATTGTGTGATGAGAA